>VYXD01007330.1:33229-46425 GCA_013397195.1 Hylia prasina
GAAAAGCATGCTGTGTGTTAGAAATGAAAACCATGTAATTAAAGCAGAATCTCAGGTAAGTGACTCTTCTTTTCTCCTCTGTCCCCAACAGTGAGTGTTGCACAAATGCCTTTGAAGCACAGTGCCTGTGTTGTGAACAATGGCAAAAATCAAGTAAGTAGCAGGTACTGGCTGTTCCATGAGGGATTAAGATTAAAATACATATGCTTGACTTGATCCTCATTTATTCCAGAAAATCAGAGGTTAACAAAAGAGCCTATCATCTTGCAAATTAAAGGGAATTTCAAAATAATGTAGACTTTCAGCAAGAAAAGACTAGTCAAGTGCAGCAGTGGGTGTGGAGAAAGAACAAAGAAATCTGTAACTGACTGTGATCAATTATAAATACCACTGCCATCGGACCAGCCGAAAAGCCTTGTAGCAGAAAAAGTATTTATAGCTCAGATCTAGGTGCACTATCTTTGTTATGACGGTGGTGCCAGTAGTTGATCTGGCAAAACCATAACCTTGTGAGTTTCTCTTTCGAAAACAACACATTATAGCGCTTCTAAAGTCCCATACGTATTAAATTTCGTGTGGGAACGCTCCTGGAAGCACGCCCGGGCACCGCTGCCTGCTGGGTAAGCGCTATGCAGATGAGCCGGGGATATACGTGGAGACGGCGGGGGGAGGTGGCTGTGCTGCAGCTCTTCCTCCCGGCATCACAAGTGATCTCTGATACGAGCAAAAGGGCTGCTCACACATAATCTTTAACAAGCGAAGAGTGCAGAGTTTACTGTGTGAGTTTACTGCGTGGGCAGAGACAAACAAGCAGTCCAGTCTCGCAGATACAGCTGAACTGTTGTATTCTTCGAGTCTGCTGTAGCTCGTAACAGCACGCAGAGAGGGGATGCCGAAGCCTTGGCTCTCTGTAAAATAGAACTTTCATGTTAGGGGTAAAATAACACATTAAAAAAAAAAAAAGGCGCCGTGGGGAGTTGTTTTGGTTGGTTGTGTTTGGTTTGTTAATTAGTTTGTTTTTTCTTTTCTGGCAATATTGGAGCCAATAAAGCATCAGTGAAAAAGCAAACCCAGAAGGCAGAGTTTTAGTGAAACGCTCTCCTTGCAAACAAAATCATCTGAAGAAGACTCTTCCTCCTGCCCCAGGCATTCCCACATCAACCTGCCCCTCAGCAACTGCTTCTGCAGCAAACCCTCACACCCTGGGAGAAAGCAGTCAGTTTTGCAAACCAAAACCCCCATGTAATGTGTGGAGGGTCCTGGTTAGTGCAGACCAGCTCGGCCACACAGTGTAAAGTCCAAAAGACCACAACTGTGAGGGCAATGCACTGCAGCACTAGGTGTAATGGTTTTGATTAGAATAAGGTTGATATTCTTCTAGCAGCTGGTACAATGCTGTGTTTTGGATTTAGTATGAGAATAACACTAATGTTTTAGTTGTGGCTGTCCAGTGCTTACCCTAAGTCAAGGACTTTTCAGCTTCCCATGCTCTGCCAGGGGCCAGGTGCACAAGACTCGGGGAGGGAGCATGGACAGGACAGCTGACCTGGACTGGCCAAAGGGATATTCCATAGGATAGAATGTCATGCCAAGACCATAAACTGGGAGTAGTTGACAGGGAGATACTGACCACTGCTGGGGGATGGGCTGGACATCAATCAGTGGTGAGTGAGCAATTTAATGTGCATGACTTCTTTCTCTTTGGCTTTTTTCCTCTGTCTCTCTTCTTTTCCTTATCATTAACTTTATTTCAATTATTAAGTGATTCTTACCTCAACCTATGTGTTTTATTTGTCCCATTCTCCCCATCCCAGGGGAGGGGTGAAAGGGTGGGGAGTGAGCAAGTGGCTGTGTGGTACTTAGTTGGCATCTGGGATTAAACCACAGCCCGGGGAGAGGAGCTCTTCCACCTTCCAAAATCATTTCACTCACTGCTGCTGCATTGTGCTGCTGTTCTTTTTGCTGTCCCCTTTCTGCTCACCTCACAAAGGAGACCTTTTGAGCAGTTCTGCAGCCACTTCTGCTGACCTACCTCTAAGGTCCTGAGGTCACTCACACCTTTGGTTCTGGATTTCCCACCTGCAGTCCCGCCCTCTCCCTTGCATTCACACAGCCTGCCTTGGAAAGTGATATAGTGGCAAATAGCAGTTCAAATGTTACATTTTCAGCCCAAGAGTGCACAGCAGCTGTGAGGAAAGAAGGAATTGCCCTGGTAAATCTTCAGGAGCCTGATTTTAGATTGTCTTCAAATTGCTGTGTGCACAGTAGCTCACTGTCTCGTCTCAGGAGTAGGTTTAATAATCCTAAAGAGAGTAAACATTGCTCCTAGTGATTTCAGAGAGACTGGCTTCAAATATTCCAGAGACTCAATTCAGCTTGATGTCTGTGATCGATCAGGCTTCTTTGGGCTATATAAAGTGAAAGTACAGTCATTCCTTGCTCTGAAAGGAGACTAGAAAATGGAATTATTTTCAAAAACTTGGAATAATGTCTGAATTTCAAAATTTGGGCTAGCCTGCCTCTGTATTTATAGCATTAGTTTGGAATCAGAAGAAAAAGTTTTAGGGTTTTTTATGGTTTGGGGTTTTTGTTGTTGTTGTTTTGTTTGTTTGTTTGTTTTTTTAAAAATACTGGTATCCTGATGGCACCAGGATTTATGGATGAATTTCTTCAGAACAGTGCTGCAATTTCATTCCAATACCCATTGAATGCCAGAATTTTTATATTCTGAAACCAGATAAACCAGGAAGTAAAGAGTCAAAGCTTCATTCAATTTGTTTTTTTGAAGGTGTAACATTCTGTTGTGCTTGAGACCCAACAGGTTCAACCTGGGTCTGAGAAAGCTTAAAATAAAACAAGTTAGAGGCACCAAAGCAATGTCTCTTTCAGGGGAATGTAGTTTCCAGCCAGCAACAACAGCCAAGTCTCTGGTCTTCCTCCTTAAACTGAAGACATTTTTACCTTACCTGATTTATCAGAAAATCAAAAGTGGTGTTTGGTGTTTTTATTTTGTTTTGGTGGGGTTTTTTGGTGGTGGGTGTTTTTTGGGTTTTTGTGGGGTTTTTTTGGTTGGTTTTTTTTTTGTGTGTGTGTGTGTTTGTTTTGGTGGGGGGTTTTTTGGTGTGGTTTTTTTTTGGTCCTGCAGAGTTCTTTTTGACTGCTTAAACCTGCTGAGCATAAAGGGGGGCAGGGAAAAAAAAGAGCATGTCACTGTAGAAAATTAGTTAAAATGCAATGCAAGGGTTGTACACACAATTCGGAATGATTCCTGACATTATTTCCTACCTCCCATTTTTGTCAAATACTTTGGTAATGCTGCAAATATGTTTGGTTAGGGATTTGTTTATACAATTCAGTCTGTTTGCACATGTTTTACATCAGTAATATTGTATCCAGGCTTCTTCAAACAAGTTCCTAATCTGTCAACAAGTTTTTGGACTTTATCACAGTTGGAATCCATTTCACTTGCTACTACTTCAAAATCTGTGTAGGTTTTTAATGGAATTTATTTTCTTCAAAAAGTTGGGCCAAAAATTGGGCCACTCTCAGCTGTCTTTCCATGCTTTTGTGCCATAGTTACAGTGGGTCCAACCAGTTAATATAATTGGAATTTATCTCTTTTCCCCCTTAAGAGGGATTGTGTATTTTCCTTGAGTTTTCATACCCCTTTTTTCATCTGTATTGTTCTACAACAAGGCCCTACTTACCTTCACAGACACATCTTTTACCTATTGCAGAGATTCACAAGGGATGAAATCCTTGATTCTAATAATCCCTTATCATGGAAAGCCCCCAAAATATTTGTAAACTCTGGCAGAAAATGGGAACCTTAAATAAGCCCACAGGTTTGTTCTGAGGGCTTCATATTTGTCCTCCTTCCAGCCACATCCCCCAGGCCTCAAATTTTCTATTATTTTATCACACTAATTAGATAGTATGAGCAGTATGAGCTGGGCTTCAGGGCTAAATTTTGGGGTATATGTCATCTTCTATTACACCTTTTTGAATGTAGATTTGCAAATACAGTCTAGAGCCTTTCTACATGTTCCAGAAGAGCCTATCTAGAGTGGAGACCCACTCTGAATGTAATAAGACAGGGGTTTTTTTGGTAAGAGCTCAAGAGGATTTCTTTATGTGGCTTGTGTTAATTTTCTTGCTGCCAACAACTGCTCTTCTGACTAGCCTTGTTTAATGCTGACTTCTTCTCTCTTGTGACCCACTCTCTCTGTGTTTAGCTGTGTCTTTAGAGACTTAACACACAGTCAAAATATTTGACATGTTAAGTCAGAGGGTTAATGTTGCTACAGGAACCTTTAGGAGCACTTCTGTAAGGTTATTTTAAATTAATTTTTACAGGCTGTAAAGAAGGTGACAAAGATTCTACAATGTGCTTCAAATATAGTGTGCTACACAGCACTTAAAAATCTAATGTTAGTGATGGGGGGACAGGTATTCACTAAAATGACCTCATTCGACACTTCAGCACTGTAAGCAACATTCCTAGGAGTGTTTGAGGAATCCAAGAAGTTCAATGGACATCTTCACATCATCTTTACACCTGCCAATATAAAGAATGAGAGGTGTCCCCTTCCACCATGTAGGAAGGGAAAGATAACTTACATTAGTCAAAGCATTTTCCTCCATAGAAGCAGATGCTTGAGAAGGAATGCTTGATGAATATTGCTGATTTTAGTAAGCAATAGTACAGATGGTATCTCAGAAAGGAATTTTGTTAATCAGGATACTCATTCAAAGCACTGAGAATAAAACTTCCTTGATTTCCATACAGCTCTAATCTACCTAAAGACAATAAAGGAGTCAAATGACCCTGCTGAGGGATTTATTCTGGATTTTTCCAAGTAAACTAATCTGGCAATAGGGTTGCACAGGGTGGAGATAAGGTCCCCAAACCATCTCTTTTCTCCTTTACCTTATGATTCTGAAGAGAAACATGGTTTGGTTAGTGGGTGGGGGATTTTCTGGTTGGTTGTTTTTTTGTTTGTTTGTTTTTTCCTGAATGTCCCTGGATTCATAAAGTTTTAAAAAGCATCATAAGTGTAGCCAAGAAGCAGTAGCAAAATGAGTGTTTGGTGATACAAATTTCCCACTGATGGCTGAGCTGCCTGGTTAAAATCAACTAAATCATTACAGTATGGCACTCATTTTCTTTGAAATAACTTCTTTTTTGTTCCCTGTAACATAAGCTCTCTAATTCACTGCAGACTTGCAAGTGTCCACTGAAGACAAAGAGGTTTACTGAATAACTTAATTTTTCTTAGTGTATACTGCTTCTGCCTTCTTCTTCCCAGGAGTTTTAGTAACACCATAACACTACAGAATCATCAGAAGCCATATGTAGCAGCAGAACGACTGCTCTGCTTTTCTGCTTTTGCTTTGTGTCTATAAATGCAGTAGTAAGTGGCAGGATATTTCAGGGATTGAAGGAGTGATCAGATAGGGACATGATGAGTTATGGGAGCTGGGAGTCTTTGTTGCTTCACCTAAGGGAAAACCCTATTAATTGGCATTTATGTAATTAGAAATTTGAATACTAATTTTCAAGCTTTTTCAGACATGGGAAATAATTATTTTCTAACTTCTCTCTGTTTTAAAGGTAAGCATAATTTAGTAAGGTGAGTAAACTGAATGTTGCAATTTATTAAGAGTAAACAAGTTTTTCCACCTCTACAGGCAAGAGATCACAAGCAAAATATTTAAAGGTTTGCGGTGTTCATGATAATTAGCTACTTGAAAATTTTCTTCTCAAGAATTAAACCTAATTTTATTTGCTCCTGTCCAGACAACTTTAGGAAATGTCACCTGAAAATTGATTTCTATGAATTTCAAACAGGAAAATGATTTTGCTCTTTATTTTCTTCTGACAGCCCTGGCCAAGTCCACTCAGACGTTTTTATTGCCGTTTAAACTGCCTATCAAGAAGTCTCTTGATAGTCTCCATACTTCATCTTTCTAATCCAACTTGTTCTTCCAAAGCTAAATTGATATTGCAATTTCCTAATTTATGATGCCATGTCATCTTATTCAGGAACCAACAGATGCTGAAATCTTAATGCAGTAGTAATATTATACCCTGTATAAAATGGTTTATCAATTACATTTACCTTTTGGAATATCTCAGCTGAATTGCTTTGGGTGGGCCTGATCAGGGAATAAGACTCTGTTGTGATGAGAACAGGAATTTAAATGCAAAAAAAAAAAAAAAAAGATTGGCAGGGATGCTAACAAAATCAGGTTTCAAAATATCTCTGTTCCAGCTAAGAAAGGTTTAGGGCTGTCCTTGAGAAGTGCTTGGTATATAATGGTTTTAACTTAATGTTTCAAATAATTTTCACTATCAATACTTGGCACTCAGCTGGCTTTCAAATAATAATTTAAAAAAAGGATGCCTCTTTGCGTTTTTTTGTTTGTTTATTTACTGTTTTATTTACAGTACATGTTCTTATTAAAGTTGCCACCTTTTACTGTACAGGCAGTTTATGACTGCATGCAAACCCTTCAGTGGTTTATGGCAAAGCATTGCTTAATCAAATCTCATTTAGCAACAGTGTCAACTGAAGTCAGTAAAATATTTAAATTTTGGCAGTACTGTAAGCATGCAGCTATTCCTTTCAGTTTTGAAAATATTGTGCATGAGCTTAATCCTGAATCAAGGCCTATTAATGTTTCTCCTTTGCTGGTCGTCTAGACTCCATTACAAATGTTTTCCTGCAAAGACTTTGGCATGTTGCGTATTTGTGCTACAAGTGGAAACCAGTCTTCCTCCTGCTGTTTTCACAGCATCCCTCCCCAGAACCATAGTGTTAGAAAAGGCTGAGGCTCAGAGACACAAGAAAATTACAATAATTCAGTCCTTAGGAGGCAGATGTGGAGTTCCTCCTAAATTTTTATGCCAAAATGTCTCTGCAAAGGTGGGTCCCAATGATTTGCTGAGTGGCTGTAACGTCAACAAAACAAAAATACCTGTTATTTCTCCTTTTCTCTTATCTCACCTTGCAGCTTAAGTTTAATGTTGACATCAAAAATTAGACATCTGGTATTCTAGAAATCCAAATAACAGCTCCTTTCTACACTTCAAGAATGCACTGTGGAATATGAAAGCAGTTTAATTTGACAGTCTGCAGTGCACTAGCAAGGAGGGATTCAAATATTTGAAAGATACGAATATGCTTTTGTATCAGGGGAAAAATAATAATCAGTATGTTACCTTTAAAATAACAGCTTAATTTAAAAAGCTTTTATTCTAAGGAGTCAGGCGAGGCTAATGAGGAAATTTAACATTTGTTGAAGGTTCCCAAGAAACATAAAGTTGTGTGATCCTCGAGAATGTGCTTTAATAAGGCATTGAATGGCATTGGGCAAGCACATACAAACACATTACTGCATATATTCAGGCACAAGTAATGTTTATGTTGCTACAACACTCAGGAATGACCTAAGGAGGCCTCATTTGGATTCAGTTTACTTTTATAGTAATGTAGACTGTTATCCAAGTTTGAGCCAGAGATTCTTACTCTGGAGGTTTTCCTTCCAGCCTTTCTTTCCTTGTATTGTAAATATTATTTTTTTTCCAGATAAGTTACATTAAATAGAATCAGAAATTGAAGTCTCTTCTGAGTTTCAGGATTGTGATTTCTGCTGTCTTGCACCACTGCTGCAACGGGAAAAAAAAAGGCCCCCAAAACTTTAAGATATTGGATATGTTTTAGACTACTAACCACAAATAATTTTCCTTTATGTGTTTGTATTTCATTTTCCCCCCTACCTAGCAAATGCTACCTGACACTCAACTGCTGTGAGGACAATCAGGTTACATAAATATATACAGCTCATTCTACTGACAGTTGGAGTTTTCATTAATTTTACATGTTGGTCTCTGAATCTTCCCAATATCTGGAGAACAATGTCAGGAATTCTTACATTCTTACTTTTTTACAGTTAGAGGAATATCTGAGCTAAAAATCACTGGAAAAAAATCAAAATGTGTTTGAGAAAACAAAGATATTGAGAAACAAGAAAAGTTTTTCTCAGAGATCTGCATAGAACATTTATCTGTTATGATAACTCATAACCCAGGCAAATAATCTAGAGACCAGTTCCTACAGAAGCAGGTAAGAATCTTTAATCAAGAAAAAGATTTTTTTCCAATCCTCAACTTTTTGTTGTGGTATAAAGAAAATTCTCTTCTGTGCAAGATAATTACCCACATAAATGCCAGATCAGTATCATACCACTGATTCTACTTTGCTCACAAGGCCAGATTTATCATCTCTATTTTTAGGTTGTCTCCTTTACTGAGTATTAAGTCCCAAGTACCTAGAATGATGGAGTATTTACTTCTGCCAAAAAACCCATAGGAACTTGGAAATTCAGTGTTTCTTACATCATATGTAGAACTTACATTCAGTTTTGTTGCAGAGGCGAACGTAGTACTGCATAGTAAATTTTTGCGTTCTGTAAGTATCACAGTAGGCAGTGAGAATTGACACTGGCAGCACAAAATTTACCCAAGAAGGTACAGTCTCAATAAAACTACAGATTGATAAATATGACCCGAAGCTGTCAAGCTGTTGGGAAGAGCTGGTGTCTAGAAGGCTTGGAAAAGACCAGTCTAGGTTAGTAGTGGGCTAGAATACAGAAAGGTTAATTTAACTAACAGTGATAATTTCTATGTACCCACTATCATCAGACCAGTCGATGTCATTGCTCTACTGGCGTTTATATAAGTCTCTCAAATCAGTGTTCCTCTCAGGATGATCTATGCAGTTTATCACAAGCAAAGAAGATGTTTAATGGAGAGTATATCCTTTGCATCCTGAGCAACGGTAAGCCATGTCCCTGTCCCCTCTCCTCATTTCTTTGGCAGTTCAGAGAGCAGAACTAGTTCTTGGCTTGTAACAAATTTGCATGATGGGAAATATAAGCAAATTACTGAGTGGTACACTCACCTGTCTGTGCTGCGGAAACATCGTTTGGGTTGGGCGAGTATCGAGAGAGAGGTGTAGTTACCGAATTAACAGGAACGCAGGCTGCTTTGAAACTGCTGCGTAAAAACGGGTTTTGTGGGGCTCGTTCTACTTTTGGAACTCTTCCGCGTATGATTAAGACAAAAATCCCCCCTCCACGAGCCTGCTGATGAGATGCAGTAGATGGCAGCAATGTACAAAGGAAACATGGCCCTCGGCTTATCCCAGGATTTCTCTGTGCACACACTTCACCCTTCCTCACACCGGCTGTCTGGCCCTAGAGCTCCTAAAGTCTCCATTTTTACTGGTCTGGATTTCAGCTCGCCCCAGTCTGTTTGTCAGCAAGCGTTTTAAATCAAGAATCAGACAGGAAGATTCAAAGCTGAATGCTTTTCCAAGTTCAAAAGGACATCGCAGAGAAGCTACCATGATAAATAAATAACCTGAAAATAAGGAGCTGGTGATATTAAGACACACCTACTTGGAAAAAGAATGTAATTGACTTCATTCTAGTAATATTTTTAAAGCACCTGGGCCAGCAATTAAAAGGGCGAAGCAGATAAATTCAATTTTATGACTTTTAAAAAGCAGTACTTCATGGATTCATGCCTATTTGAAAAAGACCAGTACAGCTCTCTTCAGTGCTGTCAGTTACAGAATTTCATCACATATTTACTGCAAAAAAAGTATAATAATTTTCAGCAAAATAGAGCAAGTCTTACAGAGAAGCATTAAGTATTATTGACACGTGTTGGGGAGATTATTACATAATTTTTGGAAATATTTGACTCAAAATGAGGGGAGAAAAAGAAATTCTCCTTTTGATGCCACTCAGAAGACCTTCAGCAGGGAGGTGTCTGAAGGCATTCCCACTCCCAGTTTCCATGCTGTCCCTGCTCATCCTGTATTCTGTCAGATTAATAACCCTGAGCTCCACCTCACAGCTTGCATTGGAGCAATACAAGACCCAGCTTTATGTTATACACAGATTTAGAAGAACTAGCTGAATGGTGCTGCATCTGATTTTCAGCCACTGCTGAAATATGTATCGGACCTGAGATCAGTGATGCTCTGCATTTAAAAGTTGGGCTGTGATCTGTGACAAGGGGGTTGTGGCCACCCTGGTGATTTGGCTGTCTGTGGAGAGGAGAGAGCCAGAATTGCCAGAGGTGAGAGCTGCAAGGTGGCTTGGACGTGAGTTGTCAGGAGTCATGAATTATGGGCTTACGTGTCCTCAGATTTCAGCTGCTCTGTAGCTGCCTTTTCAACTGCCCATGATTTAGACCCTGGCAAATCTCTCAGCACCACTATGATCTCACTGTACATGGAGGCATTTGCCTTCAGCTCAGTGGTGCCCAAAATTTCCCATAGAGGGATACCTGTGGCCAGTCCCAGAAATACAAACACCACCAATCTGTCTCCAAAAAAATCTCAAGCATGGCTTTGAAATCAGGAGTTAGGAAGGAAATGGGTTAACTGTATATACTGCAGTTTTCTGACCCCTTTGGCCCCATGATTTTATCTGTGTTAAGGATGGAAACAAACTGTTGTGAGTTGGCAAAGCCCAGGCAGAACCGAATGCAGAGTACTGAAGCTCCCTTGGCTTCTCCTCAATGAATCTTGATTTTAACCAAGAGGTCAAGAAATGAGCTTTAAAAAACCAGGCAGAAGAGATTCACTGTTAATTGCAGCTCTCATTAAAAAGCACCCACGAAGAGTTAATTTTCTCTCCCTGCCTTTCTTCAGTGTTCCTGTGGCCCAAATGCAGGCTTTGCTTTGACTTTCGTCTCTCTCTCGGTAATGCCACCAGCTACCAGTGTTTGAGCAAAGTGCCTTAATACCTGGAGCTGAAACCAGTTTTGGTTACTGTCTTTCTTGAGACGATTTTGGTTTTTTTAAGGAACAGAGATTCGTCTTTCTGTTTTATCAGTGGTCAGGAAAGTAAATTAATGGAAAACAAAGGAACAGTAAATGAATATTTAGTTTCTTTTTATTTTTAAAATGACATCCAGAAATTTTTGGCTCAGCCAGCCAACTCTACTGCAAAATAGATGAACTAATTAAAATCGCTAGATGATTACACTCATCTCCTGCAAACCAGTGGTGACTAAGATACGCTACAGAAACTATTCTGCAGGTAAAACTTACAAGTATGGGGCCCATTTTTATTGGGTCTATCAAGGCTTGTAGGTGCAATACTTACAATTAAGTTTAAACAAAAATATTTTGATGAAGAGAAGCTGATCTGGAATAGTCATGCAGAATTCAATGCCTTTCAAAAGGGAACCAAGCAGAGTCCTGTCCCAGAAATTGCAACACAGAAAACCATGAGTCTTTCCTGTCTGTCTGGCATCAGCTCAACTCATCGACAGTTCAGCTCATTGTGGAGTGTGGACACTTTACTTTTCACAGTAAAATAAAAAAGTGCACTTAAAACGAGTCCTACTTTTCATATATCTACATATTGGTTGCAACTCATCAGGAAAGCAATTTCTGGAACAAAGTAGTGGATGAAAATGAAAGTAATTATTTCATGACTCTAACAATAACCTGGAGGCCAGCCTATTGGCATCCCATCTAATTACTTCATATAACATCTTTTATTCTTTGGAGGTTATTTGCTTAAAAATTTCACTGTAATGTTATTCACACTTAGAGAGAAGCAAAGCTCTAATTTCTGCCACTATTGTGATGGATGTAAAGCAATACTGCTGGCTGTGAAATAAATTAATTGAAATTATGTACAACCCTGCCTTGTTCGGAGCTGTATTCAGAATGAATATCTAAGCATTTATGTAAAGTCATCTACAGGCTTCACAGTAATTAAACAGCAGCTCTTTAGCCTTTACAAGAAAGATGTTACTGTACCATGCATATCAAACAAACACAGAGAAGATATGAAGATTACTCACATAACCTCAGCTATCTTGGATATGTCCTTAACATAAAATGTAATCTTCCCACTTTTCCTAGCCAGCGAGGCATATAGTGTATGATCTGCTGCTGCTGGGCAGAATGCTGAAGTACATCTGTGTTAAGAGAAAATGCTGTTCCCATATTTTGGGGATTTTAATTTCAAGTTATGCTTGTCACTTAACATTAGCGTCCTTTTATGGCCTATTTTTTATTTTTATGAGGGGTATGACACGATGTTTTCCCAAAACCCCAAATCAGTTATATTCAAAGAGGTATCTGAGATAAATTCATAGCCTAAATGGTCTCATTTTATTTTTTTTTTAAATAAAAGAAGTCTTGATTTAAGCTTTCTTTCGAATATGGTAAAGCAGAAATGATCTGCTAGTGATAAGCCATACTGCAGAGTACATTCTCTGGGTCATTCAGTGTGTACAAAATAAGGCAGTGCTCAATTTCCTCTGCAGATGAATGCAGAGATATTAGAAAGGATAATTACAAGAAATAGTGACACAAAGAAGGTGAATATATTCTCTTAAATACAGCAAAATACCAAAAGGACAATAAAAACTCCCAAACAATAAAACAGCAAATGTCAAATAAAAAAATTAAGATCCTGGAGTATATATTCTTCTTGTATTCAAAATTATCTATTCCTTCTCTGCAGGAAGCAGGGAAAGATAATAAAACCCAGGAAATGCATTGGCTTACAGGAGTTCTGTGGGTGTAAATGGTAAGCATCATATGGAAATTTTACCTGCTTATTTTATTACTATTTTAACTATAAATTAATTATTTTAACTATTTTACTTTAAATCATGGCATGTATTATTTATACAGGCTTAAACAGAATATTAATCAGAAGTGACGGTTAAGCCTGAATATAAATCAAGATGTTAAGTGTGTAGTCCCAGTGGACATTTATAATTAGCATTTGAATGTATAAGTAGATATCAATTGCAAGGAAAGAACTGTAGAAAAATCTGTAGTTTTGGGTAGGAAGGAGGTTGGATTTTACATGACTGCGTTCTTCCGTGCAATATATTGTGATAAAAACATGGATCCTCTCGGCTCTCAGTTCCCCGAACTCACAGCCAGCAGATGTTCTTCGTGTTCGTCGAGACAACGACTGGGGCTTTCTCTCAAAAGAGAAAATGATAATAACAATAAATAATATGGCCGGGATCCCCTCGACCCCAGGACGCTGAATGGCCTTTTCACAATCGCTGCTGCGCTGTGCCTGTGCCAAGCGGAGCGAGGCTTCCCAGTCGCGCCCGGCCCGGCTGGCGGCGCCCCGAG
>VYXD01007330.1:46462-64866 GCA_013397195.1 Hylia prasina
GGCGCGGGGGGGCCGAGCGCCGCCGCCTCACCGGGACCCCGGCAGCCCCCTGCTCCGCCTGGTGCCGAAGGGACGGGCACTGAAATGGCAGTTTGGTCAGGGATGCCTAAGCCTCGGTAAAGCCCAGTCTAAGCGCTGACAAGTGGCTAAGGGTATAGTTTTGTCAGCAGTACAAGCATGCAAAATTCCGGGAGAGATGTGGTGTAGTAAAGATGTGGTAGTTATACTACCTCATGTAGCAAAATAACTTTTTTTTTTCAAAACGTTGAAAACAAATACGTAAAATCCTTTATATTGTCTAAATATCTATATTATAAATACAGTATTCTAAAACTAATATTTTAGTTATAAATGCAAACGTTTTAACTGCTTTTTTTTTTTTAATTAATATTTTTCCGAGTAGAAGCCTGCTTCCCAGTCAATTTTTATAACACTGTGTTTTTGTCTGCACTAACATAACTCAAACTGGAAAATAACATTATTATTAATTTATTCCCTTGTCATTATTACCTCTGCAAAACTTGCAGTAACTCACTGTATATGTTCAAAATTCTACTTAGTATAGAAGGAATAGATTATACTATTCTACTTAATTTTCCTGCCTAAACCAATAGCCAAAATTTATATGAAGCTAGTCTGAGCATTCGCATTCTGACATATATCTAAAATTTACTTTCATTTAAAAAAGATAAAAATAATACCAGGAAAAAAATGAAAGTGCAGTGAGCTGTGAATTTTCATCATCATCATTGCTATTATTACTAATGCTACTACTACTATTTTTGTAGGGAATATTTGGTATTAAAAAATAATAATAAACAATATTAAAAATCATGTTGGAAAATTAAAATTATTTTTTAGCTAAGAGTTTGGCTAATTTTTAAGCTAGTTATATTTCTGATATTTTGTCAGCCAAGGTTTATGAGGTAGGTGTTTTATAAAAGTCTGCATTTCATTGATATTCTGTAGTAATAAAATAAAGAAAGGTGTGTTAAAACTGTGAATTGCTCCAAGAGCTAAATATGTCTGGGAAAATGAAGAACAAACCCAAAGCCTCTTGCATCCATCTCCTTTGTTGTGTCAGCAATGAAAAAGAGCACTAGTGAGAGACTAAAGGATATGTAGACTTTCCATTTCTATGAGTGAATTTGAACAGGAGGTAATAGTAAACTTATTTTGCTGGAACTTAAATTTTTTTATGCTTGGTAGATAAGCTGGTGATTTTCCTAAGGTCCATCAGGACAGATATGTTATCAGCTAAAGAAAATGAGACCAAAAACAAAGTGAAAAAAATCAAGCAGTGCTATACCCCACAAAGTAATCCCCCAAGACTGAAGTGCTACTGAGATGATATATTTAGGACAGAAGTCTTCAAGGTATTTTCTAGCTCACCAGGTCTAACAGTGGCTACCACAAGCACTACATCCTGTAATTGATATTTAAACCCTAGCTGACTCCATAACTCCTTCTCCTTTTGCCTACTTGCAGGCTACATAACATCTCAGTGCCTTCCCCTCCCCCTGTTCCCAGGTTTTCACTGATTTACACTCAGATATTTGGTTTTGCTGCTTCTTTTCCACACTGGCTTCCTGACAGGGGTGAAGAGAAATCCCCCCCCTTCCTCCTGCTGCTTACTTCTCTCTTTTGTCCTTACCCCTTTTTGGTTGCACCAGGGCAGCTCCATTTCAGGGAAAGTTTTGCATAACATTTAACACCTCAGAGTATTTGAGAAACACCAGAGTCACTTAAAAACGTTGAAACAAACTGAAACCCTGGAAATCCCCAGCTACATAGTTAATTCTTAAATGTGTATTTGTACTAGACAATACTTACCTCAGGTGGCTTTCCTTGGACACCTTCCTGCTGAAGCGACATCTCAGCTATCCATGGGCTCACCAAAGTAGGGGTCACTTCACATTTATCTCAGAACAGAATCCCATGATTTATCAAATGAATTAATTTACTGGTAAGTAGGGTTTTATTCCAGCAATTAAAGACAGACTTTATTTAGAATTTATTCACATTCATACTAAATTAGAAACTGGACTGCTAGTTTATCTATTAACTATAAAAATAGGGCCTATAATAAATATCCTTTTCTATTTATACCTTCACTGATATATACAGGTACACAAAAGCATGGCTTCTGTTAAAAATAACCTTCTCTCTAACATTAGCACCCAAGTTTTGCTATTGTTCCCTGATGCCCTACAAGTATTAAACTTTCCTGTCCTCTCCTGATCAGTTTGGGACTAGCAGAGACCTGAGCAGCTCTCCACATCTGGAGCCCAAAGTCTGGGCATGTGAGTAAGGAACTCGCTGGCTCTTCCAAAAAAAAGGGGGCTACGGCGAACGACCTCGATGCTGTAACTTAGCAAATCAAATGGTAAGTACCTCTTTTATTTTCCAACCAAATCTGACAGGCTATGACTGTTCTAAATCCTCTGCACAGCAAATGTCTGCTTTATATTGCAAATAATCTTTACAGTTTACACACTTTGCAAAATATCAAGGCTGACCAGCTGTACTACAAACATCTTCAAGTCTTTCTGGTCTATTATACATTTGATTGCATTTTTTGAATGTGTATGCAATATATGGTAACAAGTAATAGGTGTTGGCTCCTTGTTTCGGACCATGGTATAATCACATCATTGTGGTCCTGAAGGCCTTGCTAAACCTGACCCACAGTGCTCAAGAGCTGACTGTGAGGATGCTCAGGCAAGAGAGAATGGATACATCCATGCTTGTGTAAGCTTAAGTAAAACACATCAGAAAACAAAATCAGGGAGAAGTAACTGGAAACCAATGATTAGAAAGGACAGTAATTCAATAAAATAAGAAATCAGTGAAAAGCATCAATAATTCTAAAACTCTATCATCCTCTCTTAACTGTAGAATTAAATACTTCATGAGAGCATCATACAATCTGACAAAGTCATAGCTTTCCAAGTTTCGGACCAGACTGGTTTTGTAAATTTTATTTTTAATGATAAATGCTGTTCCTCTTGACTCTTCCTCTGGTACAAAACAGTGTGTGTGTGATTGGCACAGATGTGGTAAGCCTGCCAAGAAAGGGGTCTAACAGTGAAAAAGCACTTGAAGAGATTAGTAAATAAAACAAAATTGTCAAACGGTAAATCCTACTAAAAATACTTCTACTCACTTTAGATATCCAAAATTTTGCTCATTATCCAAAATTTTAAATTAGTTAATACTGATAAAACAGGTCCAACCTGCACAAACAGCACAAACCACTTAGCCAATAAACCCACAAAGCACTCGGATGAAGTCAAGTATTATATCCTTACAATATAAAAATTCCTGTGACGTATCAAGGAACACAAATATTTTATATTGGACACAGTATGTCTGTCATTTTGCAAATTTTGATATTTCAGCTGGTTGATCTTCAAAAACTGAGGTTTTTGTAAGCAATCCAGAAAATTATTAGGATTGTTCAATTTACACAACACTATGGCTTAACTGAAGCAAGGCAGATACCAATAATTAAATTAAATTTTGAAAGATGCTGAACTAAACTGCTGCATCTATTAGTGTTTTCCAGTAATAGGGAGGTGCACAGTCCTTTGCAGAGTTTGTCCTAGTATCTTTGATTAACAAATATATTGCTTTCTTTTTTAAAAAATAGGTTCTGTAATTAGAAATAAGCTGCCCCCTTGTATTACAAGATATGCATGCTTCCGAAAAAGATCATTGACCCTAAGGAGAGAAAACATACATTATTTTTGGTTATTCCCAGTGTTAACATTTTGGTCTAATCCATTGTAGATCGCTGGCAGACATTATTTCCTAAATTAGGACACTAGCAGCTTATGAGGTAGGATCATATCTCAGTGCCACATGTGATGCTAAATGAATTGAAAGTCAGACTGTGATTTCATGACAGCATAAACTTGAATTTAACACTTAGACCAGCTCTGCATGAAAACCACAATGGCCATTGCAATTTGAAACACCAGCCCAATATAAACTCCCCCATTGTTTCAAGTGTGTTGGTGGCCTCAGATGAAGAACTTTGCAGCAAAAGATTTTAGGGCCAGAGCAGGGCACTAAGCATCACAGCACAGTGTAGTGATGACAAAGTGATGGCTGGAGAACCACACCTTCCCTAAAAAGTATGCTGCTTCACCAAATATACCCAGTTCAACTGCTGTTTTTCTGAAAATAAGATTATAATCTTAAGTGTTTGCAAGTCTTTCTTGCAGACTCTGTCAAAAGATTGCAGCAGTAGGAAAAAAAAATTTATTTATGCTTTTTTTCATATAGAGAGGAAAAAAAATAAGGCCAACCGAAATTATCTTGAGATAAATTCTTCAGGGCAGATGTTCTCTGTCCTCACTGGTTTTTACTCATGACAGACAGCTTTTCAATATAAGTGAAAAATGGAAAAATATCCTATAAAACTGCAGACTACTTTCTGCAGGCCTACACTATCTCCATATTGCATATATGACATATGTCTAATGTGGCAGATGGTTCATAAAGAAGTCACAACAGGGCCCTCTATAATTTTTCAATTACACCAAACTACCCACTTTTACACTCATATGTGATATTGTATATATATTATTGATTTTGTATTAAGTCTTATTATTAAGTCTGAGCATTTTTCAACCACCAAAGCAGCCTCTACTGATGATACAATCTAAATTTCGGCTACTCAATAACTGGGACTAAATCCTCTTCTGATCCCTCCTTCTGGTACTCTGTGGATAGCAAGAGTATAGGCTTTAGCTTTCTTTTCTTTCAATAAATGTGAATTCTAGATGTTCTTTCTCAGGGAACATAAGATTAAAAAGATCAGATTTCTGAAATGAAACAAACAAACAAAAATTGTTGTAAATTGGTGTATTCCGTAGCTTACATGGATTATAAAAAGGAACTGATTCCTTTACACACACATCATGTTTTGAAATATACAGGTAATTAAAACTTTAGAAACTACAGTATAATGCGTAAGTGGAAGATAAAGTGCTCTTGTATGAATCTGATGTTACTAATCCCATGGGAAATGACTGTGGTTCATAAACATTTTTACTGACATTGGTTACAGGCAATGAATACTGAATGGCAAACAACAGCCACTCAAGGTCTCCACTTGCTTCTGCAAGCTGCATTTTTCTTTATTCAGCACTCACAGCAGACTTACAGAAGAAGCTTGGGACTGGCTGTTAACTCGAAACACTTACGTTTTCAAGGTAGGCTTCTTTGCAAGCTAGGTTGCAAATCCAGCTCTAACATATGACTTTTTCTTCTAAACACATCAAAATTATGTGATTCTTGGCAGACTTGATTTCAACTAGAAGACAGGACTGTAAGCAGGTTTTGGGATCAGCAGAGCAGTGTTTATCCTAATATAGTTGGGAATTTTTTGAACATGCTACTTCTATTGGTCCTTTCAGTCAAATGAAATATGCACTATCAAATTCAAAATAATAATAAATAGTAAAGGTTCAGATGTTTACTCCCTTAAAAAAATTAAACCAAACCAGGGACCACACTCCCCCAGGGGGCACCCTCCCCCCAATAACTTATAAATATACACTAAAACAGTTTAAACTGTTAGTATATTTAGCATTGTAAAATATTGGTGATCAATCATATTATAAATATGCTTCAGAAAGATTGTTAACCAGTTAACTCAGGTCTCAAACATTTATATGTTATTGTGTTTGAAAAGTTGCTCAGATCATAAATTGCCAAATACCACACATTTTTAAATGGAGAACATGCTAATTAATAAACATATTTCAGCAGTCCTTAGAAGGATATATATTTTGAAGCTCCTTCAGCAGAGAGGTACTAGAATTCCTCTGTTAGTAACTTGCTGGATGTTGGTCACTTTGGGCTAATGAGTAGAAGGTATTTAAAAATCAAAATCTGACAGCACAGAATTGTTCTCTAATTCGCTAATGCAGGAGGCTAGCAACCACAAAATGCAAATATCAAGCTTCTAGAACAATATTAATTTGGTCGCAATGTACCCATGGTTTATTTTACAGCATACATTAAACAACAGAAGTATAGCAATTAATGTATTCAGTTAATTTTATTAGAGTTTTATTTTATTATTAAGCAAAGGCTTAATCACATTTTTACAAACAAGTGTGGGCAGTCTACTTGGTTTGATCCAGATGTTGCTATCTTTTTCTCAAAAATTGTGAAGTTTCTGCAGTTTGAGAGGGGCCACAATCTTGAATAAATATAACAGGGAAAACGAGGAGAAAACTGTCTCCATTCAGTACAGCATTGCTGACATAAGAATACTAACCTTTGCATTTCCTGACTTCTTACATTTTAACTAAGTAACTGTAAGTGTGTATGAATGTAGGGCTTCATTTATTTATTTTTGCATGCAATTTTCTAAGTTTGATTTTTTTTAAAATAAGAAGGAAAGCAAATAAAACCACAAAGCCTTGTGTTTATGCAGTCTAATGAAGCTGATTTGGTGCTTTTGATGTGTTATTCTCTGTGTGCTGGGTAAGGCACACAGGGATAAGTGTTTCTCAGCAGTGCAATTTAGAAAAGCCTTCTGAGCTGCCAGTGTCCTTTGGATACAGCTTGAATCCCAGGATTAATAGTTTCTCTTTACCTGCCTTCATTCAGTTTCTCAGCAAAACACTGTACATGCTATAAATAATTGAGCTGCAGCTCTGAAAACACACAAAAACCCATGAATTTGAAGCTGTTTGCACTGGACATTCCTGCAGCATTGTACAAATGGGTTTTAATGATGCGGCTTCTGTAGCAGTTTTCTGGTCCCTCGAGTCTATACACAGAGAATGACAGCGAAAGCTGGTGAAATAAATTTGGATACACATAATGTGTCAATGAGCAGCTGTCAAATGACAGCAGTTCTTTATTATTGATCCTCTCTATCTTCACAGTGATGTGAACTTCTTGACCTGTGAGAGGCACTTTGTGAAAGAGGGACTGTGAGAGAGTATGTGATGTGCAAAGCCTACGCATCCAACTTCCACGCTCTGAGGGAGCACGAGGAGAATCCTGAACAGGCTACACGAAGTATGGGCTAAGAAGGTGGAAAAGTGCAGCACTTCCAGATGGTAGTTCATAACCTTTAATGACCTCATGCACAAAAGTATTCATGAGGGTTTGTGCAGGCAATATGATAAGGCCAAATATAAAATACAGAATTAATCATTCTGATTTTGATTAATTTTTGTCTATTAGTCTAGTTTAAGAAACAGAGTGTAGGCTGATAGCTTGTCACCAGAGGAGGAAGTAATGTGCTGGAGAGGCCCCACTGCATAATAAATTAACAGAAAGGGAGAAGCAAAATGCCCTGTTTACTGATGAGTCCTGTCATGTTTTAGGGAAGCATCATAGATGGAAACTCGTTGTAGGGAGTTCCCTATGACAAGTCACAGAAACTGCTGAAGGAGAAGGTTTGCAGACCAAAGCTATCCAGCTGGCCTTAGACATTGCTGAATGAGAGAAATGACCAGCATTTTATCTCTACACTGACTCATGGATATTGGCAAATGCCCTGTGGGAGTGTTTGCAGTGATGGAAGCAGAATAACTGGCAGCACTGCCATCGTGGCATTGACACTGCTGTGGCAAGATACTGATGCTTGGGTGGAGACCCTGGGTTTGAAAATACATCATGCAGATGCTCAAGTATCCAAGAGTTGATCTCAGCTGGATCTGGATTGGATAAGTGTGAACTATTTTTAGTTCAGTGGGCCCATGACACCTTGGGCCATAAGGAAGGGATGTAACCCACAGATGGACTCATGGCTGAGGGATGGAACTTATCTACAGACACTCTCACAAAGCCTATCCATGAATATGAAACATGAACTGCAATCAAACAGGGCAAGCTTGTGTGCAGGTTGGTGCCTGCAGTATAAACATGGCCTGGCAGGTTGGCTGTAACACACTCCCACCAACCCACCAGGAGCAGGGCCATGTGCTTACAGTAATGGGAACAGCCTCTGGATGCTGGGACACAGATCCTGCGTCCCAAGTCACCCTCCAGAAGACTGTCCTGGGCCTCGAAAAGCAAGGCTTATGGTGACGTGATACTCCAGAAAAAAGTGAGACAATGGGACTCATTTCTGAAACAACTTCATGGACACCTAGCCTATAGAACAGGGCATGGAGTGGCTGTATCACATCCCCTACAATGCACCAGCCTTCAGGAAAATCTACTAATACACTGGACTGTTAAATATAAAGCACAGCAATGGGTGGTGGGGCCTTCAAATCTGGGAGATGCTGATCACTGCTGGGAGATGTGCTGGGCATCAGTCAAGAGGGGCTGAGAAAATATGTTGTGCATCATTTGTTTCTCTTGGGTTTTATTCCCCACTGTTCCTCTCTCTCTCCTTTTCATTACTGTATTATTATTACTATCATCATCACCACCACTATTATTATCAGCTTTATTTCAATTCTTTAATTGTTATTAACCCATGGGATTCATCTTTTTTTTTTCCAATTCTCCTCCCCATCCCACCAGAGAGGCAGGGGAGAGTGAGCAAGTGGCTGTGTGGTATTAAGCTGCTGGCTGAGGTTAAACCATGACATAACTTTATGAAGCAAATGCTCTTCAGTTAACCTCCATGATCCATGGTAGACATCAAGCCACGGCCCGAATGCAAACTTCTGAAGATCTGCAAGAATTACATGCAGATAAGCATTTCCTTGCTCTGTGGTGTAACACTGCCCTTTCTTATCTGAAAAGTTGATCCAGCTGTGGGCAACGTTTCTGTCTCCATGTATTTGCCACCCAAAATAAATATGGTATGATTTAATTCCTACTTAACTTCCAATACTGTATTTCAATATTGCATTCAACCATCCAATATGGAATGTACTTTGAAAATAATTTAAATGTTTCACAAGTAAGTTTCCACTCTAACAATCATATCCTGAGATCTGAAGCCTCCTTTTCTCTTGGCATGAAAAGCACTTTCTAAACATTCATTAATCCCCTCCTTGTTTTTAAAATGTGAGAATTAGCTCATGCAAATGCAGTTGCAAAAAAACCACAAAGTAAATTAAATGAAGAGGAAGTCATATCTCTTCCCTGGACCATCTACTCCTCACACATCAAGTTCCCAGCAGTTAATCATAAACTGAAGAACTAGACTGAAATAACCTATAAACATTGTTCTTTGACACATAGGATGTTTCATAAAAATGTTGTTCAGCCTTCTCTATTCAGTAGCACTGTTTGGAATTGGTAGAAGGAGGCTCTTCTCTCAGAACATCAGCCAGTTTTCAGTTCTTAGTAAAGTGGCTGCTAACAGTAGCTTTAGAGAGGAATACATACTTTGATTGAAGAAGAATTTTAATACATTTTAACCATCAGTTTAAAGAATAGACTGATAATCCACTGTTGTCTATAAAACAATTTTGTAGTTTAAAACTTTTTCAATATTTTTAACCATTGTTTGCTCCTGAGCTTGATCACTTTTGTCTTGAGACCTAAATGAAATCTCACCCTAGTTTTACCACTGCCTGGATAACTAGAACATACTTATGTGACTTACATCAGAGCATAAGTCACAAACTTTTACCTTTGGCACAGGGCTTGAACACACATCAGTGACAAATTTGCTTGTAAAGTCAGATAACTCTTTTGGCCAGGAAAACCCACAAGAATCCTAAAACTGTTACTCTCTGCCACATAGTCTAAGACATTCAAATCAAGACCAAATACACTTGGAAAAGATGGCAGCATATGCTGAACATCAGCATTTTGCTAAATCACTTTGTTTGCCAAATCATGTCCTTCTCTGGAGGTGTGCCATCCAAACCTGGAGGATGCAAAAAGCAAAGGATTCGTGCTTTTTAAAGAACGGCAAAATGTTGTCAGATCATAAGATATATGAAAAAAATACTGCCAGCTGCTCAATTTATGGAAACATTCTAGGAGAGTGTAGTGCAGATGAGAGGGCAGAAATTGGCTTAGGATCAGGAAATATCTTGTATTGGAACAATCAGCCAACATGCAAGAAAGAGCCTGAAAAAACTGTAGGATTAATTATGTAATATACATATGTTTCCTATAAACTTGACTTTCAAATTCAGAATAATTTACAATAATTAAAAGCATTCTCAAACTCAGGTCAAGACATCAGAGTTGTTGAAATGCTGGTAACGACTAGCACTTGATATATTTTCTTTGACCTGCTCTACTACTGGAGTTTACATTATATCCTTGTTTTTTAATTTTTAATTTTTTTTGAGAAAAATGGAAAGATAAGTCTTCAGGAAGAAAAAAAAAAAGTCATAGGGGGAAAAAACTCCAAGTTTTCCAAAGTTCTATACTATTTCTTTATATCCCTGCATCACACCTATGATTTGACTGAATTTTAACATAGTGTTGACTCCTGTTCTCTTAATTGCATGCAGCTATTGAATGAAAAGTGACAACAGAACATGATTTATATATGACATAATAGAACAAGGTTTTATTCTGCTTCTGTTTGTGCTATTTGAAGGAATAAGCTTTTAGGATGCCAAAATTACTGCTAGCCTTGTTAACTACTTTGGAAGCAAAATAGTTGACATAAGGATAGCCAAATCTACTCTTTTATGAAAGTGTAATAAGACAGAAAATCATTTCATTGTCAGATAATGCTTCAGTTTATACGACACAATTAGATTTGCAATAAACTACAAGCAGATTTGATAATGTCACTTACAACAATAAGCCTGGAAGAAGCAATCCTTCCCTGATCAGCTCCCTGATGCCGACGAGCAGGAAGCAACCTGCCAGGAAGCAGATGATTACCCAATCCAGAGTTACATGTATGAAACTGAAAACAGACTTTGACAGGCTATAGATCATATTTTTTTTAATTTGTCTCCCAACGACATAACAAGTTTAGCTCTACTCTACATGCATTAATATTCCAAACACTTGGCTCATTAGTCTAATCAAGGGATGGGAAGACCACACAAATGTATGGATTGTTCAGCAACCCTGACCCCACTCATTCACACACATGTAATAGCCCTGCCATTCACTCATGCATAGAAATGATCACAAAAGCAAACAATGCCGTGCTCACTCATTCACTTAATTAGTTAGTCACTGTTTCACTCACTTGGTTGACTCAGTCCTTCATACTTACAGCCTTAGAATCTCATCTCACTTTCCCAGTGAGTAATGCCAATTAAAATTCACTTAAGGCCCACATAGATTGAGAAAATCAGAATTACACCCTCAGTCTGACAGATACTAAACTTCATGAAGCAATCCCTCAATGTGGCTTGGAATATTTTAAGATCTTGAGTAGAAATTTAGTTCAGCACAGGCCTTGCCTAGCTTTCTATTTTACTTCTCTTTAACTCTCTTGCTTTGAAAGCAAAAGACAGGTTTCTGGCCACAGTATTATTTAAGCCCTATTGAGAGCAAAATCTGACTTTTTAAATGTAAATTATAGGCAAGGTTTCAACACTTATGTAGTTGTCAGCCATCTATGCTTCAAAAAACATGGCCCAGCATCAGTCTGTGCACAGACACTCATTTAATAATTTTCTTGGCTAAGGTCCAGTTCCCTTAATTTCTCTTAATTGTATCTTTCATACCCCTCATGAAGGCTTCAGAGAGGAAAGTGATATGTAACATTTTTAAATTGTTAAACCAATGACCTTTTTTATTCTATGATACAAGTATGACACAAGTTGGATACAAATTCAAATTGGTCATTTTTTCCATTATATATCTGACCAGCATATTCAGCTGACACCTAAAATGTAATGTTGTCTGTCAAGTCTTGCATCATTGCATGACAGAGTTTAATGTACAGGCCTGTCTGTATTCATACACATAAATCACTGCAATCCTTTCATAAAGCATGGTCATAAAGCAGGAAAAGCTTATAGTCTTCTGATTTTAAAAATAGATTATTTTCCCAGTAACAGCTTTCTCAGATCAGCAGCAGAGTATACTGTTTTTACCATTTTGATCTTCAGAGATGTGTATGTTACAAAGAACCGCATATTTGGCAAAAAATAATTAGAAATAACTGGAAAACCTTATATGTAGGAAATAAACTCATTGACACAATGTTACAATAGTGAATGGGTCCGGGCAATCCCTTTTCTAAATGTGCATTCATTTGTGGATATTTTTATCGAGGGCTAAGACTGGAAAAGAAAAAGCCTGGGGTGCAAATGTGATAGATATTTTGTGCTTTGTGCATCTCCATAAACTTTTGTGAACATTTTATTTTTGTGACTTGCATTAGTTTGTTTAATGGGTGGAGAGCATAATTATTTTTTTACTTTCACTGTAAAGTCTTTACCACACATATTCTTATACTGGTTTTTGATGACATAACTTACCAGTCTTGGCTAGATTTAACAGTTTATCAAATCCACTTTCAAACTATAGGTATTCCTAGTCTTCTCCCATAAAGGCATTCAGTTTTTCATTCAGTTTAATCAAGTCTATGTTGATAAACATTATTTTCATTTTTATACTTACGAATTTACTAACCTTGAATATGTCAGATCTTATGTGCATAAACATAACATAATATGCATTATTTCAAAAGAGGCATGTAGGATTGCCTTAAGTGCAAACACCTCCTACTATTTTAGATGTCAGGATTACGTAATTCTAGGACAGAACAGGACAGGACAGTACCTTTTCAAAGAAGGAGCTGAAAGTAGACATGACAAATATCAAAGAGAAAATGAGGAGGGGCAAATGATGTTAAAAATAGAGGCATATGAATAGCAAATTCACACAGAGATGGAAGAGTGGTTACATTTGGAGGTAATCCTTTGGAGGTGAAATGATGAACAGAGGAAAGATATTTCACAATTGCATTTGGTTTTGCAAACAGTCTGACTTATCGCTAGATGTCTGTTGCACGTGGCTGTTGGAAGTACCTTCTGCAGCCAAACATGAAGATTTGATTCTAGTCACTGAACTCTGTCCATCTGCTAGGGTAATTTAGCCACTGCCTCTGGAGAACTTCAACATATCAGAAACACAATATTCAAATAGAGCTCAGGCTTTTAATCTCAGATTTGGCCTGATGGGAGGCCATCATACATCAACACTGATTGAATACCCACTTGAACCTTTAAACTTGCAGCAAAATTCTCCCCTGTGAGTGGCATACTCAGCAGTATCATAAAGTTACACTGCCAAAACCACCTGGAAATGGGGCCAGGGCTTTGCAATTTAAGTTTTCAGGCATATGTCTTCATGGCAATTTTGTGATATTATACCATTTAGACCTTTAAGTGATTTGAATATAAGAGTCAGGTAAGGAATAAAAAGAAAAGGAAAAAGCAAGCAGAAAAGGAAGAGCATGTATTATTCTCATACAACTTAAGCAGCATCTGTGACCACAAAATAATCAGAAGTAGATTACTTGAGGTGAAAGAATTTCCTATAGATAATCTTAAAGACAAGTTCATTTCCAGTTGAAGGCAGGGGAAGTCAATTAATCCTTTTCACAAATTGAAATGGATGATCACACGCAATGAGCTTCATCTCTGCATGTTAAAGAAAGTTAACGGGAAATCACACTGCTTCAGCTGTTGTATAAAAACAACACTGGAGCTTTCCCTTCAGCAACATCTCTCCTTAGGCAAAAAGATACTCTCCTGCATTTAATACAGAACCATAGTTTGTGTCAGTTGTTTGCATCACTCTTCCTCTCACCTTTATTTGTCTTACACCCCAGTAAAATATCTTTGAACACAGTGTGACAAAGCTGAGGTGGCCCAGCATAGTGAAAACACTTATACCCAGTATAAAATATGTTACATACCTCTATCATGACACATGAGGCAAACACTCAGTGAAAGGTCAGGCAGCTTTCTGATACTTGGGGATGTGTGTGAGGTGTGTGTGTGTGACTGATGCATTTGTAGAATTAGGAACCAGCTAGAACATGCTACAATTCACAGCATCAGATGCAGGCAGCCCATAAACGGCACAGAAATCTGTGCATTTTCCTGTAACAGCACTGCATCAAATCCTGGCTATGTTTAGCAATGTACTCTGTTACACCTTTTTTCTGTGCATGCAGTCTGTTTAATCGTCATTGTTAGACAATAATGCCCACACTTGCCACTGAACAGGTTTGGCACCTAGACTGAGCGAACATCTCCTTTGGTTGGGTGAGTTTCCAGGTACTAGCTCTTGTGACAAGTGCATCAAATGAATTGGCAGCCACTCCTTTAGTTGCACAGCAGGCAGAGAGTCCACAGCAGGAGAAACTTCTGCTAGCAGCGACCTTAGAGCACGGTGTGGTGCTTCTTTCGGGAGCACACCTTTGGCAGTGGGTTTGTGTGGTGATTAATTTCCTAACAGGTCTGCGCTGCTGTCATTTCCAGCCCCCAGGCCCTGTGCCTTCAGCCCACACCACGCTACTTTTGAGTGTGAGGGAAGCCTGGAAGGACAGTGCAGGACCCTCAAGCACCATTCTTGAGACGTGGCAGGTCTGACAGACACTGTTGTATGTGTTATATCTTGCAATGACTCGTCTCCTGCTCATTTAGCCTAATGAATACCATACCCAAAGCTACATTGGCCTATTTTCTGATTATTAAATTCAATTCTGCAGAGAAGCATATGGCAAGTGGGAGAAAAAAAAGAGGTGAGAAAGGATGTGCAAAACAGTTCATAAGGTTGCATTTCTTTCAGGGAAATTGGTCCATAAGTACCAATAAGATATTAATGTAAAACAGTTTAAAACAGCTGATCTCAAAGTGGCTAGTTACAAAACATAATCATTAATTGCTTGTTAAAAGTTAACACAAAATCCCTGCTTTTTAACAATGTTACAAGAGGCCAATACTTAAAAAAGGGTAGGGTATATGCTAATTTCTGTGTAATCATTGCTGTGCGCAAGAGATAAATGTTATAACAGATTTTGGCTGTGCTTACTTTAGATTTTAGATTGTACTTACATTTTCATGTATGTAAACATTTTGCAAAATCTCATCAAATTCACATGGACCGAAATGCAGAATTTCAGCCACACAACAAGCTGGGGTCTCAGGAAAAGTACAGGGTTAGGAAATGAATGATCAATGTATGGATGGCACTTCTTGAATAAATAAGATACATGAAAAAACCTCAAAACACAAAGAAACAAAGACCCCGCTCATAAACGTTCTGTTTGATGAAATGTTACTCGCAGCGCTACCGGCTTGATTGTAGGGGTGGGTGTACTCAGGACAGGGTGTGCATCCCCCTTTCCTCCCCTCCAGGGAGCACGGGAGTTCAAACACAAGCAGGCTGAATCTCTCGAGGCTGTGTGACTAATCCGTGGAGCCCGGCCACAGAGGAGACCCAGCCCAAAGCTGCACACAGCTTTGTTACGCTGCCATTCCCGAACACAAAGGAAAGCGACGCTGCCATCAGCAAGTCACCAGCTTATCTACAAGAATTACAGATGCAGCTACCGGTGTGTCTGCTTCGGGCTGCTGGTGCTGAGGGCAGCCTTGCTGTGCCTCCCCTGAAAGAAACCGGGTGGGCAAGGGGAAAACTGGCCAATATCTCTCCTTATTCCAGGCCAAGGTAGTTCCCAGACAGGTTAGCTTGATTCCCCCAGCCAGATGAACAAAATACCGTATGATTCTGACCACAAGGAAATCTTAGGATAATAGTGCATAAAGAACAACTTATACTTGGGAAATACCACCTTATCTGCGATGTTAAAAATATCTAAAAGAAACTACTTAACTGTTAATTTTGCTTTGTAGCAAATTTTTGTTTGCACCT
Organism: Hylia prasina; assembly: GCA_013397195.1. NCBI lineage: Eukaryota > Metazoa > Chordata > Aves > Passeriformes > Sylviidae > Hylia > Hylia prasina. Next base: position 62,219 of record VYXD01007330.1, read on the forward strand.
TCTTTTTCCTGGACTCAAATGCCACTATTTAAAGGGTTAAAAGAGGCACATAAGTATCCCCCCATGGAAGCAATCATAGTTACGAACATCCTCTGATGCTGTCAAACAAATATTTTTATGTCTAATTGATACTGCCGATCTAGCACTGACAAATCCTTATTCTACTATTTCAGTCATATATACAATATAAACATGCACATTACATTCATGTGTTTGGAACAGGGAAAAAGCTCTTCTAAAGTGTGTTAACTATTAAAAATGGTCAAATGCTTTTAACAGTTCCAGAAAAGTCTAAAACTGATACCTTTTTCTTGAGGCTGATTTCATTTAATTGTCATGGAATGTGTATATTTCTTCAACGTTAGCCACTTTTCTCAAAAGCACTGTTCCATGCTGCCACCAGAATTCACTCCTTTCAGAAAGGATCCTCAAAATACCAGGTTTTGTAATTATTTCAAAAATTGTTGCACTATTATTGCCTAAAGATCCAATCTGAGTGTCTCTGCATAACACAGATCCTTGTTCAAATAGCTGTTCTTTAATCACAGAAATACAGCAGAAACAGAAAACCACTTGGGTGGTTTATTCTGTGAGAACAGAAAGTCTGTATGGAGCTTGTTGCAACATTAAACCCCTGTGTAGAGAATCAAACAGTTGCTAAAATTCTCCGGGATGTTTGAGGCAGCCTGAACTATGGATCAGGAAATCAGCACCTCATGGAGTTTCTCGACAGGAGTTCATCACTTTAAGAGCCTAGAATGGAGCTTTGCTGGAGAGGTTGCTTTGTACAGTGCAAAAGAGAAAGACTAACTCAGTTCAAAACATGTAAAGTTTTCTAGTAAGCATCAGTTTCAGGTATAGCAGATGAATAATCTTCTGTGAAAGAGGAAATGGATGTGATCAGTGCTGAGCTCTAGTTTACAGAGTAGGTTGTACAACGCAGATCTTTCCACTTTGTGGCTGAGCGTACCTGTTACAGTAAGTAACCTCACCCTTATCTAGCAATTGTTATTTTTCTTGTTGACCAAAACCAGATCTCATGAAGTGCAATTTGAAGGTGAAAATAAATTACAAAACCTAAATTATGAGGGGACTGGGTAGCCATTTTGGTGGTGGCAGCCATCTTGGGGCAGAATAGATTCAAAATAGCTGACTTTCATTAGAAATGACTAATATTTTTAAGATAATCTTCCCAATTGTCAGCCACTGCAGTAGAATTAGAGGTGATATGAGTTACATGATATGACCTGTAACTGTAACAGGAAATAATTTCTGGTGCATGTTTTTTGCTTGTAACTCATGAACCCCCAGAGATTAAAAAAATAATCTACTATTAGAAACCCCTTTTCAAGGCCTAAGGTAAATCAAGAATATACAGTGTAGGAATGCCCACACTTGAGACCTCACTCCAAGTTTAACACACAATGAAGTCTGGAAACTTTAAGTACTTACTTAAAGTAAGTACTTAAAACATAGAAAGAGACTATAAAAACACACAAGCACGTTGCCTTTAAGTAGAGGAACACTGAGCCTCACTTGACATATAAGCCAACTCCATTATTTGGGAATGAAGGTGCATTTGTCATTTATTTCCCTTGCAAGAGACTTTTATCACTCAGGACCTAATTACAGTGGACACTGCTCATTTTTTTTTTTTCAGAGTTTTGACCCTGAAGAAGCACTAAGGTATTAACAAGGAAGAGGGGAGCTGATTTTTGATGAGGAAAGATGACAGAAACAAGGGTGTGTCGATTGCTTCAGTGCACATCAGAAGTGTGTCCACACTCGATGTGGGACGAAAGGGAAAGGGATCTGGTCACAAGTGAGGTGCATAATACCATTAGAAAACTTATCTCGGCAATTTTATTTTTCCCTGCTGAAGAGGAGTAAAGGCTGGAGAGACCAGAGAGCAGGACGACAGCAGAGTAACGGTGCACGAATCCTCAAGGCTTAAATACAACCTCGGCAACAAGACTGATGAGCACGGCTCGTGGATTAGAAACGAGGGAAAACGATAGCAACCTCAGAGGCTGGAGACAGCACGTAGCGAGCAACAGGATGCGAGCCTGATGGAAAGCGACCACTTTGCCGCTGCTGCGATTTATGACATCCCCCCACGACAGGGGGAAACCGCGCTGGATGCGGAGCAGCGAGGGAGAGGAAGCCGCCGGTGCGATGCACAAAAGGAGGGCTGTTGGCGGTAAAGTTTGGGCAAGCAAAGGTCAAACAGGCGGACACGAGGCAGCAGCGCTGCGAAGTGACTCACTCAGCCGCCCGAGACATCCGCCGGGGAGCGGCGGGGCTGGCCCGCGGGCGTGGGCTGTCCCCAGCCTCCAAGGCTGATACATCCTCGTTTTCCCTACGTGTCAGATCTGTGAGCCTCAGAGCGTGGCTCACAGATCTGACACGCAACCCCACGGCATGATTTGGCAATGAGGGCGCGTTTGTGATTTATTTCCGCCGCGAGAGTTTTACCAGTTTACAGTGGCCGCTGCTCATTTCTACCCCTGAAGATGCTCTGAGGTAGCCACAAGGAAGAGGGAAGGTGATATTTGGTAAGGAAGGAAGTCGGGACTTGTGGAAGTAAGGATACGGCGACCGCTCCACTCGATGCGGGACACATCGGAAAGGGATGCGGCCACAAGGGA
>VYXD01007330.1:65604-171281 GCA_013397195.1 Hylia prasina
GCAGACCCGGGCTGGGGGCTAGCTCGCCGTCACTCCTCCGAAGGCCGGGGGGTGGCGGGCGGGTGGCGAGAGGGAGAACGGGGGGCAGACCCGGCGATTCCCTTCCTCTCCTCTCCGCTCCAGTCGGCGGCACGCGGCGGCGGCTCCGGCGCGGGCAGAGGGAGGGGTGTGTGTGTGGGTGTGTGTGTGTGTGTGAGAGAGCCCGGCGCAAGCCGGGCGGGGGAAATCCGTGTGCCCGCCGTGGGCAGCGCGGCACGCTGCTCGTCCCTCTCGTCCCGGGAGGCTGGGACAGGTCCGCTCCCGGAAGCCGGGGCGAGCCGGGCGGGGAGGCTGAGCGCGCCCCGGGCCGCCCGCCCGCCCCGCGGCACAGCGGGGCTGTGCTGGGGGCTCCTGCCCCGGCTTTGAGGCGCTCCAGGCTCAGGAAGGGAGCTCAGGAGGGGCCAGGGGGGAACTCAGTCTGGCGGCCGCTCCGGCGAACTTCCTAATCTTGGAGGACACCGTGCGATCCCGATCTTCCCGAGCGCCGCAAGAAAGTTAATAAATAGCTGAAAATTCGGGGGTTTTGGGTCTAATATCGCCAAGAACGGCGATGCGGAGCACTTAAAACCTAAGGTGTCTGGGAAGGTGCGAAGGAAGGTACGGGCTGAGCCGTCCGTGAGCAACAAATGTGTGGTTGGATCTTTATCCAGTCAAAAAAAAAAAAAAAAATCATTGTTTTGTGGCATCATGCACATTTATTTAACATTGGCAGGTCCTCGTGGTGAATCCAAAGTCGTTATTCATACACGAAAGAAAAGCAATGTGTGCGCAGATGTGGAGCAGGAAGGGGATAACAAACTTGTACATTACTCGAGGTGCTTATTTCTAACTTCCAAAGCACTACACTGATTTTATTGGCGCAAAAGAAAAGTGTTTTGCATTTTTAACGCTGGAGCTTCAGATTCTTGTTCTCTCTGATGAGAAGCATTTAACCGTTTGGAGAAGATGATTCTAGCAGGATAGGTTTGTCTTTGTTTAAGTCTAGCAACTCTAGTTTCAGCTATTGTGAGTTTGGTTCTTACTAATACAGATTTCAGTGAAGAGTTTTTACCAGCACATTTAGTGTAATCTGCCCATCTAAGTGGGGATTTTTCTCATAGATAGGTTAATATTTTTTTAGGGGTTGGCACATTCAGATTCTTTATGCAATTTATAAAAAAATTAAAGGTAATTCTTTGTTTGTCCCCAGTGTCTATATCAAATTGAGAGTCCGGGGAATGTTTATTTGTGGTAACAATAAAGCATCTGCAGAAGGGTGAGTATTATTATACATAGTGTACTATAACTAGCCTCACTAGTGATTATTAAAATGTGAATATTTGAAAGCTACAAAGTCTTTCAGAAAACGCGCTTCCAGTATTTTAGATGTGACTCAGAAATTTTCTGTGATGTTTTGAATGTTTTTAAGAGCTAGCACTTTACGAAGTACTGGATAAAAAATGTTACATTTTTTGTTCTGGAGTTTCCTTTACAAGAAAAAAAAAAAGAAAAAAAGAAAAATATTTTTTTTCCTTCCTCTGCCTCCATGAGAAATGAAAGTAACAATTAAAGTTAAACAACCTGTGGAGAAGTCTGTGACAGTATAATGTTGCATGAGATGCCAACTGCTATTTTTGTCTGGAACTTTGGAAGGATTCAAGACTTTAATTTAGGAGAAAAACTGGGAAAAACTTTTGGGTTCTTTCATAGTTTTTTTTTTTAAATATGTGATTTCACCCTGAAAAGTGGCAGACACTGGAAATCTGCACCTTCAAAAAGTCATAAAATGTCACTGTTCAGTTTAAAATGAGCTAAAGTAGTGGTGTGTAAACTTAGGCCAGAGACTTGAAATTCAAGCTCAATCTTTTCCCCCCTGCTGTGTTTTTTTTCCTTTCTTGCTAGGATTGCCAACAAGCTGGAATATGGTGATTTCTTCAAAGACCTGCTTTCAAACTGGTTTTTGTTTGTTCTGTAACATTGCAACCTTCATAGGTGAAATGTAAAAATGTATCTGCAAAGAAACTTTGGCTTAGGGAGAAGGGAATTTTTGTAGTGCATTATTGAATGCATGAGCTGTATTACATATAGAGTGAGTGCAACCCTTTTCTGTAAAGCAGCTTATGTCAGAGTAAGCTACATCTAGAATCCAGCAGGCCAACAGTGATCCCAGGAAAGTTGGTGCACTCTAAAATTCCTCGTGCAATTAGTCAAAAGAAGTGTTCCGACACCATTCACGAGACAGTTCAGCTTCCTTAGCTGTATAGATCATGGATGCATTTTCATAAGTTCACAGCTGTAATGTTAAAACTGAAGAACAATTTTAGATGATGGTTCTATATTCATGTGATTGAACAGTGAGAGTTATTTTTAAAGATGGCTGCAATGCTGATAGAAGGCACATTTAATAAATGTCTGCATTACGTTGTGTTTGTGCAAAAGTGCTGTGGAAAAACTTTAGTGTTGGCTGTAATCTGGAAGTTCTGTAATTCTACTGTTAGTACTTGCAGATGAATCTTAGCTGACTTGAGGAAAAGTATCTTTGAAGCTTTAGGGAGAATAATGTTTTCCCCAGCAGGGATGCTGAAAATCTGAGAAACAGAACCTGGTCTTTGCTAAATAAGGAAGTTCAGTGAATCGATAAAGTAACTTTGGCAATGTTACTTATCCAAGCAAAATTCACTTTACCAGATTTTTTAAAGAGTGAGGGAAATGGGTTGCATACTGTAAATACAATTTTTAATGATTTGATGGAGACATTTGCATAACATTTACATTAACAAACAAGACCACTGTTAAGAGAAGCTGTAGGATAGTAACAGGAGGTTTATTTTAATGTTCAAGCTGCTTCCAACCTTCTGTTCCTTCCGTCAGCGAGGTCCATGGAGAGCTGTGCTGGACCCGTTGAAGTGGTGGCTGATTGAAGACAGCATCTGTAAATGTATCTATCTATAAATGTATCTACACATTTAACCCTAAGTGTATGACTGGTATAACTGCTCTGGAGTGGCTAAGTCAGTCTTTAAATGGATGAGTTACTCCTGCACTGACATAGTTTAAGGAATAATTTTAGTTAAAGTAGCTGTGTCTGTGAGGAGAACAGCCAGGCAAAATAAAATCTTGTATAAAATGTACCCAAATCAGCAAAAACTTGTATAAATTGTACGCAGAAGAGAGCGTGTCTGTGTGTGTGTGTGTGTGTGCTTCACAGGGATGATGACAACAATTGTTACAAGTTAATCAAATGCTCAGGTTTGTTTTTTAGCTCTGATTATATGCCCAAGGGTTTGGTTGAGCTAAAAATTTAAAGGAAAACAATACCGAATTACTAAGTAGGCATCCTGTCTGTTCTCACAGAGATCAGTTAAAGACTTTGGGATGATGCTCTGTAGATCTATTAATGGATGAGGTAAAATTAAAACAAAATTTATTGAGGGGTGGTTCTGTTGAGCTCCAAGCAAGAAACAGGGAAGTTTTCTAAAGCATACTGCTTTTTGTAACTGATAATGGTATGTAGTTTGATTGTCACAGTCTTTTTCTAAATGCACACCTAGATTTCCACTAAGGTGGGTCAGACTGTGGACTTGGTTCTAAATTAAGAGGTAAAGTAACACTGGTAAACTTGAGTAGAGGCAAGTATTAAGAAAAGTGAAAGGTAAAATTTGCATATAGCATTGACAAATTAAGCTTCTCTTAAAAATACTAAAGAAAGGAATTTTTAAATATATAATGAATTATCTAGCCACAGCTTTGTAAATTGATTGTAATTTAAAAATATTGGGAGAGAAGAGAATGTCTATTAACGTCCCTGCTGTGTCCAGGCAAAAATATAAACAAACAGCGCTCACCCCCAAATTAGTGTGGATCACACTCTTATTTAAGAAAGCTTTTGGCTACCTGGCTTAAGGTTGGACATAGGGTTTTTCATTTATTGTGCCTCTGCTCTGTTTGTGAAAAATGCTGTTGACTTGGAATGATTTATAATGCCTTCTCTGCTTCCTATCTAGTGGTAAAATCAGTAGTACTCTTAAGGTAAGAAGGTCATTTGGACATTTAGATAGATACTGCGCGTGATCTGAATGCTGTTGATAAAAATAACAGTGTAATGATGTGAGTGGATCAGCACAGTGTTGTCATTTGTTTGAAAATGTGATGTAGTATTTCCAAAGCTTCTAATTGGGATATATATGATTTCATTAGCAAATGAGGTAAAACTGGTGTCTGACTGTGTGCAAATAAATACTTCTTTGATGCACAATTACAGAATACTCCAGAATTTGCTATTAATTTTCTTTTTTTGTATATACATATGGTGCCTGCTTGAGTAACATTGTATGTGTAATTATGCAAGCAAAGTAGTACAAATTGCAGTTCACATCCTAGGCTTTTTTAGATATGAACTGAAAATAACTCTTTACAGGAGGGTATGATTTCTTTATATTTTTAAATTGTTTTTTGATCTAGAACCAGGCCTATTTCCCTTGTCAGTTTTTTGTTGTATCTGGCTCCTTTCCATTCTGCCTTTTACATGGTTAGTTCAGTTCTTCCTGCCATGCATTCTCTATTCACAGCCTGCATGTTCGGTTTAAATCCCAAAGCCATCAGATGTAATTTAAAGAAACAACGTATTTGAAAGGAAGGAAACTCACATCTTATAACTCATATATAATTATAATTTTTTTTTTAATGTGTGCTGGTTTCCTTTCCATGTTTCTTAGCCTGAGTGGATCTGGCAAGCTTTATATTTTTGGTGTGTAGTCTGATTTCGTTTTTACTAATAAGATAAAAAATTCTAGGGCTGGAATTTATTTTGCTGCTTCTGTAAGAAGTCATTTGGATGTGTGTTATAGATACTTGATTTACCCGTGGGACTGTACCAGAGCAAACGGATTAAAGTCATTATTATCATCTCTTTTTTAGTGTTACAGGACAGTGTAAATTCTGTCCTTTGTGATAATTCCTTCCTGTTGTATGTCCACTAGTTTGTGCCGTGTTTATAGTGAGTATTTATTGCCAATTTTATGCAAAGCTAAATTCAGTAATTATTGGAAGAAGAGATCAACATATGTTGTTTTATTCTTAACATAGTTTAACCATTCCTGGTGTTCAGTACATGGTTGCTTTGAAACTGGGAGACATAAGATCCCAAGACCTTATTTAGTATTTGCATTTCTCTTCCATGGCCTAAGGGAGATGTTTTCTTTTTCACTGAAGGGTGATAGATTTTTTTGGGGTTGCATGTTGGTTTGGGTTTTTTTTTCGTTTTGGCTTTTTCCTTGTTTTTTTTCCAAGATAAACTGTTTGTAATTAGTTTTCTGTATTAAGTCAAGCTTCTGGAAAAGTAGTATCTGTGGGATTTTTTTCCCTTTTTAAGCAACCTCTAATACAATGTGCAGGTGTATTTATTGCTGTATACCTTACAGAGTAAGGATGCCATACATTAGACCCGATTATTTTGTGAAATTTAAAATGATTGTTTTTTAAATAACTCTTTTGGTTACTTTCATCATTTGAAGCTCATTTTGGCAAATTCAGGCAAATGGCAAGTACCGGTTCAGCTTTAAATTTGCCAGACTGCTCTACAGTAAATTCTGCATACGTGGAAGTGTGTTGTCTTTCAAAGTTTAGGCGATTTGCCTAAGCAGGGAAAGAATATGGAATAACTATTGCACCTGAATTGTTGTGCATCAGAGTTTTTCCTGTGTGAAGTGTGTGTTGCTTTTGCAAGTATGGGGTGAACAGAAGAACCTGTGGCTATTTTAGTTTTTGGAGTATAAAAGGTGTGTCCACAAAACAAGTTCAGGTGGATTGGTCTGTGCTCTTCAAATTCACATCAGAAATTATTTTGCCTGTGGAGACGTGTCTTAAGTGTTCCCAGCAAGTGTTACTTTTTCTGCCAGATTTATCCAGGATATCAAAAAGCTAAGTTTTTAAAGATGGAGGTGTTGGGCAACAGAGGTTAATTGGAATGTGTGTGGGAGTTATCTAACTCCTCTGGGTGTTTGTGAATGAGTGTGAAGAGAGAAATTCTGGAGATATGCATTTGAGCAACTCAAAGGTGAATCTCAAGTTTTATGCATAAAAGTCTGCTTTCTCCTGACAAATAACCAGGCTTGATTTGCTGTGAGGAACGTGGGATGGTTTTAATTGTGACTTGTAAAAAATATGATCAAATTCGGGCTTGAAACTTTTTGTTGCTGTTGTGCTGCCTGGAGTTTTAAAATGTTTTATTTGTTTTTTGAGCCAAACAGTCTTACTCATCCATCCAAATGTTAGATGTATTTATAGATGCAGATATTCAAGTGAAAAGCAAATAGTTGCATTACCTGCTGCATTGTGTTTGGCTCATGTTTCCCAAAGTGAAGTGAGATGTCAGTCAGTTTCAGTTACTGCCAATTTGGTTCAGTCTTTAATATGAAATACTTGGTTATGATCTCCCTGTTCTCTTTCCCCTCCCCCACCCAAGTGGACAAGTACTTGAACTTCTTATTTTTATTTCCAAGCCGGTATTTTTCTAAAAGTATCAAATGTTAAAATGTGCTGGAAGAAAGTGGTAATGTAGGGAATTCAGTAGTTTTTTTCTTTTAAATGGGTTACTCTTACTCCTTAAGTGGTATTCAGTAATGATTTCATGTCTGTTTTTATTTCTCTAAATCCTGAAGTGGGGACACAGAAAGATTTTTTTTTTTTTTTTTGAAGGGAAGAGTAGCTTTGAAAATTGCAGGCTTGCTTATATAGATAGAACACTCCAGTATGGATTTATCTTTTTCTTTTAAGAACTGTCTCAAAACAAATCGTGTTGACTTACTTTGTGTATTCTACTGTTGTATTTGTTTAAGGAAATGTATTGAAAAACTAATTATTTGTATTGAAATCTTGTTTTCTTATTAACAGACATAACATTTTTTTTCTCTTGCTGAAGAGAATGAAACTGAGAAGCATCCATACCAGTGTTTCTTGATGAGTACATGTTTTAAATGAAGAACTCCCACAAAATGAGATAGTGTCAAAATAAATCTGAAGGCAGTGTGCTATTAGGAAAAAGGAAATCATCAAGCTGGTGCCCTCCTTCTTTGTCTCATAGAAAATCTGAAATAAGCTTGATTTCTAGAACAATACTGTTGTGGGATCTTGCTCAGGTACTTCATGTTTAATCAACATGTAATTAGTTACAAAAACTTTTAAAATGATTGGGGGGTTTTGTCATGACCAGATGAGTTCTTGCAGGTTTTCTTAATGATTATTATTTAAATTCCTGAAGCAGATTGTTTAAAATTATTTTAGATGTTAAGGAACATAAATTTGATTATTTTATGAAATGGTTCTGGAAGATGAAGAGTTAATTGTAAACTTTAAGCTGCAAAGTTTTTAACATGCTGGCAGATGGAGTAAGGGGTGTTGAATACTGGCATTTGCTTAGGTTTGCTAGTTTTCTAACACAGAAAAATAGAAGATTCTCATTTAAAAAGAGTAAGAAGATAAATTAAGGTTTCTCATGCTTTTCCAGGAAGCAAAATAATTTCTTTCTATTTAATATCCAAGAGCTTCTTGATTCCTCATTCTTTCCTTTCTTTCTTCCTTGTCAGTGGGAGTTTTTAATATTTGCCTGGTCAGTATATAGTAATGGTCGAAACTCCTGAGAAGGATTTTAAAGCAACATAGTGTTAAACTATGTATGTGAATGAACTGTTAGGGGAGAAAACAAGAAATGCTGTAGGAGGCAAACTTAATATTTATAATTAAGAAAAAAACATCAGATAGGGAGCATGATTGAAGAAATGATGAGTTCTGTGAGCCCTCGAGCTGACATGTTTTGCTCCTGTCTTGTGTGACAGTAAAACTGAACTGCCCTAACTTACTGAGAAGAGCATTTCAAATAATAAGTGGTATGAACTGAGCACATCCAGAAACTGATCTGCAGACGTAGACATTTAGTACTGTCAAGGAGCTGAAAATTGGAATGCCTGAGGCCATGGGTCAGTGTCTTTAGGTGGGGCCAGAACGACTGGATGCTCACTTTCTTCACTCAAAATCAGCAAGATATTTTCAGCCAGAGAACTTCCTTGCTTCTGTCAATGGCTGCAAAAATGCTCCTGCTGTCAGGTGGGAAATGATAGCACAGGTGCAAGTAAAAAGGCTTCTTTTTGTAGCAATGCCAGCATAAAGTAGGGGTGATGCTTGAAAGTCAAAGCTGGCAGTTTTTGTCTGATAAGTCTGGGCAGTAATGAGGAACTGTGTTTGGAGAGTTTACTTCAACTGTTAAAAACAGACTGGAAACAGTAATTGATGAAGGAAAGTACCTGTTGTGATCAAGGCAAGCCTGAGTTAGGAGTCAAATATGTGGAGGGGAAACAGGTGCTCCTACCAAATCTGGCATGAAGGTTAGAATTCCTAATATCTAAGATAGGGGCATTCCCTAGCAACATCTGGATATACAGTGCAGGATTGTAGCTGCTGTAAAATACTGTGTGTAATTATGTTACATACGGGAGCAGAGAGCAGTGACAGTGAGTCTTTGGAATGGTGGTTGGCTGCAATGGCATTGCTTGGATTGGGGCTGCTCTCTGTTGACACATCAGTGTCTGCAGCCCTAAGTGGTGTTTCTCCATAGTAATTTTCTTTTTGATGACTTCCCCAATCTCTAAGTTTTTTATTTTTTATAGACTCTATGTACATACTGAAGCTTTTCATAATGCCAGAACACTTTTAGTCCTTCATGAAACTGTTGCAGAACATATATGTAACTTAGTGGACAGTAAACCATGTCACTTTTGGTTTACATTTGCCATTTACATCAGAAGTTTCTGTACAGTATGTATGTAGAAGGGTTCGTCAGCCTTATCATCACAGGAAGGCTAAAAATCAGCCATTTAGACAAAATTCTGACACACTGCTTAGCTCAGATTCAAGGTATTGCCTATGTTATAGTGTTTTAATAACCCCTCCAGTGGTAACTAGTTTTGGTTTGGGAAATATTCGTGCAAATAAAAATATAGTCATTATAGTTTATAAGTTAGTTTCATAGTAGTACTACTACAAATAAGTAGCTTAATTGGATTAAATATGTTGTGAAACTACTCTTAGTTCACTGAGATAGCCACTCATACATAGGTGTAAGAGAAAAGGCTGTGCATAGTAATTTTGTGTATGATAGATCAAGGTAGCACCTCATGACCAGGTGTGAAATTGCCATGAAATGGGGTGGGTTTTTTTCTATAAGCCTATTTTGAAATTAGCTGAATTTCTCACACAAAAGATACAGGAAAGCATCTCATTAGTCTTGAGTGTCCTGAAGTATGAGTTGGAGGGCCTATTAATTAAAGAGCTAGTGGGCTAGTAACAAGGCCCAAAAAACCATTGTGTTTGGGAAGAAATAATTGAGGTGGCACATGTTTCAAGTTTTGAGGAAGCAAATAATAGAATAGTTGCTTATTGTGAACGTGTGTACCACTTGACTCACTTAGTGGCTTCTTATAGAATATGTTTAAGTTTAAAAATGAAAAAAAGAAAGTGAAAAAAGCCAAAACAAACCCTGAACCAAAAGACAACCAACCATTTAATATACCAGGGTAGACAGCAGCCTTCTGATCTTACGTATGCAATGGCTTAAAGTAAAAGGTCTGAAGAGAGTGACACTTCAAAGGCACAGAGGTTGGGCCATAAGAGAAGCAGAACCCCATTAGGATAAAAAGACAACTAGTTTCAAAATAACAGCCCTTATATGTGGTCTTTTTATTTATTTTAAACATAATGTTCAGTTTAAGCATTCTAGTTAGACTGCTTTCTTAATTAGTGAAGAGCTTTCCAATCTGTCTTTTTTAATTACAGTTTCTAAGAGAGAGAGCTGAAAGTTCCAACTGTACTGTTAACAAGACAAGGCATCTTTCAAATGAACCAACACATGGAATAGTAGTGGAAAGGAGTGTGTGAACTAGCTAGTTAATGGAGTTGTTAAAGGAAACTAATGTTTATATTGATCATTAGAATCCGTGATTGTGCACCAAATTCAAGTTTAGTCTGATAAAGCTCTTAAGCATTTTAATTCACAAATTATTGTTCCTTTAATGATAGCGTTTTTCACATTGTGTCTGTAGCGCACTGCAATACTGAGAGTGTTAGTGCTGATTGTTTTCATCTTTTGAATATTAACTGAAATTTAAAAGGCAAACAAACTCCCTGGCATGAGCTTTAGAAATAGTGTGGTCCTTATTTTGAGATGGTGGACCCAGCTGAGAGATGCATTGACTTGTTAGAATAGTTTTAGATCTAGAAGTCATCTGATCCAGTCGCCTACTTGGGTTAGGCCAACACTGAAATCATATTTTCCAGACCAGTTTTAAAATATTTTCAAGAGTGGAGATTCTGACACCTCTGTTTAATATATTCCTGTGCTGGGCCACACTCGCTGGGAAGAATTTTCTTCCTATATTGGAATGAAATCCCTTACTGAGTCTTGTCTGTTGCCTCTTGTGTTTTCATTTCAGCATAGATTAGCATGTTTCAGTAGAAAAGCTAGAACAGTGCTCAAATTCTGTGGTTGTCCATGTTTAGCTCCGATTTGTGTAGGAAAGCAAGCTATTCAGGGAGTTAATTCCATTATGTAGTACTTGAAATTCTCTGAGTGACTGGTCCAATTTTGATAAGGCCCAGAAACAGACAGAAGTATGACACATTCTTAAAAGTGTTCAGGAGTTTGGGGAGCTTACATGTGGTATTCTAAAAGAATATTTGTAAGAATAAATAGAACATGCCTTGCAGCCTTTGGCTTGTGCTAATACTCGTTGAGTGGCTGTAGTGGGATGTGGGATGTATGAGGCAGAACGCAATTGAAGGAACCTACACTAGCTTTTCGTTTGTTCTGCACTGGCAAGTGATGTAGACAAGTTTGCTGCTATTGTTTGCCACAGACTACATCTTTTCAGAGCAATCTTTAGTTGGTCAAGAGATAGCAGGAAACAGCTTTTTGAAAGCTACTCCTGCACAAGTAGTTAACACATTAACTGCATTGATTGTGCAAAGTGCTGTAAAGAAGAAAAAAACTACACGGTGTGAATGATACATTTTACATGGTGTGAAAGATAACTGTTCTAGTCTAAGACAAGTGGATGATGTGCCGGAATGGTTTGCTTGCATTGAGGAGGAGAGGTTTTTTTCTGCTTTCCTTTGACTCTGGTTTCATGGTTCTGCTTCTTCCTTGCCAGTTTGGATATTTATGATGCCAGCATGAACAGCTTTGGTCTAGTTAGAAAACTATACTTCTTTTGAGTGCAGAAAGATATAATTTGAGGTAACTGATAAGTGCAATCAAACTTAGCATATTTGCTATGTAGAGTGTGTCTGAGATGCTGAAAACAGACAATGAAGAGACGAAATGAATGCCATTTTAAGATCCCACTTCCTTTCCCAATTCTAGTTGAGAAGTACACTAGGATGTATTTGTCATCAGCTTCCAAAAGCCAACAGATAAATGAATGTGCTGTTTAGTTTGGGTTGAAATGTTGTTCTTCAAAGTGAAATTCTGTTAGGTAATTGCTAATAAGCTAAGTAACCATTGTTTATATTAGGAAGGAGAAAGTATACTGGCCTGGGATTTAACAGCAGTTCCAGTGGAGGCAAAATCTTCAGGTTGTTATTTATTTTCAGTAAATACCTCCTTTATACTCTAGCTCTGTCTAGTCTCTGTTTTAGGTCAGCTTTCCCAAGGCATCATTGGTACATAAACAACCCCACAATATTGTAGTGACAGGGTAGTGTAAAAGGGATTCTACTAATTGAAATGTATTTTAGTGTTGCATATAGCAATTACTAATAGAAAGCTGTCACAATAATAGGAGCTTACTTATAATGAGACTGCTCATAATAAAAGCATGCCTATTTATAGGGGCAGATCTGCTTTTGGAGCTGCTGTATTACCTGGAAAGCCTACAGACACCATCAGTTTGTGTTGGTGTGAGGACTGACACTAAAAGGTCTTGGATGCAGTTGTTACCCACACTGCAGAATAGGTTTTTAATTCTACTTGCAAGCCAGGGGTTTTCTACTAACTTGAGGAGGAAAAAGAGGAAATATTCTGAATTTTCACACACAGTCATTGCTCCTCAGTTTGGGGTTGGCATTGGTACATCTGGGGCTGTTGATGGTTCTCCTCCTTCCATCAAATTAGTTAAAGTTAATAGTTTTGTCTTTGATAATAGCCTGTAAAAATTTCCACCTCTTGAGTGATCAAGAATATTGTTGCAGAACATGTAATCTGGTCAGAGCTGATCATGAGTGTTTTGTTAAACTACATTGTCCACAACCACTGATGCCTGTCAGAGTGAGGAAGAGCAGATGAAAAGTTTAGAGTTACCTGCTTAGATCAGTTAATGAACTGATCCTTTTCTTTTATATATTTCCAAAGAGAATGTGGTATTGGTTAAGCCAAATACAAGCTTCTGGCCTTTATCTACCCGAAGAGTGGCACAGCTGGCATGGATGGCTTAATAAATGTTTCTTGTTTCTGTTTCTTAAGAATAATTCTTCTGTACCAGTAAAACTGTCAGAGGGACTGGCATGGTTTGACAAACACTTGTGCTGAAGCCTGAATTGTTGCCCTCTCCAGTTGTAGTTCTTTGCCTCTTGCTTCTGCCTCAATGTCGCCCCTCTGTCCCTTGTGTGGATTCAAGAATTCACGGCTTGAACAAATTCATGGCTTGAGCAAATCTGTGGCTGCTGAACAACCCGGCATGTGGAGCTGATTTTGTTGAAAAAATGTAGTTAAAAACCAAGTATGTTCATTTTCTGGGCTGTTCAGACAGATTTTTTTTTTCCCTCCTGACCTAGTTTGATTACAGAATCATAAGCACTTAAGCACTCGCAGTAGAGAAGGCTGTGTAGGAGTAGAAACAAGTGACCACTGATACAATGGAGAGATGATGTCTTTTCCAGGTGAAATTGATACCAAATAGCATTTGAGGAAGGTAGTTGAACTGAAGGTAGCATTTGATGTAAATTATTTCTTGAAATTTAAACTGCCTTTAATGATACAGTACTTCAGCATATGGAATAACAACTTGATATAAACGTTAAACCATATATAAGTATTTTTAGGTATTTCTGCTTTAAAAATAGGTTGAACTGTATTACAAACTTAAAATACCACATTTCTGTGATATAAAATAGTAAAAACACACTGCAAATTATTCCCGTCTATTTTCTGATTATTTCTGTAAAAAGATTAAAAGTGCTGTAGTTGTTTTTGTAGCGAAATATTATTAATAAACTATATTAATCTTTCCTATGTTGTATTTCAGAGATAGAGATTTTTTTATTTGGTGTAGTTTGGGCTCTGAAATACCCAAGTTGACAGTGGCCTTGGGAATATTTTTCTTCCCATGAAAATAAGAACGTGGTATTTTGTGTAGATAAGTTTGAGAGAAAACCATGTTTTATTTTGCTGTAGAAAATTCAGAAAGCAGAGTGGCAACTATAAAACTTCTAGTCATACCTTTTTGTGTGTTTGCTCTAATAGCACAGGTAAAAAGCCCTTTGAGGTTCTGTGAGTGTCATTCCCCACCCCCCCACACCTACATCTTGCATAACTTAGTGTGGCAAGACTTAGCAGCTCTGAAATCACAATTGAACAATTTTTCTCGCTTAATCCAAAAGAAGAGTATTGGGTTTTGAACTTTTCTTTGTTTTTTTACATATCTCTCTGTGCTATTAAAAGAGTGTGATATAAATGCAGAAGATAGATCTACTGGATTAGAGCATTAATTTATAATTAATTTTCAGGTTAGTTTTTTGAAGTCTGGATATATATATGTGTGTGTTTTATTAGGGTGTGTTTGTTTGTTTGTTTGTTTGTTTGTTTTTTTTTTTTGTTTTTTTTTTTTTTTTTTTTTTTTTTTTTTTTTTTTGTTTTTTTTTTTTTTTTTTTTTTGTTTTTTTTTTCCTCCAGGTGCTTGACAGTTGTAGTAAGAGTGCTGGAAGCTGCTTAGTCTGGAAAGATTTAGGATAGGTTCATGGACTGTATTATCTTGCATTTCGGGTGCACGAAACAGAATACTAAAAGGAAATTTTTAAGAGATTCTAAGCAGTAAAGTTTAGTTTAACATACCTGAAAAATAGCTGCAGTTGAACAATCATTTTATTGTATTGTGCTGTGTAAAATCCTGTAACAAAAAGATGTTATGAGTTCTTTGTGAGGTAGTTTGGTAAAGTTAACAACTTCAGGCCTAAGCTTAACTCATTGAATTTTGATACTTGAAGTGCATTCTTTGTGGGGAGATTCGTTTTTCACCTGTTTTCTAGCAAGTACTGTATTTTTTGCAGGCTTGTGGAAAAATGTTGTTAATCCCTTCTGTTGCTAAAATTCTGCATTTTTGGGTTAAATGTGAAAGTTGTCCTAAATTCTGCTGCCCAAGTAAAAATTTTTTTGGTTTGTGAAAAAACATAGAAGGGTGTGGTTGGTTTTCTTGGGTTTGTTTTTTTTCTCTTTAAGTTCTTATATGCTTGAAGGAGTTCTGTGTTGACTTCAGGTAGGATTTATTTTATAATAATTTGTCCATTAGTAAGATTGCATAAGCTCGGGCTGAAAGACTTGTATGCTGTCTGGATCTGATAATGGCTTACAGCTAAAGAGCATGCCTGCCGCTCCAGAGCAATCTGATGTACAAAACCAGTGCCTATTTGTGGTTTCACTGCCTGCACTAGTTTTTCTCTAGTGTTGGCCTGATTTTCTATAAAATTCTTCCTGCTTTAGAGTTGTGTAGAGGACGCCACAGCTGTGGGTGGGATCATGAAACTCATCTGTGTCCAAAAACAGTTGCAATCATGAGGTTTTATTTATCATTGGTCAGTTGAATCTAATTAATGAGCCGTACTGGGGTGAAGATAGGGAGTTGGGAAGGGTGGGATGATGGTAAGGTGCCATTGCTGCTGAGAAAGTTACTTTGGTGAGTACCTTCATGATGTAGTATTGACTCTAAATTAGTAAGGGTATAGTCTTTGAAATGACAGTGTAGGTGCAGGCTTTGAGCTTTCCAGTCAGTGGCAGTAGGTCAGTGTAGACAGGGCTGTGGTCATGCTTGAAGGTGAGCTGGAAGGGAGTTCAAGCAGCACCGTGGTATCATCCACTAAGCAGGGTCTGCAGTTAAATACGTTCCTTTGGACCTCCAGCTTCTGAGAAGCCACGTGTGAAAGCATTTTGCTTTGTGAGAGGTAGAAGCAGTACTTCTCCTCTGCCTGCCCATGCCCTCTCATTTGAATTATTTTATTCCTTTATTACTCTTCCACTACTCTAGGTATAAAAAACCCCCATGATTACTTATTTCATTATTCTGTTTGCATCAGATTTCAAATGCAGTTTCTCCACTGGGTTTTACATTCTCCTCCAACCTCACTGTCCCCCCCACCCCCTGCACTGAAACTGCTGGTTAAGAGTGCTCTGAAGTGCTGTATTTATTATATTACAATCTATTTAAAGTATGCACATAACCTTATGAGTGTAGATTAATTCACAAAAAAAAAAAAAGAACAAAACAAACCCAAACCAACTTGTAAATGATACTATACTGTGCAAAATATATTTTGATTCATAAATATCTCCAAATAGGAGTCCTGAGTAGTGGGAAGATAATGTAGTATTTCTACAGCTTAAAATACTCTATAATATTAAGCACAATTACAAACTAATAGTGTTCTTTTAAAAGGTCAGCCCCCCTCATTTGTTCTCCCAATGCTTCTCAGTTGAAAATTTTCATTAATTTATCTTGTCTTCCTGAAATTTGGCATGGTAGCCAGAGGAGCTTAAATATAGTTTTTGACAGCGTATGACTGTTTGAATAGGCTGCCTAATTTAGAGAATTATGTGTGTGCTTGTCTGTCACTGATGGATATTGCCAAAATGATCAAAGAAAAATAGGATGTTGTGTTTAAATAAGGCTATTTCTATGTTCTGTAGGCAAAACAGAAGCAATTCGAGCTGAAATTGTTCTACACTTCTTTGTCTCATTGTGAATCCTAGATGTATTGTACGCAATTTGTTTGCTGAAAGTAAGGGTTGCCTGATTTAAGCTTATAGGCATGAATTTTCTTAAAGACTTACTGTAAAGATGTGGGTCTTGTACAGAATTACGAAATGCTCAGCAGGATTTCTTTAAGAAACAAACGTATATGCTTTAGGACAGGGCCATTTTTTTTTTTGTTTTTAATTTCCAGCTACGCAAGTGTGAGTAGAAACTGAAAAGAACAGTTATGTCTTTGTTTCTATTTTCTTGTAGGCTTTTCTTTTAAACCAGTGTTTAGCTGGCTTTAGTGTGTCTCATTCCTAATACCCCCTTATTGTTCTCCTTAAGAGGGGTTAGTTTTGTTATTTTTTTGTACTTGGTGGGGGTCTGGAATAACATTGGTTCTCTCATTAGTATAATTATTTCCCTTTTTGTCATGGCATTGGGGTGATTGCCCAGTGTGGAATGAGACAGTTCACCTTGTTCCCTCTTTGCAAAGAGGGTGCAGGGAGTTGTGGCAAGGTTTCTCTCCTTACTGTGATGCCAGGTGAGATCTGTCCAGGTTAGCTGAGGTTTTGCATGGAAGTCATAGCGAACTTTGGGAGAAGAGCTTTCTGTAGGAACAGTATCACTGCTTTGGAGTTATGCTTGCTTTCTTTGTATCTCTTGTGGAGAGTCAATACTCTGCCCTTAAGTAACTGAATTGGCTGCTACATAGTTTTTTCCCTTTTTTTGTGGATGGAACTTCTCAGGACTTGGCTATTTATCAGTTAGATGGTTTCTCTGGACCATTTTAATAAAAAAAAAAAATTAAAAAAGGGAAAGAATAAGAATTTAAACCAATACAAACAACTGGTGGGATTCAGAAGGGGAAATGGGGACGGAGAAGAGAGTCAAGGCCTAGGGGCTCTCCTAATCAGACCATTGCACTAAGACAATCAGTATCATGTTTTATTTATTAAATGGAAACTTTCAAACTGTGCTGTCTTAAGACAGGCTTAACTCTTTGCAGACAGATGGGATTTAGCCTGTGCCACTTTGGCTGCTGTAGGGAATATTCTGAAATTTTAGATGAAAAGTTGACTAGTTCTGACAAATTGATCTTAACATTCACTATCTTCTCTCCTCTGCAGTCCTAGCTGTGACTCCCATACAATGTAGTTTAAGGAAAATGTGCAGGTTTTTTGTCTTATCTAGCAAAGTGGGAACTGTGTAGTGTGTTACAGTTCAGAGTACTTTCACCAGTTCTACTGTCTACGTGTACTGTTACGTGTTTAAGAAAGTGATTTGGGAGGAGTTTGTCTTACACACGGGTAGTAGGCAAGTAGACCACTACTAGGCTTGAGACAGCATCTACAGATCTGAACTTGCCCTAGAGATTGAGTTTATGTTGATGTTCCCCTGAAGTCTTTTAATTCTCCAAATTATTTTGCTCTCAGGGATGGGAAGTAGTGTCAGCACCCTACTTTCATAGTTGTTGTTTTTTGCTCCCCAACACTGGCTTCCCTTGCCTGTGAAACTCCTCATTCCCAGTTTCTCAGATCTAGCTTCTTAAATTTAAAGTTTTGGGGGCAATCTTGGAATTTACATGAGAAATCATCAGTGGCATTTGTCTCTAGTCTAGTCCCTAATGTGAAGATGATAGATCAGTTGCAGTATGAGAATTAACTCTCTGAATATGCCCTTCCTGCCCTGGCCCCTGCCTTGGTTTATTTTTTTTTCCTGTACTTTATTCTGAAATTTGGGACACAAAACCAATTGTCTCCTACCACAGTACATGTGTTAGCAACACAGTAGTTGTACTTTGGTTATGTTGGACTGCCCAAAACATATAAACAAGGTTCTCTTGGATCTGCTGCTCAGATACCAGTAATACATTAATTTGGATAATCTCTGAAAATTTTTTACAAACATGCATCCACGACACTATTTTTTTCCTTAGATACAATTTTTCTATACTCTCTGTGCATATGCTTCCTTTCCACTAAGTGCTTTTTCTCTTAATATGGACTTGCCATTTAAAATGTAGTTTCTAATTTGTTTGTACACATTGGACTTAATGTATGATGTATATCCCACTGACTGTTGCACATTAACATTACAGCTTTATGTGGGAGAACGTTTTCTTGCCGTAACTTGACATAAGCAACAGTGCGGGGTTTTTTTCGTTTTCTATTATGTTGTTTGGTGCTTTGACCATTAAGTTGTCTGTGCTCTACCCCAGATAGCAACTTGAAAGTAGTGCAAGAGGAGGGTGTTCTTAGAAGTCATGTATGTTTTCAGATGAATAACCCAAGTGTAAGTTATGCTGTTTTAAAAGGAAGTACTAATCTTGTTATGAAATATTTTGTTACCATTTTAATACAACAGGTAACAGTGATGTTCATTCCTGGAAAATTGAATAGATTGGACTTTTTTTTAATGGGGATGTATTTCTCTCAGGTCTTAAATTCTTGTTTTTGGGGTCTTCTTGGGGCTGTACTTAAGTTGTATGAAAGAAAGATGGAAATTCTGTTGGGTTTGTTTGTTGTTTTTAATCCAATTGTATGTGATTTCTTTATAGATCTGCTTCTGGTGAGCAGGGCTTATCTGTCAATTTAATTTCAGTTAAGAAAGCTTTTTTAAAGCTGGAGTAATTTGGTATTATGCAGGAAACTAGAATAAGAAGGGCTGTGGTTGGGGCAGTATTAGAGTAAGTAAATGTAATTTGTGTTTCAGTTTTATGGGCTATGTTACTTCAGTATTGTCAGCTGAGCTTTCATTTATGTTTTGAATTCATTGATACATTTTCCATGTCTTTTGGCTGAATAATACAATAACTGAAGCAATTTTGATGTTCTGTACTGCTTACAAGTTGAGATTGTTATTTAATGGTACATATTCTATGTCTAATTTATTTCCTGTTAACAGGTTGTTTTTCAATATTTTTACTTGGCTTAGTTTAGCATATGATACAGTGTATTTTCTATACTTCATAATGCTTTTATGCTGCTTTTTAATCAACATCATAGTGTACTTTCAAACCTTGATTGTCTTGTCTGAGTTCTAACATGAATGGTCCAGGTTTATTTTTTTTAAGTATAATTTTATTTTTATCTTTTGCAACCAGTAGGGTTGTGCTGAATGAGGTACAGGTGGATTTTACTTGCTGTCTTGTGCACAGAAGCAGGGTAACTGTGTTTGACACTTTGTTATAGATTTATCTCCCCATGGTGGTTCTCTGTCCTCACCCTCTGTCTAGTCAGGTGCATTATGCAGTTATTTGTATCCTGTGTCTTTTTTCCTCAAAGGATATTTCCCATGATTTGAGTTGGCAGTTCTGCTATTTGTTCGTGGATTATTTTTTCATCCTAAATCTAAAACCCCAACATTTTTTCTCACAAAATATTATTATTAAATCTTATTAAGCCTTGCATGAAAATGGGTTCAGGCTTTTGTAGACTTAGTACCTTTTTGTTCACTGTAAATGAATGCATAGTCTTGAGAATAAACAGGTTCTGTATTGTTTTCTTATCATCATCATCATCATCAAAGTCTTGTAGAACTCAAATCTGACCTCTGCAGAACTGCTGAAAACAGAGCAGTAACTTGGAAAAAGCTGTACATATGACTGTTAGGGGAGCTGTAGTGTGGGGCAGTGAAGGTAGCACTGGGCATTGGATTTGAGCCCAAAGATGACACTTCTGTTCACGTTGACCTGACTTGATAATGAGGAGGACTGGAATTGTTTCTGCTCAAACTGATTGTGCTTTCTTGAGAATGAATTAATCCTGGGAAACTAGATGTTTCAGCCTTTCAGTCCATGTGAATGGAATTTTGAGCTATGCAGTGGAATATTGTAGGTTTTACAATGCAGTTCTTGAGAAGAAGCCAGTCTTTGATGTAGTGGTTTAGTTTCAGGATGCTGTCAAAATAGTCATTGCCAGCATAGCTGTAGCATACGGTCCTTGATTTTGAAAAATACGGAGCAGATTGGCATATTCTAGCAAGGCATTTGGATTATAACATAAAAATACAACTTCATTGCCAACAGTCCTGTAATGTCAAAATGAACCACTTGGCACTAGGAGGGTGATCAGGAAAGTGGAATCAATGGGCAGTTTGTGGTCTAACAGAATACTTGAGAAAAGAGCAAAGTTTCCTCTTCTGACTGTTTCAAAACTCATTGTCTGAATTTCTACTATTTTTTCACGCTTGAGTGGCTGGGTGGGAGGACTGAGTGCTCCTTGGGGTACCTCTTTGTACTTGAGGTCAACTCCAGAAGTCTATTGTAGGGGTACCTCTTTGTACTTGAGGTCAACTCCAGAAGTCTATTGTAGGAGTTGGTGTCTTAGTGAAGAGGACCCTTCCTGCAAGGAGGAAAAGGTTGTCTGCTGTGAACATAGTTCTCCAGAAGTTAATTTGCAAGGCTACTTGCAAGGATTCCAGTGCGTACCTTTGCAGTGGGAATCTTGTTTTGTTCCTCTTCACCCCTTTAAATCCAAGGGATACCTTTTTGTATAGAGGCGTTAGAAGTACAAGTGTGAAGGTTCCACTGATTTGCAATTAAAATTACTGTTTTCTGGTGCCTATCACTTAAATATGTTTTCCTTTTTTTTCTGTCAGAGTGAGATGGTATTGCATGTGTGTGATTGAAAGGAATTAAAAGAATTGGATATGAAAGATATTAAAGGAATGTTGCTTTCCTATCTACTTCTGTAAGCAGTAGTATCAGATTTGGTAATACAAACGTGGCATTGTCTCTTGTAGGATAATCATGGGTCAAACCGGAAAAAAATCTGAGAAGGGACCAATTTGTTGGAGAAAACGTGTAAAATCAGAATATATGAGACTGAGGCAGCTCAAGAGGTTCCGACGTGCTGATGAAGTAAAGGTACTTTATCTTTTGATTCTATTGCTTATAAAATTTTACAAGTATTGATTATATTCTGAAGTATGTGTCTTACAGTTAACACTTGCTATAACTATTTCTTTGAATACTTTGTCAACCTACTGAGAATTTGTCTTAACTTATGGTCTTATAAACAGGTATGATCACATTTATATGTGATTGGGTCGAGAATGTTAAGTATCAGAAGAGGTTGTGGAGAGCTAATATTGCAACTTCTTTAGCTGCATACTCTTCCAAATTCCATTTAGAATTTAGTTCCATGCTAAGTGTGTGACTCTAAATGTGAGAACATGTTATAAATTGAAGAAAGGGATAATGAACTGTATTGAACCTCCCTGATGTTTAAACTAAATTTGTATGTTTTGAGTTTTGAGTACTTTTTTTTGTTATAATGTGTGTAGTTAAATATTAGAATGTCTTAAGATGCTAACAGATGGATTTAGAGTTTTTAATTTATTTATAATGCTGTGGTTAATTTTTAGAGTATGTTTAATTCTAATCGTCAGAAGATACTGGAAAGAACTGAAATCTTAAATCAAGAATGGAAACAACGTAGGATACAACCTGTTCACATCATGACTTCTGTGAGCTCATTGCGCGGGACCAGGGAGGTTGGTTAACATGTGTTGTGGTAATTCCACTTACAAGGTTGTTAGCATGTTTTCATTTTATTACTGGAAAATTGGCTGTTCTTTATATTGTTTTTCAGCATGATATGATTTGGCAACTCAGTGTGTTTTTATGAGTGTCTTAAAGAATTTATTTATTGTGTGCCTTGATCATATGACTTCTGCAAAGCAATTAATATGTAGCAAGCTATCTGGTTTTGAATGACACACAGAAGTGAAACTGCTTTATTTCTGATAATGATTGGATCATACCTCAGCATCCTTTAATCAAACTGTTCTGTCTCCGTGGTACTGGGAGTTTACTCTTGCTCCTGTTGGAGTTACATTAATGAATCCTTGTGTTGCACAAGCAGACTGGATGCTAAATTTGTGAAAAACACTTCCGTAGTTGTGGCATAATTTGAGCACCTAAACTGCTTTCCAGAGAATTGGTAAGGTTGGAAGCGACCACTGGATGTCATCTAGTGCAGCTTTCCTGCTTAAGCAGGGTCATTCTAGAGCATGTTACTCAGGATTTTGTCCTGTGTCGTGGTAGCTTCAACAGTGATTTAAACCCTTTCCAGTTTTCTATATTCATCCCAGCTTAATTTGCCTTATTTCTAAGTTGCTCTTTAGGCACTTCTTCACACTTAAGTTTGAAGATGTTTTATCTTTAATCTGAAAAGTGAATTCTTTTCAGTAGGGTGAGAATGAAAAGACTTGACTGTGAATAGGTTAAAAAAAGCAAAATAGGTTAAATAAAGTACTTTATCTGCAAAGAAATTTGCAGTTTGTTTTCCTAAAATTTTAGTGGACAGTTGGGGAGTGGGAGTGTGTCATAGAGGTGCATTTGTGAGCATGCATGTTCAAATGCAAGGAGGTGAGGACCTTTGGGTGCTCTCTTTTAAATGTTCTTGAATATGCAATTACTCATGTACCGCTCTATAGCTATTGTGTTGGATCAGAACTGGTAATAATTGACACAGGTGCACATCCAATTTTCACTTTTTTTTGTTAGTAGAAGATTGTTCCTCTTTTTTTTCATTTCTTTCAAGTGTGGTGTTCACTATTCTTTTTGTTAATATCCTGCCTGTATTGATAGAGCACACTAATTACTACATTCAATCCAGTCTCTGTGTCATGAATCAGAACTCTTATGCTTGATTTAAGGTTGCCATAATTTATATTGAGAGAAGTGAGATGAAAAAATAGTGGGGACTTTAAAAGATTACTTTAAGATCTTCTCCATATGCTGAATCTCTTCAGAGTTGCATAAGACTCTCACTAGAAATAGAAAGGTTGTGTGAGAGCCTTCCTGTGTTTGGTGAAGAGCGCAGGGCATTGCTGGTAACAATCAGCATCAAGTGGAGACTTTAACATGCCCTGTGCAGGCCTACCAGACACTAACCTGAGCTGCATAGCAGAGCAGCACAACTGGGGCTTAGTACCAAACACTGAGTCACTTTGACGTAGCCCATTTGTCAGCCCGAGACTTCTAGTTCCAAAGATAAAAGTAGTTAATGCTTTTACTTCTGTATTTTCCTTTAAAAATGCATGAAAAGTATGCTAGGTGGCTGCTAGTTAGAAAATTAAACATTAACCTGAAATGGGAATGAAGCGGTAGCATAGGAGGATGTCTAGAATATTAATATACCCAGCAGAAATCTAATTTCATTTGCTGCAGATTAAAAAGAAAATAAATAAATCTGGCTTGTGTCATTCTGCCAGGGTACTGTCTCTGTATATTGTTTGTTACATTACTTTGTGTATTTCTTTAGAAATGTGAAGCTCTGTTCATCTTTCCCTTCTGGAAAGGAGAAAGATCTTTTGTCTCCACTTCCTTTTTTCCTTTCAGGTAGCTATGATAGCTGTTCTAAACTTTGTTTTACATACCTCCAAATCTTCTCTGTTGTACGTCCCCCAGCTTTGTGTGTTTCTGTGTGCTTTTGCTTGTAACTTTTTTCCTGAAGTTCTTCATACCACAGTCCAAGTATTTGAGAAAAGTTGATCTATGTTTGTTAACCGTTGATTATTAGATGCAAGAATAACCTTATTGTTGTATTTCTATGGATTGTTTATCCTTTGGAGGCTACATAAATCTCTGAATATCCAAAACAGAAGTGCTGTAGCTGAAAAATTCATTGATGTATCTGGTGTTACGTATTAAGAATTAATTTTCATTTTTCCTTTGCAAGCAGAGAGCATAATAAAAGGCTTGAGGATAGGATAAACAAGACTAAAATTGGGAGACAAGGCGGGAATGAAAAAGACATATGGAGTTTTTATTTATATAAGGTGTCTTGTTGACATTAAAGTAAAATTATATTTATTTTTATAGCATAAATAATACATGATTTCTGCAGTGTATTGATCTGAAACCAGGGGAATTCACTTGCCTCTCAGATGGTCTGAGTAAATACACTAACATCAGTGTAGCAGCAGCAACAGGTACTAAATCTGTTTTGAGATACTAAACCTAATTTGTATTGTAGGTTGAATAGTCTGAGTAAAATGCTATCACAGCCACTTAAGAATAAGTAGAAAAACTCCATCATGATCTATTAGCAAAGGTATTGACATAGAAATAATTCTTGAGGTCCTTTTGCTAAAACTTATTTTCCTATTATGCCTTAAAAAATTGATGCATTTGTTAAAGGTTGATATGGCTAATTTTGAGAAACGCTTTGAATTTTGTACATTGTAGACTGTACTGTGGTTTATTTTTGTTTGTGTTGTTTTTCTTGACGTTGCTATATGTGTAACTTCAACTTCTTATTTCAGTGCTCTGTTACCAGTGACATTGATTTTCCAAAACAAGTCATCCCACTGAAGACTCTCAATGCTGTTGCTTCTGTGCCTATAATGTATTCTTGGTCTCCCCTTCAACAGAATTTTATGGTAAGTTTAAACAAGTGTAGGGAGGAGAAAGGTATTGAGAAAAGGGAGGTGTTAATTTTAGAAGTATGCCAGCAAAATCTATTGTAACCCTCCCTACTTTAGGTATTGGTAATAGGGCAGTAATAATCAGAAACAAGCTCCCCCAAATAAAATAAATAGAAAGGTAACTTTGCTGAATTTCTGTCCTCAGTGTACCTCAGTATCTCCAAAAGCTTCTGTAAAGCTTATTTAATTCAGGTGACCTATAGTCTTTTGTGGCTGTTAACAAATGTAGTTTTATTTGAACGTGTCTAATTAGTGTAGTGAGAAATGTTTTCTGAGGGATATGAATGCTTTAATGTAAGCAATCAACAAACATATATGTAACAGAATGGTAATTCTTGTGGAATAAAGGGAACTAAATCGTGAAATAGTCTCCCCACATAATGGTCATTTTCGTATCTGACTATGCCCTTTTTTTTTTCAGATTGGCTTCACTGTGTGCAGAAGCCATAACATTAGATTTCTGATATAGGTATTTGACTTTTTGAAAAGCTTAGCTTATTGCAAATATTTGTCACATTATTTTGTATATGACCACCTTTGCTGACTAGTTATTTTGATAATAATTATTATGAAGTGGTTTAAACAATTTTTTTATTAGTATACATACAGAGTTTCTCCCTGTGTTTTTCTCCTTGCATTCAACAGTGTTTGGATATTTTGGATTGCTACAGAATCATGATCAGCAGAAAGGTTTATTTTAACAATAGAAGGTTCTTTTGTAGTATTGGAAGATGCAGCTGAGTATCAAGTTCCATAAATTCTATTGATAAAATACGGGAGTATTAATGTATTTACTCTATATGCAGTCAAAAAAAAGGACACTGGAGTTCAGATTAAATTGTCAGGCATGTTTCTCTGTTTGCTCTTTAAACAGTTTTAATTTAGAGTATTTTTGTAGCATATTTTCTTATCTCTGGCCAAACAATGAAAGGGTGGTTCCCATTGTGGTTTCCTACATTACTGTAAGAGAGAACCAAGGGGGGACAAATGAATTTACCAAATGCAAGCTTCCTAAAGCCAGGTCATTTAATGAGTTTCCATATTAGAAACTTTGTGGAAACTCTCTGCTAACCTTAAGATTAGGAGCTAGTGTTAGTATTTTGAGCTAGCCACCAAGAATGCAAAAACTTGTTGCAAGTCATTGAGTGTTTTGTTTTTCTTGTTAATGGTAAGTGTGCTGAAGCAATGAAGCTAGTTAATTTACTATTATAGGCAGACTCCTGTAGATAGTGGAAAACAATGCAGAAATGATCATTTGACAACAGAATTTAAAATTGTTTCATTATCCCTGTTGTGCCTAGGTAGAGGATGAAACTGTTTTACATAACATTCCATATATGGGAGATGAAGTGCTTGACCAGGATGGTACCTTTATTGAAGAACTGATCAAGAACTATGATGGGAAAGTGCATGGAGACAGAGGTGAGCCCAAACACTCAGGTATACTAATCATTTCTTCCTATATAAATTATTGTTGTAGTGTTGCTTAAGGCCTGATGTGTGTTTGTTACAGTAGTATCTCTACAACCTCTACATGGTGTAAACATTGGGTATAACAGGCTTCCTTATTTAAATGTATTGTTCAGCATTTTCATTAGGCGGCAAAGTTTTAAGTAGTAGTGTGGAGAAATTAAGCACATTAACATTTTTCCTTATACTGTACAGTGATTTGTGGTATTCAGTTTTGTGCTTAGAGCTTTGGAATATGATATTGTTATGTGTGTGTCTGCTGCCTAGCAGAAAGTGGCAGGAGGATTATGCAGAACTCTGATAATGACAACAGTTGCAAATGTGATTCAATAGAATAACCTCTTGTATGTCTGTGGGGTTTTTTTTTCCTTCCTTTCTTTAAGGAACTTGCTAGCTATTTAAAAACCCCCTCTCTGTAAATCAGCTTATAGAGCAAAGTTGTATCCTTCTGTTGGTACAGAAGTATTATATATATTCATTCTGAGGTGCAGTTTGCCTGTTCTCCTGTGTGAGATTACCTGCAGTGTAATTTGTCTCTCACTTTGCTGAAGTCTCAGTGAAGTGGTGACCTTTCGCTTGCTCTGTGCTCCCTCAGAACTGGCTTATACAAGCCTCACCTTTACAGTTGTAGAGGTTTCTCTTGACTACTGTGATTCCCCCTTCACAGAAATATTATCCATACGCTCCACCCCTTCACTCAGAGAATGTCTTCTGGTAATTAATCATATTCCTGTTAATGCTGAAGTGTTTGAGAAAGAGAACCATATTTTTTGAGTTCATAGTGTACTATTCATGAAGGTTAAGCCTATGATTCAATAATAAATGCTATTCAGCCTTACACTAGACTTGTTGATGTCCTCAGTATAGCTGCTGCCTTTGTATTTCCTAAGAAACATGGAATGTTTTGGTCTTTGGATAATTTTACACATTTAGTGATTGCTGATTTTGCTGTCAGAAAACTGGTTATGTCAAAATTATGACATTACTACTAAACGGCTTCTATTATTGATTTATTTTAATTTAAAAAGGAGTTCAGCTTTAAAAATAATCCTGTTTGAGCATCTTGAGATGCAAGTTTATGATGCCAATTACTATTATGAAGAGTTCTCCATAATATATAAAATATTTTAGAAGTAGAAATACTTTTTTTTTTGTCTCCCAGTAAATAGTATTGTGTGACTGTAATTAAATGTAAATACTGTGGGAATCTGTAATCCAGAGGCATTCCCATGTAAGAGTCCGAATTCTAAACTAGCTCTGTAATTGCACTTTTGGGGAGATAATTTGTACTAACCTGTGTGTGTATTTTAAGAGTCTGTTTAAGACATCCGAGTGCTATTTTCGTTGTCTGAATAGTAATAAAACTATTATTTTTTGTCAAGTTATTTTGACTTTCAAACCCAGTTCAGGTTCAAAAGGATTGTAGTAAGCACTACAGTTCATTTTTTTTGTTTGGTGGGGTGGTTTTTGTTTGTTTGTTTGTTTTTAAAATGGTCTCTGTCAGCACTAACTGTGATTTTTCCTTTGTGCAGAAATGCTTTACTGTTTAATCTGTTCTGCCATCTGAGTGTCACAGGAGAATATAATCTAATAAATAGATATATACAGCATTGTATCTTTCAATTTTCTCTTGAATTTTTTGTATACGACTGTATTTTTTTTATCACCCAGCCAGTGGAGTCTATTGTGGGAAGTGGATGTTAAGGGACTCCCAACCAAAAATCTCTCTAGAGATTCTGTAGCTAAGGATTGGTTTATAGACTGTTAGCATGCATTTCCAGACTGGCTTAACCCAACCATGTTGGAACTGGGATTCTGGCATAAAATCTCTTAAATAATGTAGCTGGTAATATTTTTTGTCTTACAAGGAAGAGAGAGATTTATATATGTATGTAGCACAGGGAGTTGGGAAAAAAATGGTTGGAATTTTTCTTCTTCCCTTCCCAGTTGTCAGTCTAAGAAATGAATAATGAACATTTTTAACTTGTCTTGGTTCATACACTGCAATTTAAGAGGGGAAAATGACAAAATTGCTTTTCATAAATGACAGCATTTGTGCTAATTTAATTAAAGTGTAGGGAGGATTAAAAATACTTCATATATACCTTGTGCTTTTTTGTTCACTCCCAATTTTGCTGGATTTCAGAATGTGGATTTATCAATGATGAAATATTTGTTGAGTTGGTCAACGCCCTTGGTCAATATAGTGATGATGAAGATGATGATGATGGAGATGACAATCCTGATGAAAGAGCTGACAAGCAAAAAGATCGGGAAGGTAACAGGATGGGTATGTCTCTCTTTAGATAGACTTAAAACTTAAGTCTTTAAAAATTCAACCCAAAACGTTTTGTTTAACCACTCAATAAATTTGTTCAAACCCATCTTCCTATGTGATAGTTTTTAGGTCTAAAGTAGCATAATTTTCATAATTTCCTTGTCATTTAGTTCAAGATTTGTATTGAGAAAACCATGAAAGGCACTTCTGCCAATTTTTGTTCATTGGCATACTGAGGCAGTCAAATGCACCGAAAATCAGTCAAGTATCTGTCTAATAAATGCTTTGATACTCCTCAGAAAATGATGTATCATTATTCTAAAACAAGCAGAGTTCTGAATTTCCATCTCCATCTGCTGGTCAAATAATGGTTTCTCTGAATTTTACTAGTAGATTTTTCTCATCAGGAAAGATCACTTAACACAGTTAAAATTGTAAGTGATTTAGAAATAAAAACCTTTACGTCTTTTTTACATTAGAATTTTGGCAAACTCCCCCTTTCTCTGAACATCTTCTGGAGGTAGCAAAGGAGCAGAAATATGGTTTTTTTGTTTTCCAAATGTTTTGCTTCCTTGGCAGAGAAAGAAACCCACCCACCTCGGAGATTTCCTTCTGACAAGATATTTGAAGCCATTTCCTCAATGTTTCCAGACAAGGGTACAGCAGAAGAATTGAAAGAGAAGTAAGAGCCTATTTCTTAGGGTATACTGCTATGTTGCTTTATGAAACAAAGATTCCTGTATGAAATAAATCCTTCATTAAATATTTGTTGTTAGGAATGGTCCCGTTTGCTGTTAGTTCTGTGGCATACGTGTAACTTCTGGAAATGACACTGAAAGGCTCTTTTCTCCAAGTCAAACAATACAGAAGTGTTTATTAGCCTTTCTTTTAAACTATTGAAAAGTGGGTGCTTTTATGTCTCTAATAATCTGTTATTTTTTTGAGGTGGTAAAATAAAAGCTACTGCTAAAAAAAATTATTTCCTTTTGGAGTTAGTGATACTATGTATGAGGTCATGATGGTCTTGAAAACAAATGCATTATTTCCTAGCCAATTTGTATTAATGAGTATGGAGTTAATAACTTGTCTTGTCACTAACAGATTGGCCTATTTGCTGGCACATATTTCTTAGGGGTTTTTTTAAGTTGTTATTGAAAATGTAGAGTGGTACTGGAATAAAAAACACTTTTATAAAAAAAATTATACTTAATAAATAATTTCTATTATTTTCCTTTAAAGGTACAAAGAACTCACTGAGCAGCAGCTTCCAGGGGCTCTTCCTCCTGAGTGCACACCAAACATAGATGGACCAAATGCTAAATCTGTTCAGAGGGAGCAAAGCCTGCACTCTTTTCACACACTCTTCTGTAGACGCTGTTTTAAATACGATTGCTTCTTACATCGTAAGTAAAATTAGAGTGTGCTTGTGTGTATCTTAGTTTTTTTTTGTAAGTCAGGAGACTTAAAAGTACTGTAAGATCCAATGCAGAAGGAAGGAAAGAGGAGAAAAAATAAAAGCAGGTATATCTCTAAAAGTTTATGAAAGCAGCTCGTACATGTTGACATTATTTTGCAGTGAAAACTATACCTCAGAAAAATAAGTGCACCTGTGTGAGTAGTTTGTTATCCATTTTGCATTTAGGACTTTGTATAAAATTCCTGACTTGGACCAGTCTCTAACACCAGTTCTTTTTTGATATAGAGTGCTAGAAAACTACATTATTTTCTACTATTGTTTCTGTGATACACTTTTTCAGTTTGTGCATGGAGTATGGGATTTATTTTTTCATAAAACATCCTGGTTATTTATCAGACTTGCTTCATTTTCCAATAGAGAGAATGAACACTCATGAACAGTTTTCTCTTTTATTCTGCCATGTTGCTTTCTAGCCACATTGGTTGTACTTGGTTATTTGAAGAATTGTTTCAGAGAGTTGACTTTTAGAAATTGTGATGTCCTTTCCCCTGAACTACTTTCATGTTATCCCATTGTTTTGGGCCAACAAGCTGACAAGAGCTTAGCAGTGATTCTGGCTTTCACTTACAAAGTGTGAAGAGATTCTGAAGTGCTACTTGAGACAATTATTCTGGACAGAGAATTAAATATAAAGGGGAAACTAACAGTCAAATATGAAGTGGTTTCAACTTGTAGCAGTATACTGTGATGCCCTCTATATCCAATTGATTTTCGCTTTTGACTTAGCTGTTCATTTGCATGTTCCACTGTGAGTGCGCGTGCATGTTCATTTGGGAATCCTTGTGCTTTGTCAGCAGCTCCTCATTCAGCACACATGCAATCTGCCTGTATTTGTACTCCACACTCAAGGCTTTGCACAGTGCTGCTGCTTTTTCATATCCCTTGGTTGCCTTTCAGTTTGAGGAGGAATTGGAGTTGATCTCAGATGATGGGGAGAGGGGAAGCTTTTCATGTTCCTAGTTCTTTAGTGCTTGAGCATTTTGGAGTTAGGTCTGTTAGTTTCACTTTCTCCTTATATTCTGTTGACAGGCCTTGCTAGCAAATACAAAATAAAAAATAAAAGGAAGCTGTTACTTTTGCATAACTGTTTAAGAACAGTACGTTTCTGGAGTAAGCTGCTGCTTTGACCAGCCAGCTTCAACACAGTGTGTTCTGTGCAGCTGTAGGTGTTGTGATGTCTTAGTTGCCTGGACACTCATTCCAAGAAGTGCTGTCTGCAGCCCTAGTCTGTAGGACAGAGAAGTGAAGCTGTATGCTGATTCTTGGCAATCCATTTGTCTGGCAGGGGTTTTAGGAGATCTTGAGACTCTCAGTAGTCTAGCAGAGAGATTGGGTGCCAATTTTGATTCTTAAGTCAACAAAAAAGCATTGTTTGGACATAGTGAGAACAGGCTTACTCTAGTGGCACCTCTGAAGACTTTAGATATTTCTGCTGCAGTGATTTTAGGGATTTTTCTCAATGGTTTTATAAACTTTTAGGAGTTTTTAAAACCATTGAGAAAAATTCCAAAACAACTGTGAAAAACCGTGGAGATGGTGGTTCCTCTAAAACACACATGTATTTCACTACTCTGTTTTATTAGTCTATGTAGATTTGCCTTTTATGGTCATTTTTGCAGACTGATAGAAGTAAAACTGAAAGATTTTTCTGACTATGTGTTGGGTACGTGGTACTTTACCAGACCACAGTTTTGAGGTGACAGTTCTGAGAGACTTTTTTTTTATATAAGTGCTGTGAAGAATGGGTTCACAGTCTTGGACTTTTTGTCATCTTCTTGAGTACCAGGTTCAGTCAGTGAGAATGTCCAGAGCCATGTCACTGCTTGAAGGATCTGGGTTCTCACTCCAGCAGCATCCTTTAAGCCAAAAGCACTGTGCCTCCTTTCTCTGTGCTCATAATCTTGAGATGGAAGACAAAGTGTTTATACTAAAAGATGGCCTAAGTTCTTACTGCGGGTGATTTTTGATATGTCCCTTAAGCAAGTTGGTGTTCTTTCCAAAGTGGTGTATGTCCAAGACTTTATTTAAAGCGTGCCTCGTACTTAAAAGTGCCCAAACTTTAAATCATCCCTTCAGGATTTCAGGGCCATGACAGAAAGAGGGAAGCACAGCAGTCTCACTGTGAAGACATTCAAGATGTACTCTTGTACAGATGGAGGGTGAAATTACTGGTTACGACAGTGCTTTTTGTGACAGCCTATGCAGCACATTCATTGTCACTGATAATAATGTATTTGATATGTAATCACTACAAAGAGATCACTTGACATTTGCTGTGTGGGCTCAACACTGGACTCTGAATGTAGTAAACTGATTTTTCAGTCGCTATTGCCTGAAAACATACCCAATTTGCACTGCTACAGTGAGTGCTCACTGCTTTGGATGCATTGCTTCCTTTTGCTTTTGTCTGTAGTTACGCCAAGGAAAGAGGATTGTTTTTTGTCTGTGTGTCTGTCTGTCTCTATGTGTCTGTCTAGAGCACAGAATTTTTTTGTTAAAAACTGAGAGAGTCAGTTGTTTGGCCTCTTTGTTTTCTGTGAAATCTTAAGACTGTTGGTCAAAAGTTGCCAGGCTCATTGCTGGGAATAAGTAACTCATCAAAAAAAAAAAAGGAAAAAAAAAACCAAACCAAAACTGCTTTGGTTATTGGAAGGCTGCAGTAGCAATTTTCAGTGTCTCTGAAACAATTTAATAATTTAACTTTTATTACATTTTACAGTTGCCTCTATGTTCTGTTTCATGCACTTGCCAAGTGCTGTGGAATGATGTCCTGGCTTCTGCAGATGACATTTTTGATGAATTACTTTGGTAATGTGGTGGGCTACAGCGATCAGATTTGTATTTTGAAAGGTGTAAATCTCTCGAGAAGGCATAGAGAATTAAAAAAATACAGGAATTCCAATAGGCCTGGTTTTGCTTCTTATATTCCCCCCTCTTAGATTCCATTTTTGTTAAGATTAGCCTTATTTGTGGAGTTTCCAATCTTTGTTCTAGAACATTTGAGTTAAATATAGGAAAAGTTATCATTAGATTTTTAACGTGTCAAGTCCCCTTGACGACCTGGCAATCCCTTTATGTGCAGGTGATGACATAACTGCAAAAACTTGTGTACCGACTTCATTTGCTGACAGCAAGGAATTATGCCTAAATGTCTGGACTAACAAAGAATTTAGAAGAAGGAAAAGTATCAGGTAGGGAGAATTTCCCAAATAGCTTGACTGTGAAGCAAATGTACATTTCAGGCTAAATTGTTGCCTGTGTACTTTCACATTATTGAAAATGAGAGTTGAGCCCATTGGGGATGAGACAGATAATAAATCTCGAAGACAGAAAACTTGCTTAGTGACACCATTTTAGAATTATTTCTCTTAAGGAAATCATTAAAGAAATACGGACTTCAGGTGTTTAGGAAATTCTACAAAATTTTCTGTGATTTTTTTTGAAAAAGATTACTACTGATACTTTAAAAATTCATAATACAACTATACAAATAGTTTTATTCTTGTTCTGGGTCCTTTCTTTATAACAAGCCTCCCAAAAAATACCTTGCAATAGAGGTGGTAGATTTTGACTGTAGTTGTCTTTACTGTACTATGTTGGGTGTTTTTTAAATAATTGAACACGAGATATGATTCTAATTTTAAATATCAGATGTAGCTTATTTTTGAGGTTTCACGGGATTAAAAATAACAAAGGTTGGTTTGTTTCATTATATTACAAACTAAGCATTTATTCATTTTCTAAAGGAAAACATTTTTTTTTAAAAAATGCTCATTTTAGGACCTTGCACAAATGAATTTGTGAGAGAAATGATTGCAACTGCAAGTGACATGTAAAAACAATAGCTTTGATTTCTGCACATTGCAGCAATCTGGTATAGATTGTGGCTTGCAAATGCTTTAATGTTCTCTTGCATTGCTGAAAAAATTATTTTCTTTATGGTATGAAGAGAAGGTAAAAAACCCAGTCAAGTGGAAAAAAACCCTGAATGAAATGGTATACTGTGCAAATTTAAAGATGCAGTGTTGAAAAACATGGGAGTTTCTACCCCCACCCCCAGCTTTTGGGTAAAGGGCTCCTATCATCTCAGTGTTTCTTAAAAGATGGAAAAAGGTGGAATAACTTGGCATTAAATTGCAGGGTTTCCTTGTTATGGTAACAGAGTGTAACATATTTTACCTACAGAATATATGAACACTTGAAGGATATGTGAAGCATGAGAAGTGGCATAGCAATGAAAGCTTTTAACTGGAGTCTGGGGGAAGAAAGAGCACTTATGGCAACAATATACATAAATTATATTCCTATTCTTGCTTGTAAAAAAGTTTTACATCTCTGTACGCCCATATATAGCAAATTAAAGCTTTTTTGTGTTCTGAGATTTATAAAATATAACATATTTGTCTGGAGAAAGGGATGTAATGTTTACTTAGTGTTACTTTTATGTTGTTTACACCATTTTGAGAAGGCCTTGGAAGAGTACATTGCTTTCCTGGTGGGTTCCCATGTACTGCTTAATACAGGCACAATATTATATAATTTATGATTTGATTTTTCAAATCACCCTCCTTTATGGGATGGAAACATGAAGTGATGGTTCCAGGATGAAACTGGTCACCCTCCCCACTGGTGCCAAAACAAGTGTTTGCAGAGCTGTGCTGCAAATCAGACCACTGAAATGAAATTTGCTTTTAAAAGCCTTGTCTGGGAAGATGTGAGCTCTGCCCACGTGCTTTAACAGGGAAGGAACTGCATTTAAAAAGCATAGTGGACATAGAGAAAGAAGCCTCGAGCATGATCTGGAAATAAGATGAATAGGAAATGCCTTAATGAAGGAGATGTGTGAGGTGTTGGTGTGGAACAGCCCTTTTAGATTAATATGGGTAAGAGGAGAGGGATTTTTTCTTTAATTTTGAACATATTAGCACTTTTTATTCACTGAATTTTTATAACCTTCACTATAAGTTACAGTTGCCCACCTGCAGCTGTGGTCAAACTGCAACATAAATGTTTCTGCATAGCTTGGAAATTGCACATTTTAAGTTGAGCATCTTCATGGGGGATTAGCAAACAGACAGATTGCACTGAGGAGCCTCTTTATTTTTTAAATTTCAGTCCATTCTTCATTTTTGTTGCAGTTCTGTATGCCACTGTTAACACATTTAGAGGGAAGAAGTATTCATTGATACCTATCTATCTCTCTCTCTATAAAAAAACAAAGTAATTTTTCCTCGAGCACAGATGAGTTGTTTTTAAAAGACAATTGCAGAAAACTAATGATAGTATCTCAAAAAGCTCCTAATATAATGTGGGAGCATGAATGTATGAGTTTTGGTGAGAGTCTAGTGGCAGGTGTTCCAGGCTTCGGAAGAGCTCTGTGAGGGGTACAGAGGAGTTCCCAAGAGTTCCAGCAAAACCGTGAAAAGTCAGTCTCTGAAAACGCCCTGCTGGGAGACAGGGATTGCCTAGGAGGAGAGCTGGCTCTGGCGAAGAGAATGGGGAGGAAACTCTGCCCTCCTCTTATCAAGTGCTCATGTTGCATGTGTAACATACCCAGTTTTGCTCCTTTCTAAGTCACTGTCCTGCAGCATTTACAGAGCTATACATTCTGTCAGATACAGGACCAGACAATTCTCTGCAAGGTGCAGACTTGGCTCACTTATACAGCGTGACTGTGCAATGCTAACTTATTTTTACCCTGCAGCTGGGATACAAAAACTGTCAGCTTAGCTGGAGTGCTGATAAACTAATAGAGCAAAAATGCTTATGTGTCCTTCTCACTGATGAAAATGTGAAGTGAGTCCTATTACCTTTCCAAAGCGTGTGTGGGGTTAGATTTTTTGACAAGATAGAAATTTAACAACTGAATCTTACACACTGAACAGATGATCATTAATAGGAGAAACCTTGAATAATTCTGTTTAACATGACAACAAAGTCTGTTCCTTTGTTGGAAAGGGTCATACACCAAGTCTTCCTTGATACATGAAACAAATGTGATGATTGTCTTTGCTGATGTAAATGGGCATAATGACTTTCAACTGGAAGAGGATAGGTTTACATTTGATGTAAGGAAGACATTCTTCACTATGAGGAAATTGGGACAAAGGACCTGGTTTCCCAGAGAAGCTGTGGCTGCCTCATCCCTGACAGTGTTCAAGGCCAGGGTAGATGGGGATTAATCAGCCTGGTCTAGAGGAAGCTATCCCTGCCCATGGCAGAGAGGGGTTGGGGCTAGATGATTTTTAAAGGTCTTTTCCAACCCAACCCATTCCATGATACGTGAAACTTACCTATGTGTTGTCTCTGTGTATTTAAGTGGTAAGTCATATGTCACTACATGGGGTTTAATTATATGTTTTCCATTTCTTAGTATTTTTATTCTGGTTTTAATAAAGTCCTGGTAATGTTGTGTTTTGGATACAGGTTGAGCTTACATATTTATCATATTTTTATATGAAAACTTAAAAATGTGATGTTTTGATTCAACAGCATTCCATGCAACTCCCAATACTTATAAACGAAAGAATACAGAAACAGCATTAGATAATAAGCCTTGTGGACCTCACTGTTATCAACATTTGGTAAGATAATTTTATATGTCACAATTCACTGAGTGCTAGTGCTGGCTGCAGTATAGAGGGATACTTAATCTACGGACGTGCTGGATCTAGGATAGTGCATCTGCTTGGGGTTCATTTGCAGTCAAGTATGTTACCTTCAGCTGCTGTGAGAGAGAGAATTTAACTTCCAATCACCTTAAGTAGGAATACTTGTAGATGTAGCCTGAGATATTTGTAGGGAAGAAATATTACTATCCCCTAGTAATGGTGTTGCTGCTATTCTGTCCAATCTAGTCAAGGAACTGCAGACTTCACTCTCTTGTAAATTATATCACAACTGAAAATTATAAAGGTTTTTTTTTTAGTTTGCCAAAGGCTGATTCCATCTGGGGCTTGTGATCTCAAGAAGCAATAGGATGGAAGTTAATAAACTGAAGTCTTTAGTAATATAATTTCAAATGTCTCTCTGAGAAACTAGGCAACTTTCCCATCTGAAAATTTGCTACACTATATGATACCCCTTTCCACTAGAAAACAAATTACCAATGCTTGCATTTTAAAAAATGCAAACCGTTTATTGTTTACATGCCATATGCAAGAAGAGTTCTTGTGTTTTTTATGGGTGTTTTCTGTAGGAAATTTTTAATTTTTTTCTGTCATCTGGGAAAATAGAAGTTTACTACTGAATTGTTTTTCACTTGGCAGCCAAAGTAAAAGGTGAACTTAAATACTGACACGAGTACTTTGTAAGTGTAAATTTTTTTTCATGGTAGCATCAAAAGTACTTGTGTTCCTGGTTGGAGTGCCTTTAACTGGAATTTTGGGGCCCGTGATTATTTTGTAGAACGATGGGAAGCTACTCAGTGTGCAAGTAGAAGGTGTTCTCTCATCAGCCCTGACCACGAGTGAAAGCACTTCTCGATTCTCTTGCTGTAAATTACGATATGTTGTGTTCAGGAAGGTGCCAAGGAGTTTGCGGCTGCCCTGACCGCGGAGCGCATCAAGACCCCGCCGAAGCGCCCCGGTGGGCGCCGGAGGGGGCGGCTCCCCAACAACACCAGCAGGCCCAGCACGCCCACCATCAACGTTCTGGAGTCAAAGGACACAGACAGCGATCGAGAGGCTGGCACTGAAACCGGCGGGGAAAACAATGATAAAGAGGAAGAAGAAAAGAAAGATGAAACATCCAGTTCCTCTGGTAAGGCTGGTCGGTGCTGCTTCACTCAATGAGCTGTGGTGCTTGAGAGGATGAAACAAAACCAAAACTATGAGAAACCCAATGCAACGAAAAACAACAAAAAGCCAACACAAGTCGAGCCGTGCAATCCTAGAAAATGTGTGTTTGGAATGTATGGAACTGAGTGAAAAGACAGAATAATAATAATGAGTTTAATGAAACTGTAAGAGAATGTCCATATTGTCTCACTTTATGTGTAGGTCATGTAATTTGAGTAGCTACTGTAGTTAGCTTCTGTAAGACGCATGTGAAAAGTGCTTGTTTTTTCTGGCACCTAGGAAACAACAACAAAAAACCTGGGATATTTTTTAGCTGCAGTTAATGACTGGACATCGTGAAGGGCAGTGTCAATTTTTGAAACATAGCCTTACTCTCAATTATTTATTACAGAAGCAAATTCTAGGTGTCAAACACCAATTAAGATGAAGCCAAATATTGAGCCTCCAGAGAACGTAGAGTGGAGTGGTGCAGAAGCTTCAATGTTTAGAGTTCTTATTGGCACCTACTATGACAACTTCTGTGCAATTGCCAGACTGATTGGGACCAAAACATGCAGACAGGTAAGAAGGGAAGCTACTTGCTAAGAGTCATAGTAATTTACTTTTAAAGCTAAATTATACAAATACTAGTATTGATTACTAGAAGGGAAAAGTAATTAATTTTCTTGGTTTTCCCAAGAATGCTATGGTCAAGGATTCATACCACAAATACATAAAAGTTAGTTTTAAAACTGTTTTAAAATTAAATTTACAGGAGGTTTAAATTAGAGTATCAGTTCTTAAATGACAAAAATAATCAACTTTAAATGTATTGAAAAGAGACTGACTGAATATAATCTAAGTTGTTGGTTGGAGGAAATCATACTAACTTAGAATATGAGCAACTTTGTTCTAGTGAGAGATTTATCGTGGATGTGTTATGGTATCTCTTGTTAGGTGTATGAGTTTAGAGTAAAGGAATCTAGTATTATTGCACCAGTCCCTGCTGAAGATGTTGATACTCCTCCCAGAAAGAAGAAAAGGAAACACAGGTAAATCTGTTACTAAATACCCTTAGCATAACAATGAAGTGGAGATACAGGGGATCAGAACGGAAAGTGTTTTGGAGGAAAAGTTATGCAGCTCTTCTTTTGCTTCCAAAACCAAAAGTTGCAGCAATAAAACAAAATGGTGTTTTAGTTTCAGACAAAAGTCTTACTGCATTGTCAAGTATAACCTTCCTCTTCTCTTTCCCTTTTCTTTCTTTTTAAGCTCTTTAACAGCCAGGTTCTTGTAGGTGTATTGATGCAAGCAGTCAAAACTCCTGTTTAGATTAGAAATCACCTACGCAGCTTGTTGCAATGTTCAAGACAGTGTGGTATAATTCTTTTTTACAGCGATAAACATTAAATTTAGAGGTGTTTCAATAGAATTGAGTAATGATTAGATGGTATTTTAAAATTAAAAGTTACGGGTTTTTTATGATGAAGTGTATTCTAGCAAGCTTCAGATAGCAAACTAGTAAGCTTGCCTTCTTTTTCTTTAGGAGAGATTATTCCTTTGTAGCACCCCAGTTTCATTACCACCTAGAACACCAACTAAAGAAACAGGTTAACAAATTATTTGAAGCAAAGCTGCAGTGAAGAACAGAATTACACTTTTCTGGAGCCACAAAGATAATTTGACACAATTTCTGTTGCAATTGCAAAGCTTGGTGGCTACTGTCTGTCAGTGAAATGCATTTTTCTTTGAGCATTTCAAGGTTTGGAAAAATGCAACTCTGCATTAATTATTTTTATTCTGAGAGATAAGAACATAGAAGATAAAAAGCTGACTGAAAATTGGCAAAAGCATTTCTTTAGCAAGCAATAAGTACACTTTTTTCCCATATAATTTCCATTTCTCCCTTTAACTTTCCTTAATTTCCCTCACATTTGTCCTTCCAGTTCTTATCCCATCAATTCTTGCTTCTGTCTTAGGTTGTCTATTTATTATTTCCAGGCTTAATGAAATTCCTGAACTTGTTCAAAGATCCTGTTGACATGGAGTAGAATATTTCTGCGTTGTAGCATAGGGGCAGGCAACGTGAGCTGGGAAAAGATTGAGTGAGCATCTGCAAGATGTTTTGTTCTCAGCAAAAGCTATTGATTTTAATGCTCTTGGCACAGTTTTCAAGTGTTTGGGCATTTGGTGGGCTTGGCTGTTTATATTTAGGTTGTTAGCCATGGTGCAAGTTTGGAATATGTAGCTAAGAATTAGCTTGCTGTCAGATTCACACTGTTGTTGTAAAAATGGTGCCACTACATCTATTTAAAAAGACCAGCTAAAAGGCTCAAACGTATTTTTTTCAGCTAAAATGGATTGTATGATTACCAGGCTAGCATTGTTTTGGAGGAGTTCTCAGACTTTTTTTAGTTTAGGATTTTTTTTTTCCCAAGTAAATGAAAGCACACTCTATTGCATGGGGTTTCTTGACTTTATTTTCTTTTTTATTAGTTGCCAATATAAAAACTTCAATGGTAGCAATTTAGTTTTAAAATACCCTTTAATTCTTTAAACTCTCATTGAAGGAAGGAGATCATTTCACAAATTTCGTGTCCCAGAATAGGTGGCAATTAAGCTCACTCCATTGTTCTATGGCAGTAGCCTTTTTAAAAAGGAGGGCAGTTTAGGCTGCCTACATCCTGCTGTAACCGGAGCACTCTGAAGATCTCCCACAACCAGCAATTGGGACAACCATCTGGAAATCTTTCTCCATCTCTTCCCTTTCTTTTAGTTGAGTTTACTCACTCTTGGAATAAATCCAGTCCTAGAGCCAGGAAGGCCCTTCCTTTCCTTTTGCACTTTGCCACTGCAGGGCTCTTACCTGTCTGCAGGTTCTCCACTTGTGCATGTGGCTTTGAGCTAAAGCAGTGGCACCAGAGAGAAAAGCAGCAGCAAAAGGCTGCTTTTGCTGGCCTCTTGTAACTGATTTGAGAGCAGATAAAGTCTTTTCTTGCAAGACTTTGCCTATTTCCCATGTCATCTTGGTGCTCATATGGGCATACTGAGCAACTAGCCGGCAAGGCTGCACCCCTCTTGGATAATGGAATGTCTTGTCTCCCTCCTTCCTGTGTCATTTTTGGCGAGGTAGCCGTAATGAGGCTGATCAGTGGGAGAAAAAGACGTCTAATGTAGT
This sequence comes from Hylia prasina, assembly GCA_013397195.1. Taxonomy (NCBI): domain Eukaryota; kingdom Metazoa; phylum Chordata; class Aves; order Passeriformes; family Sylviidae; genus Hylia; species Hylia prasina. Next base: position 106,232 of record VYXD01007330.1, read on the forward strand.
TGCTTTTTGGAGAACCAGTAGGTGTCAGAGCCTAGCCTATGTATTAGATTAACCTGTTATTTTGAGAAAACTCTGCCTTGATGACAAATGAGTACTTTGTATAGAAGCCAATGAAACACCTGAACAAAGAAAGAATTCTGAAAAGCATGAGTATATGCAGGAGGGAGAGTACTTCAGTACTGTTCATTCTTTCATGTGTGTTTTTCTTCCATTGCTGGGAGCTGAGTTGAATTTGCTTTAACTAATCAGCACTTCTTCCTCTATTTCAGTACTGATTTTAAGGCCATATAAAGCTGCTTCTTTATTACTTTGGTTTTTGTCTTCTCCCTCATCCCCTATTCAGATGCCACTTAGTAATTTTATTTGAAAATATTTTTTTTCCCCCCACTTTCTCATTTGCCTTCTCCTTCTACTGGACTGCTTCTCACTGCATGTGTTTGAATAGCTTATGTAGTTCTGCCAAGAGCTCAGGATACCTTTTTGTTGGGATTTAAAGTCTCACTTGTGAGGCAAAAGGTGCAGCTGAGGCATTAGCACAGATATTCTTATATGCTATCTGGTTGGAAGGCTGGGTCTTGGAGTGGTGGGGAGGCTGTGGATAAGATGATCTGGGAGACTGAAGTCTTTGAGTGATGCCAGAAAATCAAACACTGCAAAGACGCAACTACATATCTGACATAATTGGCATGTATTTTGAATTTTTAGTGCTCTTTATGATAGCAGAGTATCCTTGTGCAAAGCAAGAAATGCTGGAGCAGCTTCTTCCAAAGAGTGTTTTTAGTGCCGGGTTGGGTGACACTGCTGCTGCCTAAAACCACTGGCAAAGTCTAGTAGGTTGTTGGAGAGAAGAACAGTATCTTTGACAGCTTCTGTCATGATGCTTCTGGAAACACTTGTTTTCTAAGCTGGCTCTCCTGCAGATGTCAGCAACCAGATGTACAAATCCACCGGCTTGCTTGGAAACTGCCACGGAGTTTCCAGTTGGCTTTTTTTTAATGAAGCAATGAAGCTTCAAATTCTGAGTGCTTTTTCAACTTTGTCTTTTCCTTGCCTTTGCTTCCTGTTGCATGGGACTGGGACCAGGTCTTGCCTTCTGTTTCTGTTTGAGATGGCAGATTTATATAGGGCAGATACAAAAATGACTCTGCCTTTAGTATGGTGCTTGCTCAGGCTCCAGCGTTGTGCACTAACCAGGGGAACTTGCAGTGCTTTGTGGAAGTTTCTGGAAGTTATAAGGCAGTGAATGCATTGGATTGTGCCAGTCAAAGCTCCCGTCGAGTTGGTCAGTGCTGGCAGCCTACTTCCTGTTGTCTTGTATCATTCCCTACAGTTCCTGCTGCCACTGTGTGTCTCCAGCCCCCTTCTCCCTCCTGTGACACCAGTCTCTCCAGAAGAGGGGCAGAGCAGATGGATGCCTTTCCCATTGTGACTGCCACCTCTAGTTTTCTTTCTGCTTTCACTTGTTACTATTAATGCTTTGTTGATGTGTATGCACATTTGTGAACATTTAAAGTATTTAGGATAGTGCTTACCTTAGGAGAAAAAGTAAAGCTGCTAATTGCTAATGAAAGAGTATTTTAAGTAGTCTACCTACAGAATGCTTTTAAGGGTTTGCTGTGCTAGTAGGTTCTTATTATCTTGGAGTGACAGATTTCTGTGAAAGACTTGTTCAAAAATATGGTATGTTACATCTCCCAAATACCAGGTAGACAAGAAAGAAAGTAGTTTGGTGTGCATTAGAGTAATTTAAGTCAAAATCATGCTTCTTTCAGGTATATGGGATGTGTCTTCTTGCAGAGCCAATGTCTCATAATTCATAAATATATGCTGGTAGCCTTTTCTTCTAGAGTGATTCACTCTTAATAGGAATGTCATCTATTTATTACAGTAATTACTCTGTAATGCTGGGCTTCTTCCTTTCCCTCAGCCTTAGTTACTTGGACAAATCAGGCTTTGTGGGTTTCTAACTGGTATGGGGTCCTTCAGTGCTTGTAAGAAAGTTGGTTGTTTAGTTAAATCTCATAGTAATGCTTTAGAAGGGCAATTTTATAGAGAATCTTATTTGTCTGAAGCTTTTGGAGGGTGCTGCACACCATTTGGTTGAAGTAAAAGTTGCTATGCTTTTATGAAAGAAGTAGCAGCTAAAAGGTCCTATTTAAGTAGTTACAGTGGGAGATATTTTTTCAGTGTACAAACTTCGGAGGAGTGTTGCATTCACTGAAAGGCAGAATAGCTTTTGTAGGTGTTCTGTGCTGGGGATCTTTTAGTACTTGTGTTCATTAATGTTTTGGGCAGCTCAGTAAATCTGCAGAGAAAGTGAGATTGCTCGATGCAGCTGGCAATGTATTATTTGGCCAAGGAATGAGGCTTTTCCCATATTGTCTTGATGTTGTTACGTGATATACTAAGGAAGTCTAAGAAGTATAAACTTTGAAAATCCTTAATCTAAGTTTTTTGTTATGTGTGTTCACTGACATACAAGTGGTAACTAAAATGCGTAGAAATGAAGAAAAAATAAAACAATTGATTTCTCCTTTAATTTTGAAATTAAAAGTCTGGTTTTCCTTTTGGTACTAAAGGTCCAGACAAGTGGTTTTGCTTGATTGTATCTGACACACCATTTATGGAATAGCTGACATTCCCTGGCCAAAGAGCTTGCAATCTGAAATGGATACAAAATAAAGGGGTAAATATAACTTGCAAGAACTTTATAGTGTAGTGAGTTATGTTATGCTGACCAAAAGCATGTTATTATTTAAAAAAAAAAAAAAGGCAAAGCAGGAAATGCAAGCAATAAAATCCACCACACAACAAAAACACCACTTCCAGCAAGGAGTATTCTTGGCTGAGCTACCTGAGAGAGGGGACCCTGAAGGAAAACTGTAAGGATGTAAGAGAAAGGAGTGTAGACTTTGAAGCAGAAGGGGAGAGGCTCACTGCAGCACCACCAGCCAGGACAATTGGGGAAAAGTGTCCAGCCAGAAGGAATACTGAGGTCCCATCAGTGTGGCTGTGCCAGGTAGACACTGTCTCCTGTCAAGTACCAGGAGCTCCTCAGGTGAAGGGCAGGGCCCGGCTGTGATCTGTAGGTGACAACCAGAGTGGTGCTGGGGCTAAGTCCTTGAAGCAAACAGCTGTCCCATTTCGACCCCCGTGGTCTGGCATGACCCTCCAGATCTGCAACTTCATATCCTTCCTTCACTGCTGCTCCTGCCCGCCAGCAGCCGCTCCAGCAGCCTGTTCTTGGCAGGGCTTTCTGCAAGGCCATCTGAATTTGGGCATCTCTAGGCTGGGCTGGGTGGGGACTGCTCACCTGTACAATCCCGGGACTAGAGGAATGGTGTGGGGAGCGGGGGAGAGCAGCCTGCTGAGCTCTGATCTTGTCAAGCCCAAGAGACTGGGGCAGGGTGGTTCTGCTGCAGCCCTGCTGACTTGTGTGCAGTTAGCAGCTGTTCATGTGTCCAGAAACTTTCCCATCTTAAGCCAAGTGTGGGTGCAAGATGCAGCTGCCTCTCCCAGCCCACTGCAGGAGGAGTTCCTGTCAACCTTCTTGTTTGTTTTGTGTTTTTGCAGGTTGTGGGCTGCTCATTGCAGAAAGATACAGCTGAAAAAGGGTTAGCATCTTTCCATTCAATTTATGTCCTGAACTTTTAAGATTCTACTGTTGCTTTTTTTGGCTTTGGTTGTTTGTGGGGGGGCCTGGTTGTTTGTTTTTTTAATGTTAGGCCATTATATATGTTCCGTGGGGAGCTTGAAGTTTTACGGGAATGAAAATTAAAAAACATTAACTCTCACTACACATATTGTATGGACAAAAGGTAGTCTTTGGTGAAAGGAGGCTGAGTTTACAGTCTTTCCAGGACAGCCTCAATGAAGCACAGGTAAAAATGGTATTAAGGATAGGAACTGCAGTAAAAAGTGCTTTTTTTTTTTTTTTGTAAGCCAGCTTGATTTAGAAATAATTATCTGAAAAGTGGTTGAGAATGGTTGGGACTGCTAGCAACATAAATAATGGATCAGTTTGTCTCTCTCCTTTTTTGTTGCTGATTGCTAACTTGAGCATTTTTACAAATTTACAAATTCATGCAAACCCAAAACAAGCTCAGGAGTATTATTAGCAAATGTAATTTATATAGCACTAAATTCTCCTAGCTGCTCTACAGGTAAAGCTCTAGACTTGTCCCTTGTAGTTCCTTTCTTGCCTAGAAGACTTCAGCATTGTCTGTATTGGAAAGTTGACTAGGGAAAGCATAGTGGTATAGTAATAATAATGGGATTACATTGCCAGTATTACCTGTTTGAAAGTTGACTGTTGTTCCACATTAAAAATTGCTTTGGGTATTTAAGCAAATTTACTTTGCTGAATAATATTAGTGCTATTCCAAAACATGTTCAGACAGGAAATTATACCATTGTAGTTTCGTTTCTCAGTTTTCCACACTCCACTGAATACTCAGAGCAGCTGAGCAATGGCAGAACGAGGTGCTCTAGGAAGGCAGGTAATGGTGTAAAACACCTCACTTATGTTACAGTTCTGGTTTTGTGTCTTTTGGGTTTTTAACCACACTCCTTGTGGGTTTGGGTTTTTTGTTCATGTTTGGGCTTGCTTAGTTAAATGACTAAAAGGGAATTTCTGCCTTAGAGTGAGGAGAACTGTATATTGTTTGCAACTTTCAACTTCACAAAATTTTGCTATTTTTATTCAGATGGGTCATCGAACCACGTTTACAACTATCAGCCATGTGATCACCCACGTCAGCCTTGTGATAGCTCATGCCCATGTGTAATTGCTCAAAACTTCTGTGAGAAGTTTTGTCAGTGCAGCTCAGAATGTAAGTAAAATGTTTAAAAATTATCTATAAACTTGTCTCACTGTCCCGCCATTGAGCTGTGTCTGTACTGCAGACATTTATGGGAGCAGCAAATTTTGTCAAACACTGCAAGCATGTTCAGTTTAATTTGGCCCTTGTAATTAACCATTGCATGAAGTCAGAAGCAGTCTTCAGACTTAAAATTGAGGAAGAGTAATTAAAATCAGGGAAGGAAAGAATTTGCAGTAGTTCTAAATGTCCTATGCAGATATCAGTGGCTGTGTAACCAATATTCTGATATGCTATAATCTGCACAGTCTTAATTTTACACTGTATTTTTTTCATACTTGCTCTTTTGCTTTTCCACACATTGCTTTGTAGGCCAAAATCGTTTTCCTGGATGTCGTTGTAAAGCACAATGCAACACCAAGCAGTGCCCCTGTTACCTGGCTGTCCGTGAGTGTGATCCTGACCTCTGCCTGACTTGTGGAGCAGCTGACCACTGGGACAGCAAAAATGTTTCTTGCAAGAACTGCAGCATTCAGAGAGGATCCAAAAAAGTACATCCAGAATTATACAACTGCATGTCTGTTGCCTGGGTTTTGAGGTGTTCTTGTATTTTCAAGCCAGAGAATGGAATTTCTTTGCCTTCATGCTGTCAAATGGGAAAACAAAAGAAACCCCAAACCAAACAAAATAGCAAGGAAGGGAGTTGTCACTTGGTAGCTTGCTCATGTGCTGCTGTTAAGCTCGATCTACATTTTGTCATGTACCAATTAGTGTTTTCTGTGCAGCACTGCAGCAGAATATCTCTTCCCCATTCTTGGCTTCTTAATTGCAAATAGGCTGCTGTTTTAAAGTGATACCTCAGCAGTGTTTCCCCAGATCAGCATAAAGAAATCTATCCAAGAGTCTAGAAGCTGTTTCTTTCTTCAGTTGTTGATTCTAAGGGGCATAAACTTCTATAAAGTCTACTAAGTCTTGAAAGCCCATTGAGTTCTGGCAAATCAATAAATCAATAAGCCAAAGTTTATTTCTCCTCTGGAATGTCTTCTCACAAAACAGTTGATTACTGGGCTAATCAGCAGTGGGCTCCTGTCTGCAGACTTTTTGAGGTTGACGTCTTTAGTAAATGAATTTTTATGTAACCCCCTCATTTCAAGGTGTCTTGGGGTGGTTAAACTAAAATTTTTAGTAGTTTTCAAATACTTGGTCATTTTTCTTTTACATACGTCTTCTGATCCACAAGCTGCAATTTTAGTGTGTTTGACCATTAGAAGACTCTGGATTTGTCTGCTCTCCTGGAGTCCCAGCGTATGCATTTCACTAAGTGATACAATTAAGTGATATAAAACAAAATGGAAAAAAACCCCTGAACTCAAATCTAAGCCAGGCATATCTAAATATTTTTGTTTTTCTGTTCCACAGCACTTACTATTGGCACCTTCAGATGTGGCAGGCTGGGGAATTTTTATCAAAGATCCTGTACAGAAGAATGAATTCATCTCTGAATACTGTGGTGAGGTAAGCATGGAGAACACTGGATATGAGCTTAATTGGTGAAACGATGCATTGACAGGGACTGACCGTGGGATACCCTTGTCTGTAACCTGGTATCATGGTCAGACAGAGCCATGTGGCTGACTAAGTGTCCCAGGCTGTAAGTGCTGTCACAGGCTCAAACTGCAGGAGCTACACAATTGAAACATCGCAAAAATTTTGAAACAGGTTCTTGTGAGAAGGAGAGGCTGGAATGTCCTTTTTCTTTTAGATGCAATTTCAGTTCAGACATGCTTGGAATTTGGTGGCAAATCATTTGGTATAATACTGAAAGTAGGAGCTTTCACTAAGCTATAATATTCTGTAGCAATAAAACCCAGAGTCAGGTATGCAGTCCTGATTCTGAGAGCAGAAGCAGTACTTACTTTTCTTCTGCTCTGAAAGAGCTTATTTATGCTAAGAGCAAAGCATGGATGTTTGGTAAGTGCAGAATGCTTGCTGAAAACAACACTTTGTTTAGGAATACTTTGAATCTCAGAGAATAAAAAACTCCTGCCTGTCTTTCAGAAGGTTAGGGGGTGGTTTGACACTAAGCTGCTATGGTTACACAACCAAGGACTGCTTCTCTTTTTTACAAGTAGTGTTTTTTTCAGATTATTTCTCAGGATGAGGCAGACAGAAGAGGAAAAGTGTACGACAAATATATGTGCAGCTTTCTGTTTAACTTGAATAATGGTATGTATGCATTACCTGCAACCCTTGGCAGCATAACTAAAGTATGTATGCTCAGCATTTTGTTCAGCTCTGTTCTTCTGCAGACAGCAGGCAACAATGAGAATTTTTTTCCACATATCTTTCCCTATCAGTGTGTGGATTCTTCCTGTTGATAGCTAGTCTTTGGTTTTGTTTTTTTTTTTCTCTAAATGCTAGTCAGCTAGATGTAGTGATGCAGCCTATTGCACAGGCAACTACACAAGAGGAGTAGAGCTTCACAGAGTAAAATTATATGCAGACATTAAGTAGGCTGAAGAATGTAAAAGCAGGTGTTGTCTAAAGTAATTTTACTGAATTAAATCAGCAGTAAGTTATGATAGTAATTGTATTGGGCGGAGGAAGCCATATACAGATATATGGTATGTGGCTGCTGCCACTAGAAGAGAAAAATACAGACTGCATTGTGTCAAGCATAAAATACTAGAAAATAGTTGAAATGAGGAAAAAAACCTGCTGCTTTATGTGTCGGTGTTGACTTAGCATATTTATGGAGCTTGTCCTTATGGAATAAAGGTAGAGAAGCTTCAAGGAAAAGCTAAGGTGGTGCCACTGTGGCAGGAGGTAAAGGAAAAGCACAGTGTGGAACAGCAGAGCTCAGCTGTTGTAGGGTGGTGGGCCACCTCTTCCATGGGGGAGGCTGTGCAGTTATCTTCTCCAGATGCTAAGATCCAAACACACTAGGTATTAAACTCAAAAATGCATTTGTAGGTGACCCATCCATCATTTGTGGGTTTGTTGTTTTTTCTGCCCCCGATAGATTTTGTGGTTGATGCAACACGCAAGGGCAACAAAATTAGATTTGCAAACCATTCAGTAAATCCCAACTGCTATGCAAAAGGTAAGTTTCACATTTACCTTCTTTTTATCAATGTATGAAATACTGTGAGATAATTCTTTAGCATGCATTTTATCAGTATTTGTACTAACCTACCTCACTTCTTTTAAAACAGTTATGATGGTTAATGGTGATCACAGAATAGGAATATTTGCTAAAAGAGCCATTCAGACTGGTGAAGAACTGTTCTTTGACTACAGGTGGGTAGATGGATTTCAGATGGGATTAGCTTTCAGTATCTGCGCAGCTCGGAGTTAATTCCTGTGCCTGCCTGGTGCCTGCAACCTCAGGTCTCAGCAGCTGAGAACCAGCACTCCCCACGGTGGTTTTGTTAAGCCAGATGTTATAGCAAGACTGATTTGAGCAAAGCAGCTGGTTAAGAGCCTGCAAACTTGGAACAGCAGCTCGTATAGAGCAAAGTGCAGTGACAAATGGGGCAGACTTTCTCTGGTTGGGTTCCCTAGGTACCAGCACAAGTTAACTCCCTCATCATTCAGAAATAGGCAAGAATTTCAGAGAATGAAATTTCAGAATTACTACAATTAGTGCTTGCTAAGAATGTGTCCTTACTTTCCTCTACAATCATCTCACTTGACAAAAATAAGCTGTCCAGTGGCAGTACTGTGTAGGTCAACCTTGAGAAATGCAGTTGCTTTCCAGTACTGAAAGTGAACTTCAGGACTGTGAGATTCAAGGTGGAAAAGTATGGAATTTTAGTGATTCGTCTCCTCTTGATCAAACACCTGAAGTTTCTTGAATGGGTCAGCAGTGTTATGCACCTGCAATTTCACACAAGGAGGAAATACCCCAGCTGGTGAGGAAATGATGGGAAATCTGAGAGTATTTCAGGCTGTGGAGCCATTCTGTCAGAACAATGAAACTGAAATGTTCCATGATACTGTTTTTTGTGATTTTGGTGTTTTTTTTTTATTTCAGATATAGCCAAGCTGATGCCCTTAAGTATGTGGGCATTGAAAGAGAAATGGAAATCCCTTGACACCAGCTACCTCTTCTTTTAAACAAACAGCTGCCTTATCTTCAGGAATTTCTAGTACTGTGGGCAATTTTAGAAAAATAAAAATGAATGCAATTTGAAATTCTGTATTTGCAAAGTACTGTAACAGTAATTTATAGTAACAAATTTAAAAAAACCCCAACTTTTTATTGCCTTCTCACCAGCTGCAAAGTGTTTTGTACCTATGAACTTTTGCAATAATGTGGTGTGGTACACTTTTCAACCTTGAATAAAGGATACTTGAACTTCTTCATTTATACTGGAATGGAGTTGGAATTTTGTGTCAGCCGCTTGAGAAGGCAACGTGAATTTAACCTGTAACTTCTGTGCAAAGGCAGCTCCATACTTGTCTCCTATTACTGTTACTTTGGGTCACATTTAAGATCAGTGTGAAGATGCAAACAGTGTAGCCATCAGTCAGGTGCTTGTGGTGCTGCAGTGCCTGAGTGAGACAGGTGTGGTCTTGCAGCTTCTCAGCTCCCTGGACATGCAGCTATATTCATGTTCTCTGGAGGAATGGCTGCAGCCTAGAAACTCCTACAATTGCCAGAATAGCTGTGATTTCTGTGACAAACACTACTTTCAAAGCTGTGGTACAAGGTGCCCTCGCTGTGGCTTCTCTGAAGCACCAAACTGAATGGTGAGTAGAACAGTAATTACACATACATTAAAAAAAATTAAGAGCTGCAGAAGAGAAATGTATAGTTTTCATCCAGAATCATTTACATGGCAGCTAGATGTCTGTACAGGACTACCCCATTTATTTCTTACTTGTGGATTGTGAACTCTGCAGCCTCTTGTGAAGTAGAACACAATGCTCTGGTCAAATCAGCTGCAGGGGGAGGGCAGGCACAGGGAGTGTCCATGAAATCCTGTCCATTTACCTGCTGTGCTGAGGAGGCTCCAGGCCTGGAGCTGAGTTCAGCTCTTCCTGCTTCCACACTCCATGTACAGTAGGCAGCTGCCACCTTGGTGGTGGCCCAAGAAAGAACCAAGATTTCATGAGGAAAAGAACAGTCCAAAAGTAAAAACCTGATTTTCTCCCTCCTCTGGTACACCACAGCTCCTGGATGCACAGTACACAAAGCTCTGCTTTAACCAGCCAGGGCTTTGAAAGGCAGCTCAGATCAGGTGATTTCTAGCCTTCCAACTAAGGAAGGAATTCAGGCTGCTTCTTTGTCATCATAGCGCACACATCCTGCAAAAAAAATCTATTAGCCCTGAACGTTCTGCAAGAAAGATTTACAAAAACAAAACAGCATCTTAGGGAAAAAAAAAAATTAAGAGGCATCACCAGCTCCACTCTTCTAAATTTCCAAATGCAGCTTTAAAACTGAGCAGCAAGATGCTTCTATTGCCCCTAATGGCAGTCTTTGCCTCTTTCAGAACAGAAAGAACAAGCATACAAAAATCTCAAATCCAGATGACATCCCTACCTTTTTCTAAATCAGTTTGGATCACATCTAGTACTGCTCCATAATATTTTTTTTAAACCCAGAGTTCAACTGTAACCATTAGCTTCTCTCAAGAGGGAAACATTAGCAACACAAAACCTGTCTCCTTTCCTGCGAGAAGAAACACCAAACAAATCACAATTTCCATAATGGGTAAAATGGCTACAGAAGTTAAGTTCTTTTCATGGTCAAGATTAGAAAATATAGATTACCAAAAATCAGACCTGTGAGGATGGCAGCATTTTGATTGTAGCATGTGAAAAGCCAACACTCATTTCATAAAGTGTTGTGAGAAGAACAGAATGAGGCCTGGTCAATCAAGGTATGTGTAGTAACACTTGAAAGTATTTTAATTCCCATCACAGATTGCATTTAATGGGAATTTTCTTCAGGAACACATGCGATTTTCTGCTCCAGTCAAAGAAATGGGCAGCCTAAACCTCCTTTATTCTAGGCAGCGTTTATGCAAGTGTGATGCAGTTTATAGCACAATGAGCAATATTAAAACCAGCTAAAATTTCACGACCAAGCATTGCCACATATATTCTGAGTTCTGTTCTGCATAGCTTGTGAAATCATCACAAATTTCTTATTTTTCAAAGCACAGACATTTCCTCCTCGAAAAGAAGTAACATGCACAGATAATGATAGATGACAACAGCTTCAGAGAACAAAATGTTCTTAAAGCACCAGAAAATGGGGAGGAAAAGCAAAACGAATTTCTAATAGCTTTCATAACCATTATACCTTTTATTTACATTTAGAAAGGTAAGTCATGAAACTTAAAACAATAAAACCAAATGCAACTTGTACAGAAATCTTTTATTTTTTTTATTATTTATCACACATTAAAAAATGAAACACACTATACAAATGGTTTTTCATAGCAGATTACACATGGGTCCATTCAGACTCGCTCTCCAAGTGCTGCCAACATGTATAAGTGCTGCCTTGTGATGGCAGCTGTTTATCATATAGCCAATGTATTGATTTAAATGCAGTAGCATGCAACCCTTAAACGAGAAGGGTCTGATTCCTTTCTGTTCTTAAATTAGGTTAAATGGCATTGGTGTCCATATTTACATACTTGAAATGTATCAATCCTGAGCAGTTCTGATGTAAATCTGAGACTGGCTGATGGAGTCCTGGTCTCAGTCATTAAAAAGGGAGGTCCAAATGGCAGCAGGGTAGCTGCTATGATGTTCTGTCACTTTCATTCTTTCCATCACATACCTACTTGCCGAGTGTCACACAGTCAGGTAATTGCTAATAAAAATGCTAAGCCAAGTAACTGTAGGTGTCCTTCTCACCATCTACACGTTCCAAGTACTCCTTCTCAATGAGGATATCAATGCATTTCTGTGGGAGGAAGAGAACAGAGGTAAGTGGTGGGACACGGGCGTAAAAGCCTCTTTGGGATTGCTCCAAACTTTGATTTTGACCCACAAGGGAGTCCCTGCCAAGCAGAGGACAGGGAGCGGGCGAAGGACACAAACCACAGCAATTCACTCTTCTCTTTCTGACCACATCCAAGCAGAAGGCTTTGCTTCTGCTAATTACACTTACTGGATGCCATTCGAGGGGTGTGACTGGGAGATCATCAGTACGTTGAGCAACTTCATAGTAAGATAGCAAATAAAGAATTACACCAAGATGCAGAGAGCTTATGTAAGGTCACGAAAGACAGCAGCAGCAGAGAGGAGCTGCCTGTGTCATTGCCCAGCACTGGTGCCAGTTTATGCAACTGGTCTTACTGCCTGTCCTTTGCCCCACCTACCCCTTGGTTGTGGATGTAAAAACTGCTGGTGAACTAACTTAAACAAATAGATGAAGAAATTAATATACATAAATAATTAATGCAATCAATATAATTATGAGTAAATAATTAAATACAATGCCTCCCTCCCCAACATTTTTACTGTGAAGGAAAGCAGGAAATGATTTTATCAAAACCCCAAGACTGACTGTTGTCCCAGAACTGGGAGGACAGGAACAAAAGGTAAGCCTTGGGCTATGGTAAGCTGACATTGATGTGAAAAGATGCAATCCAGCTACTATTTTACCACCACTGCCAACAATGTGAAACATGGACCTACCCTAAGAGAAATGCAGTATTTCTGGTTAAAATGTTTCCTACTTGCAACTCAAGAAATCTGTCCTTGCCCATCCCATCTCCTAAGCCTTCCTTTTTAATTCAGAAGCACGTGTTTTGTCTGTGCATACATCCTGACCTCCTGGAATCTAGGTTCAGAGATGTGGGTCTCACATACCTTAATTACAGGAACTCGTGGCTTGAACCTTGAGGACAGCTGTGTTAGCACTTCTCCAAGCAGTTGCTGGTGTTTTAGAACCTTCCTCATTTTCATGATTCTCACAATAGCAGCCTGCACAGCAAGGTTGAGAAGGTGTGTTTAGGAGCAAAGCACTTGTCCCTCTGCATTTAACTCCCCTAGATCATGTCTGCCTGTGCAGAAGCACCACCACAACCAACTCGAGCACCAGCCACAGCTTGCCCACGAGTGTCAGCTACTCACACAGACTTCAAGAACTCAGAGTCTCCACAGCACAGTCATCAAAAGTGGCTTTGACACATGAATTTTTAGAACTGTGCTTACAGTCCTAATAATAATAGCACCAACTAGTAACAAGAGCTACACAAAGCTACTTGTGTAGCAAAAGTCTTCCTTATATATTTAACCTTACGGTGACACTTTCTTAATGGTATATCTGTATTTCCTTTCCCTGCCTCTCAAGTGGATTCCAAATGAACTGATGCAAAACCACTGTTAATTTCATACTATCTGCATTTTACTAGTTTTTTTTATTATTCAGTTTTCACCCAGGACAAGGTCTGGTGAATGTGTGCATCCGAGGAACCCAAACACTCATCAAGTTAGAACAAATGTGAAGAACACATCCTGTCTGCAGAAATGCCTTCCTCCAGTTTCTACTACAGACTCCAATCCCCTTTAAGAACATTTTAAACACATTTTTTGAACTCTAACATAGTGCACTGCAATGGCATGTTGTCTTCTAATAAAAATTAGGAAAACCCTACAGTAAGGTTCATTAAATAATAACAAAGTTGTGATTCTGAGTTCATGACAGCATTTTGCAATAAAACTACCTGAATCAGTAGTTTCCTATCTTCCTCTATATTTTTGTGTGTAGTTTCTTGCTCCTGCTTCTGTTCAGTCTTCATTGGCACGTTGATGTTTACCCTTAACTTTTTGCTGTAAAGCAAAGCAGAAGTTAATGAACAACTGACTGTTTAAAAACCAAAGAAACACAGAAAAAACTCCAAACAATACCCAACTCCAAAATAAAAGCAACACCACTGTTAATTACTTTACAACAATAGAGGACTTTGGCTCTTCTGAAAGCTTTAGACACTCTTTATTCAAATTTAAAGAAATTAAAGAATGCCCACAACCAACCAATGAAACAAAATACCTTTCTGGTAGGTGTCTAGTATTTCACGACTTACTGAATCCATCCCAGTGATCTGTGAGGTCTAACTAGCACTGTACAGGCACACTGTATTCAAAACTTTTCTGTTTGTAGTAAGAAGCTTGGAGTCAGTGAAGAGAACAGAAGTCAATGGAAACAGAATCACCTTTCTGATTAACAGACTGGATTCTGACCATACTGTGGAGAAATCTGTTTGTTCTGTAGAACTGAGCTGTGCCTTCCTTTCACATGCTCCCTGGCACTGATGGCTGTGCTGAGGTAAGCCCGCTACCACATGTGGCCACACTCAAGACAAGGCCCTGTGTCGCAAGTGGGGAACAAACCTCAGCTCAGCACCAGGGAGCACAGGGCTCTGCTCAGCCTGTTAGCTGCACTGGGGAGAGGAGCTGTTAGTTATTTAGCACAGTGCTCGCCATCATAAATTGGGAGCCAGCAGATGCACAATGCAGCAACACTGAGCTGTTTCCATCACTGCATTAATGCAACAGACCATGAATTCTCAAACCTTTAATTATTGGTAAAGGGGTACAGAAAGCAGATAAAGGGTACAAGGTTTTAAAATGTTTCTTTCACTTGAGATCTTATCTTCAGGAAGTACTGAACTCCTCACTGAATTTATGTGTGTTTATATCTATGCTCTGGTAAGCACGATAAAAACTACCACAGTGCTGTAAACAGCTTAAAATACACAACTGTTTAATATAAGTAATAAAACCTACTGAAAATTCTGTTTATTAAGTCTTCAAATCACTGTATATTCTGTGGTTATAAAACGAGCCTGATCTTCTCATGTTAGCAGTAGTGGAGGATCATTTATGTCTTTGACCTTTGCTGGTCACTGGACACTACTGTAACCGTATAAAATATCATGGATTTTGCCAAGTGCATGCAAATAACACACCTTGGCGAAATGGCAGCACTTGAATTGATTATTCAAGAATTAGACAAGAATCAAGGAACAAAAAGGACAAGAAAAAGGACATGAAAATATGTCAGGCCTTGACAGACTTTATGACAAAGAGCTGAAATGACACCCATCCCCCACCACTCGCCAGCCCTCTCCCTTAAAGGCTGGTACACACTGGATCTACATTAGAATTGGCACTTGAACCCTGAAGCTTTCATCCCAAGCATATTAGGTTTCACCCAAATTTTGAAAGCTGAGGAGGATGCTACACATTACATCTAAGTGATGTATGCTGCTTACTTTTTGTAACCAAGATACAGTTTTATTAATGTATCTGGTTTTAACTCCACTTCATCAACATTTGCATTTTCATCTTCCAAAACCTGCAAGAAAGAAACAAATACACAAATAAATAAATACTCTTTAACATAAATCATGGTATGTTAGCAGGTCATAAGAAAGCAAGAATACTTACAAGCAATTTTGATTTCAACAGTATCTGTAGAACTTGTGCCAAGATATCCTACAAAATTATAGAAAATATTATCAGTGCAGATAGACAGCACCTTTGTCTAACTTAAAAACTGTAACAAGAATGCACATATTTAGACTAAGAACTAATGAGTGCACAACACTGCAAAAAACAGCAGTTAAAACATAGTTCACAGAAATAAAACAATCTCCTTTTTAGGTGTTATGACATATCCCCTTTGTGGTTGGTCAAATAATGTAAAATTCTTAAGAAATACTAATTCCAAACAAGAGATCTTTCCAATTGCTGCTTTAGGAACTATTTTGCACGCAGCTTTATATGCCTAAGAAATAATTTTTCCCAAACCATGCATATATACATATATACCATGGCAAGCTTAAACTTCAGAAAGCAAGCACTCTCTGCTTTCTATTAATGTATTTTTGTTTTAATGGGGACCCAGTCTGGTTGCTGTTGCTGGTTGGTCACCCAGAAGGCTACTGGCAATACTCTGTGCAGGCCTGTAAAGCTGCTATTTTACCACAGTCTGTAATAAATGGCAACCCTCTAAGACTTCTGGATTTGCTGTAATCCATCAGCAACAATAGATTTCGAGATATGCATTTCTGGAAGTAAAGATCCTACTGAATAGGAATACAGAAGTCAGAGCAGACTTGAATCAAACCTACTACTAAAGGTCAAATAAATGCCAAATTGTGGGCCATAAAGCCTGCTTGGAAAGAAAAGGAGGGAATCTTTTCCACAGGAGAGAGTTGGCCAATGAACTGCAGATTTACGATGTTCAGGTAAAAAAGATATACAAGAATGACAGATGTATGGATCAATCATTTAGGGAAAATGTTGTTTTTGCTAGAATGTTGTCTTTTAACATTAAAATGCATGCATTGAAACACTGAGAACTTCCAACCAGAGCTCAGCAGGAAGCTAGACAATTCACTCCAGTCATGAACAGGAATGTACATGCACTAAGATTCATCAGAAGACCAGGCAATTAAGATTACAGGAAAGTAAACCAGGAAAGTGAATTGACCAAGAATAGAGCACATCTGTCTCCTCTGGGACAGAAACTGATTCTGGCTCCAAGCATGTGTAATCCACATTTCTTATGATAGCAGGAAGAGCCTTAAGACCAAAACACTTGCTCAGGAGAGTATGCTAAAATGTGCAAAGTCACTACCATTTTTATTTGAGTACTGTCTGTCAGCTGCTGCACGGTATAGGCATCTTCTGTGTTGTACTGCAGTAAAATCGCCATCTGGAATGTGGATGCCTGACAGATCCAAAAATAGAGAACACAGGGGAGAGGGGGGAAATCAGAAAATGAGAACTTACAAACACTTTCTGAATTCGAACAGCCTGAAATTCACCAGTTAAACACATACACTGGAATATCTGGACAACAGAATACCCAAATGGTGCTAATAATAATAAAAAAATCTAATGTTGCTTTTACAACCAGAAGTCCCACTTCCAGCATTATCTAAACATAACCCCCAGGATTAGGATCATTTAGCTTGCTTCAAATTCTTCATCAAATCTTCTATTATGGTACAAATACTTCCTTTATGGTACCTTCTACTCGCTAATATAGTTTTAAATTGTTTTCCTCTGTCTCTCCAACTCTTACCCATTTAATGTTCATTAAACCCAACACAGACTACTGAATTCATCCTCACAACCCTCTCAACTCCAACAGAATAATGAAACCAAATTTATACACCAAGCAGCTATCAGTGGCTTATCCATGTCTATCACCACCGGGTTAACAAGGTCAAAGTCTGACATTATCTTGTTTCTTCTCACTGTTGTGAACTCCCCATCCCATCTACTTTTTGAGAGAAAGCATAAGCAGCATGAGATCCTGGGCAAAGAGGTTGTGTATTTGTCTCACAAAATGCATTTCAACCCCTGTTTAACGCACAGACAATGTGTTCTGTTTCCTAAGTCAATTTCTTTTTAAAACACAGATCTTTAGCATCAGTACAATAAATAAAACAAACATATAATAAAGACTCTACTGGCTGCATCCAGTCCTCTGAATACAACCATCACCAAGTCTTTCTATTGGCATGACCCCTCCTTACCTGTAATGTGTATCTGTTTTTGAAACAGTTGGTAACCAATTCCCCTTTGGACAGCTGATACAACCATGTTAATTTTCTTCCACTGTGACGACTGGCATAAAATGCAGTAAATCTCTGGTAGCTCCGTTCTAACTGTATTAAAACATCAGTAATAAATAAATAAATAGGCATTATTTACCTTCTTTTACCCTAACTAGAACATGTTATGGAAGCAACAGGGAATCATCAAATCTGATTACCCTCAACCACTATGCTGCCTAAATAACACAAACAGAAACTAAAAGTATTCAAATTCAGCAGACTGGATGAAAAACTTCCCTTGGTTATGAGTTTCCCTTTAAAGTATCATTAACAGTACAAATATAAACAGGCACTAAAGGCTCATTCTTCCTCTCAGGATACATTAAGCATGGCTGGAAAAGCGATTTGTTTTAACCATCTTCATCCTCCAGGTAACAGCATTAAACTTATTTCCCATGTTAAATATTCATGTCTTGTCTTTTCTGGATAAGCACTCAGCAGAAAACAAATGATTATAATATCTAAAAATTTTACTGGGCAAAGCTGAAGCAATGGTATGAAAAAGTTTCTTAAGTATACCCAGAAAAATGCAATACCAAAGATTTGCTTTAGTTGCTGTTGAATATTTTGAAGAAAGATTCATTAACCAGGGAGTTTTTACTGGAAAGATGTGAAAACATATCCTTTCATATTGTGTATGTATGTATACATAACATGTCTACCTTACTCAATTATCTTGTTCCAAATACCCTCAGGCCAAATAGGCAAATACCAGAGACACTTACAGTCCTCTCTGATACCCAACAGAACAGAAGGAAACACCAGCCTTGTAAAATAAATTTCTTCATGATCATTCCATGTTCAAATAAACCAAGTTCAAGTGCCTCACCTCAGATGGCAGAGCAAACGTGCAGGACTGCTGGAACGGCCACGATCCAGAACTCAGCACTTGGATGCTGAAATCCACTGAAAGAGAGGTGAAGAGGATGAGCTGCATCATCCCACTTTCTCCTAACCCCCTCTTCAAACACAGTCCCAGTTCTAACACAGAAATGGTTCTGGCCTTGTGGTCAAAGTAACATGGTAAAAAAATCATTAAGCACTATTTTATTTTTGTCAGAGCATAACCAAAGCTATTCATGAGAAATGTCACTGCAGCTGGACAGCTTTAGATTTACTGTTACAGGCACTCAATCCTCTCTCATTTTGAGAAGTTACTACTGTTTCTATTCCTACAATGTGCTTCTCTTTTAACACAGAAGTGTGAAAATTTTAAGAGTTCATCCTCACTCCACAGTACACAACTGCAAGAACAGACTTTTCACACCTATACTTGTAAGGTGTTTTGGTCAAGTCAAGTACAAATAATACAAAACTAAGTAAAATGTAAGCCTGACGATACACAACTCTAATTGTAATCCAAGAAATAATTATCAATTCTTGACAGAATTTGGTTCAACGTGTTTCAATTGAAAAGTATAAAAAGGTGATGGGGCATCTAACCACCTGTAACACAATATACTTTTATCCTTAATACTTTCACATAAGTCTAAGTATTAAACAATTAAAAATCAAAACTGTTCAAAGAAAAACATCTCTCCAATCACACATAAAAGAAGAAAAAAAGAAAAAAAAAGACAAGATAGTATTCAACTTAATTTAGTTATGTACCTAAATGTGAGCTGTAAAATCAGGAGGAGGCTACTCACAAAATATAAAGAGCTACTAGAAGGCAAGGAACAGACCTAGAAGACTAATTTAAACATCCCAGCTACCATGGTCTGAAGAACGCTAACTCTAACTTGTGGCAGTATGAGTAAGTCAAATATTTCACTCACACACTTAGTTCTGCAGAAATAAGAGGAAGCTATACTATGCAACAGTAACTTAGGTAAAGGTATTACTTACAATCTAGTGGTTCTGAATTGGTCAGGTGCTTTTTAAATTGCTCATTCAAATCCTTGCTTACACCAATATCTTGGAACATCCGCTGCAGCTTGGAGGTATACTCAAAACCACACGCTTGCTGTATTTTAAAAGCACAGATACATCAGCAAGACACATTTTTGATATTGGATAATGAGAAGAACAAAGTGTTGGAACTTATTTCCTTAACAGAAGATGTACAAAGTTCTGTATTTCCCTCATTCAAAGTGCTGAACCCCCTGGAATATGAGCTTTAACTGTCATTGAAAACTGAAGAAAATTTTCTTTAAAAATTAAGCAAAACACAATGAAACAGACTACTCAAAGGGTAGTCGATTGTATTTTGCTTAACTCTGCATAAATATGGATTAACAAAATTAAGCAACTTTCCAGTACTCATTCCCTTGAATAATTAAATCCATGTCATTCATTTGGTTAAGAATAATTAAGCTTAGCTCCATCAGACAGACATGCACTAGAAGTTCCTATGATTAAAAAAAAAAAAAAAACCACACAGAAAAAAAGACCTAGGTTTTGTAATTTTCTATGCATAAAAGAAACAATTGAAAGGATGTACATCAATGCTTTCCAAAACAGTGTGAAGACCTGCAAGGCAGTACATCATGGGACAGTCATGGAATACTCACTTTTAGTTTGGAGATCATGCTTGCCTCAGCATCATCACTAGCACTGTTTTGATGCACAAGTCTCTTTGCCAGCATTTTAGCATAGAATTTTTGAAATACATCTTTATCCTCAATGTACTTGAAGACAACCATCTGGAAAAGCCAACATAATTTGTAAGGAAAAATACTTAAACATTTGTCTTGAAAAAGCTGTAGCAGGAGCTACTTAATTTGCACCTAAATTTTAAAGATTGGGGGTTTTGTTTGGCTTTTTCTGGGGAAAGTAGAGGGACTGGGAGTATGTGTTTGCTTTAAATATGGACAGTATTTTAAAACACAAGTCATACATTCCACATGTAGAGCATATTATATATGTGGATATGTAATGATATAAAAATATGTTGTGGAAATTATATATTTTATATGTATATACAGATTAAAGAAAAGTATAGCTTCAACACAGCCACTTTAAATCTGCTGTAAAGGGGTTTTTAATAAACAAAATAACATAATTTTTATGTTTTATATGTATTTAGAGACATCTTACCACTTGATTGAGTGTATCTTCCAATTCTGCCTCTTCTGGATTCTTTGAGCTGCAATTAAAGAAGTGCATGTTTAATGAGTCCCAAACTGGCAGAATTAAACCAACATATGGATGCCTATGGAAGCTTCAGAAATAAAAGAATGCAAATTTGAGTAGTTCTGGGAACAAAGGCTCTTTAAAGAGAAAACAATGTAATGAAGTGAACAGTTCACTGCTCCGCCACCTGTCAGCAATTCTGAAGTTCCTAAATGTCACAGGTTGAAGTCCTGGACCATGACTTGCTTGGGACTTGCTGGTGGCCTGGTACTTCTCAGGATTTATGAGCTTAAACATGGACCTCTCTCTTCCTGCTGCTAAATGCTATCTTTATTTCTTATCTTAGCTAGTGCAGCGAGAAGAAACCAGCTCACAGAGCTGGGACTTGACTGGGTGAAAGCTCAGGTGGCACCGCATTGTCTTCCTCTATCTCATGCTTGTCCAACAGGCAAACCCCAAACCTACCCTGCACACAGTCAGTGTTTGTACAGGAGAAAATAAACCCTTTGCTGAATGACGGAGAGGATGGGAAAGGGAAAAGTGAGCAAGTTCTCCCATTTTTGGGTTGTTTGGTGGCCACTTTTTTCCTACACCGAAACAACTAGAGATGCTGCCAGGGACAAAACTGACACCAACCCAGTAGGAACTGAACTGATACCAACTCAGCGTATGAGCTGAGTAATCATTTAAAGCCAAATACCTTGAACTAAAATATGAACTATGAGAGGTTAGAAAGCATTTTCTGTCCTCCTCTGTTTCTGCCCAGATAGCAGAAGGTATAGAAAAAACAACAGGAGGAAAGCAACAATTTTAATAGAAAAAGGGAATGTGCATCTCTTTAAGATGTACGACCCAATTTAAGTTTTTCAGTGTAAAAAAACCTACCTAAAATCCCTCCTTCAGTTTTACTGAAAAACAAAAACTTAAGATTCCGGTAAGGCAAGAAAGGTTTGCTTATTTCCTTCACTTTTCCTTAAAAAGAAAAGCAAACAACACAGCCTATAGGAATGGTCCTACTTTTTTTTGTATCCAGATTTTGATACAATTAATTTCTTACAAAGTGAAGTTCTGTTTCTGAAGACAGTAGAAAACTTCTTAGGCTAAAACCTTTTAAAATAAAAGCCAACATGAAATAATCATTTGTCTTTGAGGACATACCTTTTCTTTAGTAAAGAGTCACAGTATCGTGCCAGTAGCTCTGGGGATTTACTGGATGATTGAGCCATTTTCGTCACTGCATTATTATTTATAAATCGACCACAAGCCTATAAATCCCAAAAGACAGTGAAATTTTGGGAGACAATTTTTTTTTATTTTGCATGGAAATAAAAAATAAGTCCAGCATCTGCCATTACATGCACTTACTTTGTCTAGTGCAGCCACAAAGCCAGCATCATTGTTGAATGCAGACATGACTAAAGCGTTGTATTTCTTATGGACATCCAACACTGTCTGTACATACATTTTTGGATCCTGCAATGAGGAGAAACTGGATTTTGTAACCTGTTGATTTTCTGCTTTCTACCTCCTCCAAAATGGGGCTATTCACTGGCCCAAGAAAATTTGTGTGGGGAAAGTCTGTGAAGTATTAGAAATATTTTAAAGGTAAACTAGCACCCAGACTGGTTCAGGTCCTGTGTCCAGGACTGCCTGATGTTACTGCAGGCTTTCATCTACAGCAACCAGAATGCAGAGTGCACCACATTACACAAAAGACAACAAAGTATTTACTCAACCACTGCAAAGATTTTCAAAGACATAAACTTACTTCAAGTCACACCTGAGAGAGCTCGACGATCATGAAATGGCAGCTGCCAAAGAGGAAAATCTCTGTAGTAAGAATGTGACTGGTGTATATCCAGTAGGCACAACTAAGTACGGATACCTCGGTCACTGGTAGTTCTTAAAAGTTGTCTTCTCAACACCCAGTGGCAGCCAAATGCCCATAAACATCAAGTTTACTGTACTTAGACTGAGTTCTACATGCAGTTACTGATCTTTGCTTCTCAATAAAGATAGAGTGGAGTCAAGAAGTAGGGACGATGATGGGCAAGTAAATCATTAGGCACACAGGACAGCTACTACACAACAGACTGAAAAAGGCTGAAAGTCTTCAATCTGGAGATCAGAAGGTCTTGTTGGCACAAGAAGTGGTGGAATATGGGCAGGGTTTTATCAGGATACTGAAAACCATTTCCTGTTGCCACTGAAGACAGACACAGACTACCATGGGCCACCAATCTAATGCCATGCTTGAGATAAAGAACTGAGATTATTGAGAACTTCTGAGATAAGGAACGCAAGTGAATTTGAAGGACATTCAGAAAAGTACTGATTACAAGGACTAAAAAAAACCAACCCAAAGGCACAAAAAGCAGCAGATCTTCTGACTGAAAAGCAGTCTTGTTAATACAGTTAACAAAGACTAAAGCACAACTCCTTCTGCAGTAAAAATCTAAAATAGGTGAAATGAGTCAGGCTGGTATGACTATTTCTCTGCACTGACTACACAGAAACTGAGAAGCATTTGTTCAGCTGATTATGTGTTTAGACACAGTACAAGTAAATGAAGCTGGGAAGAATCAATCCTACCTAAGTGTGACAGAGGACTAGGAAGGCAATGATGAACAGCAATACAGGGGGTGTGAGGGATACGGGAAGACAAGGCAAGATGGTTCCCAAGGGAAACAGCCAAAGATACTGCTATGAAAATTAAGAACAAATGTGGAATAAGGAACAAAAGAAAGAGATCAGGAAACAAGAAAAAGTGTCAGAGGCAAGAAGAGTTTTGTAAATGGTTGGAGCCAACTAATACATACCCCTCTCAGAAAGATGAAATAGTTCCTGGAGAAAGAGCTTTCATTTTTTTCTGGCCTAATGATTCAAGGCCTAAACAGAAAAAAAACCTCAAGAGTGATGACCACTAGAGGGATGTGCCAAGCATAGAGCAGATCTGATTTCAAAATTTAGGGAGATGCCTACAAATAAAACTGAAGATTCCTGAACTTGCTTCATGATTACTTTATCATTCATAAGATCAACACTGCTAAAAAGCTATGCACTTAAAACTACGGAAGTGAACAACAAACACTATACACTCTTCAATGCAGATTACTGCTTTAGTATGAATCTATTTCAAGAAATTTTCAGGAAAGCAACAAGTTAAAATAAACTTTGTCAAAAAACAAAGTTAATCATAGAATCATAGTGTATTCTGAGTTGGAAGGGACCCACAAGGATCATCAAAGTCCAACCCCTGGCCCTGCACAGGACCGTCCTAAGAATCACACTGATGTTATTATCAGTGACAATGCCTGAGAGCTTTGTCCAAGTGCTTCTTGAATTTGACTTTTAAGTAAAATTTACCAGAATCTATATTCTATCCTGATCTTTGTGCAGTGTTTCACTCTTTCTTTTCCCTTGGAAAACATCATATTTTCTATAGAGAAGAAGGTCAGCAAAGTATTTAAACAACTTCATATTGCCAAGGTACAACCCTAATCAATACAAAACTAAGTTTGAAATTACAATTACGGGATAAAAATCAGCAGCCTTTCCAAAGACCTGATCTCCTCCTTATTTGTGACCTTTCCAACCATTTCAACTCCTTCTATTTCTCATGCTTTTCCAAACAGAATAAAGACATTATCAAAAAACTGAAACCAACAGAAATTTTCTCTAGATAGTCCCATCCAAATCCGAATTTCTTAAGATGACGAAATAAAATACAGTCGACTGGAGATAATGCTTCTTGAAACAGTGGACTTCCAGGTGTACTTGTACTATTTAAGTGTTGGGTGTTGTATTTGCATAGCCAGCTTCCCAAGCAGCATGACATCCTGACAGAGAGCACAATCTCAGAAGGAAACTCACCCTTCCCTCACAACCAAACCAAACCAAAACTCCCACAATCTGCCCAACCCAAATGAAAACAAGAAACCAGCCCGAAGACCCCCAAAATTTAAAGAGTAGACAGAGAGTGATCTAAGTTTTGTTTTAAGGCTTCTACCAACGTTTGAGAATCGCTAAGTCCTTACAAATTAAATTAGTGAGAGGGAAAACAAGGAAACTGGAAGTTTTATCAGGAGGAATTCACTATCCTCTAATGTAAAAGTGGCAGCAACCACACACAGACTTATTCTGATGGAATACTTGCATTTAGTGCAGCTTCTCCACATTTCTCAATTGCAGCTAGACCCTGATTATGAATATGGGTTTCCAAAAGTTTTTTCAGCTCTCCAAGGCCATCCTGGATTCGAGATACAAGGTTATACATGCGACCCAAGTCTGTAAAAGACAAAAAAAGAGGAAAGCTAACATCTCTCATCTGTACTGATTATTACTTCAAATTCTCATTTACAAGTTGTGAATAGGAGCCAAACATCCACTGTCAACAAAAACACACATGAAACTTCTCCTGTAAAAAGCCAAGAAAAATTACTGTGAACGATTATACACTACAGCAAACCTTTGCACTCACCTGGAAAGCTAACACTAGTTAAAGAGAAAACAATCTGTTATATTAGGAACTACTTTTAACCTTCATAATGCAACAAATCTCAAGAATAAAACCCAAGCATTTGAATGGTAGAAAATGTACTTCTGATTTTTAGATTTCACAGGTTTAAAGCAATGATTTAAAAATGGTGTTAAGCTTCTCTTATTTAAATAGCATTTTGAAGTGCTGCCACGAATTTGAGACGGTTATTAATGTTACTGCTGGCTGTGCTACAACTACTACATTTTCTAGCTGAACACTGTCCTTTAAACCTTTTTCTCAACAGGACAGTTCTCAGAGATCTAACATTACTTTTAGCACTTTGCATATTAACACTTTTACTTTGGGCAGCATCACTGGTAACAGCTGGAAATTTAAGGCAAAATGTTACGTATTGATATGACCGTAGCAGATAAATTGAAACATTATAAATCAAATTTCCTTCAATAAAGCACTGTCAGTAAAAGATATCTCTAAAAAAAAAAAAAAAAAAACAAAAACCAAAAAACCAACTTTAGGTGACTGATTACCCGTAGTAATAACTGTATCTGAAAGAAAGAAGAGGTTCTGAAAAGCATTACAATAGAACTAATGAAGGTAAAAATAAACTGCATGTTATTTCACATATGTTAAGGCGTCGTATTAAAATCTCACCATTTTTCAGCCAAGACTTTCCAAACCAATTAGCAATTTTGGAAATTCTGATACTGAAGAGGGTCTTGGTTTCTATTATTAAGTTTCAACAGGATAGATGCTTTGTATTTTCTGAGAGCAGAACTCTTAAAAAAAAACCAACCAAAACACAAACTCTGAATTGGCCATAAACCAGGTCCACAAACCTACCAGTCATCTCCTGCAATCTTGCCCTCACTGAACAGGCAAGTGAAACAGTAAACAATCAGATTATTTACTGTAAACTAAGGAGGATATTTCACCTCGTGGAACCCATCTAAAGGTTGACAGCTGCATCTAGCTCTTCTGAAGTGCATGCACTTCTCTGAAGAGCTTGTGAGCAATTTTTTACCACCAGAGGATTATCAGAATAAACAAAACAGAGCAATCAATGAGCTGGTACTCTACCTAACTCCGAAGTACAACACAGAGAGTTTGATGCCTTCTAATACTGAAGGGATGACATTTCATTTCAGTTAGGTTTCTGTATAACACTTTCCTTTCCTTAAAACTTTGTCAAGCCTAAACTGGCACATTTGAAAATGAAACTTTTTTTTCTCTCTGTGAAAACCATGACTGCAACCTGATGTTAACTTTTAGAAGAACATAAGAATATCCTACAGAACTTTAGAAAGAAGGCAGGAAAATAACGCCATGCACAGATACAAGAAGCTGCTGCTATATCTACCCACAGATGAGCGTTCACAAGCTGGTTTACCAGGATGTCTGTGTTAGGTGAAATAAGGAAGAGATGCTACAAAGTCTCATGGAAAATTTGCATGGTAACTCTGCCTACATCATTATGGCTCTCTCCCAATAAACTGAATTGTTTCCTATAGGTATCATACTGATGTATGTAACACATAAGGAATGTGTCCCACAACCTTTATAACCAGTTTATGTATTAGCGGCACAATAGATTAAAAAGTTACAGAACACCAACAGGAGTGGCCTGTAATACAATATGCTCAAACAGTTTGCATGGGAGGACCTCAAAACCAGTATACTTTCAAGAGCAAAGCAATAAATATTTTAATCAAGAGACATTACAATAAACATATTGTAACTTTAGGATAATCTACCAAAGGGTATGCTAGTATATCACAAATTGGAGAATGCATTGATTACAGAGATTAAAGAGTGAATTATCGAAAATATTCTAATCTTGAAACTTCATGAATCTTAAAAAGGGCAAGGGAACTGCTACAATTTCCCTAAGTGAAGCCTGATAACAGCAGAGAAAATATTTTGAAAAAGGGAAAAAAAAAATCAAGCATTCAAAGAAAGTCTAGGTAATCTTAGAAACAACCCACATGAAAGCAAACCCAAAGATATGTAACTAGACAGTGCCCAAGACACAAGACACTTATTTTCTTCTTTTACCTGGACAAACTTATGGAATTGTTTGGAATGTATCACAATGGCAAGTGATTATACTAAGGGGTCACATAACCCATGAGCTCGATAAAGTAGGAGAAAAAAGAAGTCTGTGAAGGTGTCCTAAGTCCATAAAAAAAACTTTCTTGTTTGTTCTATTGCAATTTCAATTTTCAGAAGTAATTTAATCATTTATAAAGTCATTTCACAAACCAACACCCATTAAAATCTTTTCCAATTATGGAGTAAATATTTACAAATACAGACAACATCTGACTCAAATACTAGTACAGAATATTTACATTTGAATCAGCTAACTTCTGACCTACTAATCATGCTGAATTGCCCTTTTTCATTTTGAAACATCTCTTAGTTATCAACATGACTATTACCGATAGTAATAATTCATAGTTGCTACTTTGAGACTGATATACAGTGAGACATAGTCATAGTTACAATTTAAAACTCTTAAACCAACAATTTCATCATTAGTAACTTAACCACAGCATCTATTACATTCTGCCACTTTCCTAAAAGCAGTACTGCAGCTATACAGCCATACTCAGACTTGAAATAGAGAATTAATTAGTTCCCCAACTGGGAAATGACAATCATCATTCACTGTTATCATCTCTATGATCCACAGGAATTAATTCTGGCTGTTATTTTGTGTTCTCTATTAACTCCTGAAGAAACTCATATGAACCAACACAATTGACAATTCCTTAAAGATACCTTAACTCTGAAAATCTTCACTTATTTCAGAGTAAGTACTGAAGAAGTCTTTATTCTACGTCTTATCTATGACAATATAAATTTGATCCATTTGCAACACTTAAGAATCATTTTCACAGCCAAAATTAACTCATCAATTAATCATTTCCACCCTTTCCTTTGCTCCATATGCAATATTATGTATTTTATATACTCTATTTTAAAAGCTACTTATTTGCATCTGTTCCTCTTTTAACATTTCCTATACATACTTCTGAACACTTTGGATTTTAAAATTCTCAGTGCTGACTCAGGAAGATCTACAGATTAACTTGAAATAGCTGGAAAGAGCATTGGTCGGTTTTTCACCTCCCATCTCTCTCACACAAGCTTCAGCTCCTGCTGGAAAGATGGCTCAAGTGCTCTTGAAACTCTTCCACCCAGGTTAAGAGAAACCAAAATAGTGCTGTTCTGCCTTAATATCTGAGATTGGGGTAGGGTCCTTGAAGCAGTATCATCAGCCACCCTGATTTCATCAAAACTTGCTTGTCCATCAGTTTAGTGACTATCTTCTCTCTTAATCTAATTCCTGAACAAATGACATTTAGCTAGCACCAGATTTTACATCATTCACTTACCATCAGGGAGGAGAGCTCTAAGCATAAAGCCAGTGTTTGAAACTCCTTACCTTCATTTTTGTCAGCATCCAACAAATTCTGAAACTCTGTATGAAATATCTCCAGGTGTTTTTCGATAAGTACTTGCTCACATTTTCGTGCTAATTCATCTTGTGTGCTCTCATGGAGATACACCTGAACCCTACGCTGCTCCTCAAGCAGGCGAGCTTCAGCCTACAGAAACACAGAGATAAACATGAAACCTGCAGGGAAGGCAGAACATGAATCCAACAGCAGAAAGCAGGTGACTAGAAAACAACAACAAGCAAACCTCCCTCTCGTTTGGTGTTATGGACCACCTACTTAAGCAGTTATTTTTCCAGGAATCATAGCATACTTTTGGAATTGACGTTTATGTTGATGAAAATACTGTGTGCTGTTTAAATGGTGGGGGAAAATCACAGCAAGACTGCTTTCCTGTTGCTTGTGAATAAGGAGTTTACAGATGAAAATATGCTGTCAGAACAAGACAAAGCCACTGACATGAGATGCTGCCAGTTTCAGGATCAGCAAGCTCTCCAGCTACAGAGGTAGTTTTGTTTAAGACAAACATGAATGTATTTCATGGCTTGACAAAACTAAAAGGCAGGAAACTACAATTTAACACTATGCCCAGGACAAATTTATTTGAATATTCTCATCTACGTTCTTACAGGGAAAAGTTTCCCAATAAACTAAAATAATTTAAATTATACTAGCATTTAATTTGGCATATGAAATGCTACATATGTGTATCTTCCTGGCAAACTAAAATTCTAAATGTCACTCAAGGAATAGAACTTATGCTAAAATGTAAGGCTGAAATTGTTTACATAACAATTACCTCTACTTTGTTTGCAAAAGTGTTAAGGATTTGCATTACAAACCATTTGTAACTGCAGCACATTATTACGGATAAAAGGTGTATGTCCTCTTATCAGCCCAAATTATTTAAATTAACAATGCCATCAAGAAAATGGAATTATGGTTACTAGTTTTTCTAGTATGCCAGAGTAACAAGTAAGCATGAAAGATCATATTCCGGACAATAAAAAAGGAATGATTACACTGCAACCGCACTGCATCATACACAGACAGCTTTAAATCATCTCAGCCACTGTTAACTTCACTCATTCTGTAATGATTTTGCACTTAGGTCTTGTGAAATGGTCCTGGATTACTGATTCCTAGAGCCAAACCAGAACTGATCAAAATACAGGAAATGAAATCAACAACTTGAGTAGGGATATAAGCTCCAGCTCCAAAGTACTTGCCAGTTTCTTACCAGTACAGAATAACAATCCTTACTGACAAGTAATAACAAGTCCTTACTGACAGAAAATAGCAGCAAATCTTTCTTATGAACATTGGAACTACTTATCCAATATTTAACCAATTCTGTATTTCTGTAGTTCAGGACATTCTGCCACTTCTTAAAATATCCTTCGACCTTCGCTTTTATTCTTAACAGCTAACTCTCATTGTGAGCTCTTTTATGAAAAGAAATATTTACTCTAACTTCATGTTTCCTTAGACTTTTTTTTTTTTATGTTCTTATAACTCCCTTTTCCTTTAAAGTCACATTTCAGAAATAAGGGAAAAATAATTAGTTCACACGACAGTATCTTCACTTGTTTCAACTATAAAGATGAAAATATCAGTGTAAGACTGTACTTCAAGGCACAATCTTAAGAAATACTGACCTTTTTCCCTACAGCACATCAGGCTATGCCAGCTTTAGTCATGAGGTCTGGCCTGAGAAGAAAAATTCACAATCCTTCTAATCTCAGTAAGTCTGCCTATACAGCTGTATACACAAATCCTAGTTCTAGTTAAGATTTCACTGACTACTCTACAAGACACTATCACAATTCTACTGTAACATGGTAACAGTCATGCTATGCTGGTGTGCCCCAGGGTACTCCAAGGTTTCTTTTTGTTTTGCAATGCTATTTATCGCCAGACAGAACTCAAAGTCCAGTGCTCCAGTGAGAATGTCAAGTAAGTGCACCAACAGCAGACTACTCTGTTCACAGTTCATGCTTCCATCAGATTACTTGTAAGATCTTATAGCCACTACTCTGTAAGGAGATGCTAAGAGTGCCCAAATGGCTTGTATAAATCTCTAATATATTAATTTGAGCAGATACATAAGGCTACACACTATCCTGCTGAACATTTCCCCTACTGTCTGCTAACTTTGTATGTGCTTTCATCTTCAACATCAGCATCAAGTTGCTGTTTTGTGGATTTCTGAAGCCTTGAGGATTGTTTGGGGTACTAATAGGTTATTTCTACTTGCCTGTAATCTCTAGTTCTTGAAATAGCAACGACCTTCAGACAGCTTCTTACTGTCCTGTACCAAGAAGTCTGGATGAGCCAGTCATTCAGGTTCTGAATGACTAAAATTTCCTTACTTTCTCTTTACACATATATTAGGATGAAAGTTAAAACAAGAACTTGAAAGGGAAGTAGCAAAAAGAATGAATTCAACAACAGAAAAGAAACATAGGTTGGTCTGGTAATTATTGGGAAATTACTAAAGGCACAGTTCCTTTTACTGTGCTACTTCTAGGACTTCCCCTCCCATCTTTATTTTTTCTTTTTGGGTAATTCATTGACTTTTGATGCCAAGAGTTAAGAAAGGATGTGTTCTCTGGTAAAAAGCATTACACAAAGAACACTGCAGGGAGGGATATGTGTCTGGATATTGCATACTCGAAAAGCTCTCTTATTTTTTAACTAAGCTGAAAGGGAATAAACAAGCAGCAATTCAGAAAGTGAAGCAATGTGCTGAGAAAAAAAAATATAAAGCAGCACTTGGCCAAGGTGGAAGATAACCTATCCACTACAGGGTCAGTAAGACTGACCTAATAACCAGGCTAGAAATAGCCAATGTTTATCCTGCTTGCTCTTAGTTGCCCTGTCTGGGATCCCCAAAACCAGAGACAAGTTAAGAATTTAAATCTGGCTTCTGTGAGGAGAAGTACAGTGTAGGGGTGGGTTCATGACACTAAAGTATTCTGAAAGAATTAAAGCTAATTAATGATGCATTTCCTTAGCCAGCTTGTTCAGGAAGGTATTTCAATAAATGTGTCAACACATTGTTCCTTGTATGGGAATGGTAAACTTGTGGTATGAAAGCAGAATTACTGTTTTGGTGTCTTGAAGTCTGAAAAAAAATCTGATTTCAACTTAATCTTCTGTTTTGACTGTTCAGAAAGTTCCATACTTTCACTGTACTCACTGAAATGCAGTAAGGAGACAAACTTCAGTCCAGATAAACACAGAAGCAAATCACTACAGGGAAAACCAGCTGTTTCTGTAAAATAACCATCTTTTTAAGAAACTGATAATAAAAGCCTAGAACTTATATTCCTTTACCTCTAAAAAAATCTGTATCCAGAAAAACAAAATCACAAAGCAGATTAAGCAATTTACCTTCTTCATGTACTCTGTGACTGGGTTCTGTTGCAAGAATTCAGTACTTTCTCGTGTATAAAATCTCTCTGTGTCAGCAAGAAACTGAGATTCAAAGGATTCTTTATAGACAGTTAGTGTAGGTCCTTTTGCAAATGCATCATCTTCATTCAGCCCCAGCTCCACTAATGGAAAAAAACACAACCAAACAAAAAAGACCAAGAAATGACAAAATTGTTTTTTATGAAGTGGTCTCCTGGAAGTAAACAGGGACATTCCTTCTAACTTAGATGAAAGCAATCAATTGGTACTGTATCAGCATCATTTTTAAAAAAGTATATTGATTCTGCATTTAAAAAATATCAGTACAAGACATTACTAATGTCAACTACACTTTTAAACACATTTTTTAAATGTAGGATTACGGGATTTGGAAAACCTCTCAAATGCTAGTTCAAATTCTTTCATTTTTCACTCTTTAGCGTTCCAGACTATATGCTTTTGCTTTTATTAATGAAACTAGTCAGTAATTTGGATGGTAATGCTCTCAATATTATGCAAAAGGGGAAAAGCAACCCCACTCTGCTATGCAAACTACCATCCTTCCCCACTTCCAGATTTAGCTCCTTAATAACTGATTTGTAAAAGATGAACACTCTTGTCTATCAGTTGCACTCTCAAGTTTTACAAATATGGTATAACCAACTGTTATGGTATAAAGTATCAGTACAAATGTGAAGTTAAACAATACATAACTGCATTTACATCACTGTAAAAAAAAATCTTTACTGGGCATCGGAAGAGGTGGGATGTTACTTCTGGGCTCTGATAGGGTACATAAATTTATTTATTTATTTTTAAGAATGTAACAGAATCTTAAAGAAATCACATTTACCATAGGATTGTACAACTCCACTGATCAGCCTTGTATTGATAGTTTCACCATTTCTTTCCTTTTCAATCAATTTCAACACTGCATTTGTTACCTTAGAAAACAGGGATTAGAAGTTAAGTCAAGCACAGAGAAAGCAGCTGGTACATCAAGCACCATACTTAATAGGAGTGTATTTCCATATTCAAGAAAAATCAGGCACCTTGAGAACAACATTTAAGGAGATCTGAACATATAAAGTTCCTACAGAGAATGATACACCTTTAAGTTATACAACATAATTACAGTCTGATTAGAGGCAAGGTGTATATGGGTATTAAAGTGCTTAGTCTTTTTCTTTAATTTCAAAAAAACACGTTCTAAGCCAAACTTGTCTTTGTTCTATACCTCAAATACAAAACACCGTAGCAAGAACTGAACTAACCACCTGTTCTTTGGACAAATAATCTGCTGCAACTACTTCATCATGAAATACTGGTAAGCAGTGAAATCAGCATATAAGTGTACCTAAGAATTGTGATGGAATGCCTTGTTTTACATTGTGCCGATTCGCTAATTTTAAACATTTGGCTGACCTGAGTCTCCCAGGCATCAGTGTAAATGTAACAACTCACAGCAACATTAGGAGAGACCAAAATCCCAGCCTGTCACTGTCTGTTCTCATGCAATTTTGATTCCCAAAGCTTAAGACATGACTGTCGTCACCCTGTACTCCTGCTCTAGCTTATTAACCACTGAAATGGCTACTTTAAGTCCCCTTAGTTTTTTTTTTAATCAAAAGCCAAAGGTTCTCTCAGCAGAGAAATAACAGAACAGTCTTGGTATCAAGGTTCAATCACACACACAAAGGCCTATTCCTTCAAATATTTATCTTTTTTTTGTATCACAAAGGAGAAGCAGAAGATTCCATTTTATTTTCCAGGTCTGTGCACCACCCCCCACCCCCAGCCTCCTTGAAGCAGTTACTAATATATGAAATCAACCCTATAAAATAACACTATAGCTGAAATATATTAATATATATACCTGCTTATTTAATGGCCTGAATAAGCAGTCTCTCCAGGTCACCAAGGCAAGCTAGAAGTAAAAGCAGGGAGAAGAAAGATGGAAGAAAGAAAATATTTACATATACACATATGCATGTAGGGTAACTCCCTTTAAAAGGAAAGCTGATGTAGTACGGCAACTAATTAGAACTTCTAAAATTATATTTTGGCACACACATTTCTCAAGCAATGAGATTGTTTGACCTTAAAATTACAACTGGCTTTACCACTAACTTTACTAAGTTGTTCCTTTTTCTACCAGGGGATCCACTGCCAACTCTGGAAACTAACAAAACCCACTTAGAGTTACTCTGAAAACATACAGCTTTTTTTGTTGGCAGTTTCCAAGCTGACATAGTCCCTTAGCACCAGGCTACTAAAGTTCAGAGGAAGGGAACTAAGGATACCAACTGTTTTTCTACCACATGCAAAATTATTTTAGTGAGGCAGGAAAATAGCACAGCACTTTCCTAATGCTTCACCAGTAAGGACAATAATTATCCTTTATTTTAAAAAAGCCCTTTTAGTTATCTGAGATACAGAAGTTCTGTTAAGTTCTTATTTGTATTACTTCACATTAAAAAAAATTATCAACATCACATATTAATCTTTCAAAACTGTATCAAAATAACTTACACTACAAACCAAATGTTGCTGAATCTTAGCAGCTTGGATGCCAAAAAATTTTTACAAATGTATTGAAGTCATCAGAAAAAAAATACTATTTACTGCTTAATTTGATGTTTGAAATGCTTGGCTGAATTCTAAGTGGGATGACAAGGCCACACTGAGGCACACAGGTAACACTAAGAAGCAAATATTCAGAAACAGACAACCCTTGATAGTCTACTACTGGAAGTCCCAATACATACAAGGCAGATTAAACATCTCACAGACTTAGACCTTGGAATTTTGACAAATATACTGGGATAGGTAGGAGTAGGGAAAGAAAGGAGAATGCCAGTTGGCCCACTTCTTCAAAATTTCTATGAACGTCCTACAGAATTCAAGGATTAATATGCAGGATGATAATGCAACCATGGCAGATGGAATGGACAAATCACTCACTTCAAAAAGCTACTTACTGAATAAATTTCATATATTCCTTTACGACCTTCATCGCACTCACGACGAACCCAATGTCGATTGAGGTAGGCACATATCCCATTCAATACTTTGCTTGAAAACCTATAATCTTCCCACTGTTGAGTGTAGAATTTCAGCACACTCTCATCCATCAAATCTTCACCATCCTGAAACGACAAGTTCACCAGTAATGTGCAATTTTAAGGTACAACCAAGACATATCAGGGTATACAAACTGACTGTGTAATAAATCTACATGCAATGTATTTACAGGTAACATACTGCTAACACATTCAGTTCTACATTAATAAAGCACAAAGCCAGTATGAGATTTTGCAATTAAAAGGCTGGGAAAAAAATGTACAGCACAGATAAAGCTCCAGAAGACATCCATGTCCCTCAAGACAACACCCAGCTCTATTAGTAGTTTATTTATTAAACTGAAATAAAGGCTAGTGTAAGGCATTTTAACATGATAGGCATCCATTTTTTCAGCATTCCTAGTATGCTGGTTAATTGCTTGGAAAGTCTAGCTGCTCTTGCTCAAGTACAGGACAGCTTAAGATGACATGTAACATTACTTCTGTAAAACACAGGAAGTTTTTCCAGCTTCAAGAGGAAAAGCAGCTCACAGGTACAAGCTTAGGGACCGATCTGTGTCTGAGGTAAAACCAACAAAACATTCTAATGGCTATGGACACAAAACCACATTTTAAGATCATTCAGTTTACTTTCAGTGGCTGCATGCACCCCTAGGCTTGTTGACACAGCTTTTCTTCTCACCCCAGTTTATGTTACTACAAGTGCAGATTGATCTCATATCCCATCTTACCTTAAGGAGATTTGTCAAGTAGTTCTTCAGAAATTCTTTTAGCCGTTTGTACAGTTCCAAGCCAACAAACTGAGCACCTCCAGGTGTCTGGCCCTTTTTCGATTTAGAAGGAGGTACTCCAGCTCCTCGTGCTTGATTAGACTGGTGTACACTGGTACAGTAGTTATAAACATGACTGACAGCAAAGTTAAGGAATACATTTGCCACCATAAGAGATTAAAAATACAATGAAAAACAATGTTAATTTCAATAAGCTATTATTTATACAACTGTGACTTAAACATAAGGCATTATAAGATGCACTAGCTCACATCAAATCAAATCACAGGTAAGAAAATTAAGTCATTTTCAGCAAAATTATCTGCAGCAAAATTGTGTCAGACTGCAAGTACTGACCTAAACATTAAATTTATTTAATGCTTACTTAACAAGACCACCAAGAAAACAAAGCAGTGGAATTTGCTCATAAGATGATTTAAATGGAATTTATTTGATCTATTATATTGGTTTTCTACAAATACATAAACTTTCACTTGAACTGAAAGAAATTTCAATACTAGCCTGAAGCAACATTCAGTAGTTGAAAACACAAGAGAATATTTTCGCATTCTTTCAAACACTGTCCTCTATAAAAGATTTGGCCACTTAAGATTGGCACACTGGACAAACCCGGAAAGCAGTAATGGTGAGACACACACACATTTAAATGCACATCATAAGATGAGATTCACTAAAACCCAATTGCTGGCTACAAGTTAATCCTGAAATTTCAGTGTAAAATCACAGACTCATAGAATTGTTAAGACTAGAAAAGACTTCTAAGATGAGTCCAACTGTTAATATAGCACCACCAAGTCCACCACTAAACCATGTCCCTAATCACCATATCAAAGGGTCTTTAAATACCTCCAGAAACATTGACTCCACCACCTACCTGGGCGTATCATTCCAATGCAGGACAACACTTATGGTAAAGAAAGTTTTCCTAATATCCAACCTACAGCTCCTCTGATGCAACTTACGGCCCATTTCCTCTTGTTCTGTTGCTTATTACATGGGAGAAGAGGATGACCCTCACCTTGCTCCTTTCAGGAAGCTGCAGAGAGCAATGAGGTACCCCCTGAGCCTCCTTTTCTCCAGGCTAAACACATCCAGCTGCCTCAGCCTATCCTTAAAAGCCTTGTGTTCCAAACCCTTCATCAGTTCCTTTGCCCTTCTCTGGACACACTCCAGCACCTCAATGTCTTTCCTGTAGTGAGGGGCCCAAAACTGAGGATTTGAGGTGTGACCTCACCAGTGCCAAGTACACAGGAACAATCCCTGCCCTGGTCCGGCTGGTCACACTTACTGCTGATAGAGGCTAGGATGTCATTGGCCTTCTTGGCCATCTGGGCACACGCTGGCTCATGTTCCAACAGCTGTTAGAGCAGCATGCCCAGATTCTTTTCCAATGGGGCAGCTTTCCAGCAACTGTTCCCCCAGCCTGCAGCACTGCCTGGGGATGTGGTTGAAGTGCAGGACCCAGCACTTCACCTGGCTGAACCACGTATCTTGAGCCTCAGCCCACTGGTCCTGCCTCTTTGGACCCTTCTACAAAGCCTACCCACACTCCAGCAGATCAGCACTCTCACCCAACATGGTGTCCTCTGCCAGATCACTGAGAGTGCACTTGATCCCCGTGTCTCACTCATTGCTGAAGAGATTAAACAGAACTGGCTCCAGCACTGAGCCCTTGGGAAGAAGCCTTGTGACCGGCTTCCTGCTTGCTGAATGTGCTGCATGCATTCACACAGATGCACTTGGTTGGGCTGTTGATTGCTATCACCTTTTTTTTCTGCTAGAAGCCCTAATTCCCATGTGACCATGCAATTCGGTGGTTTCTAACTCAGTGACCCTTTTTTCTTTGCAGCCACATGGATCTCCATCACCTACTTCCACTGAGATATCAGGTTGAAGGATCTCACTAGTACACCATCCCTCAAACATTGGCATGCTGCTCCCTGGTTTTATCCCTCTTCCTTTTCAAATCTAGTTTAAACCTCTCTCTAGAAGACCTGGTAACTCTGGTATCTGCGAAGATACTTTTCTCTTTTTGAGACAGGTGTACCATGTCTGTCACCAGCAGGCCTAGTGTCATATAAACCTAGGCCTAATTAAAGAAAAAGAAGAAAAAAATTTTGCCACTGACACCAGACTCAGGGCCAAGTATTGATCTGTCAGCTCTTCCTGTTTCTTCCTTCATCATTCCTTGCATCTGGAAGGAGAAAGGTGAAAACTTCAGCTTCTCATCTCTTAACCAATCATCGCAAGTCCCTGAGGTGTCTCTTGATTACCTTTAGAGCTCTCGTTGCAATTTCACTGCTGTCAACCTGAAAAATCTGAGAAGTGTCCCAGGGTAGGAAGTTTGCATTTTTAAGCCAGGTATACGAGAGGCAGCAGACAACCCTAGCAAGTGGCAGCATTATATTTTCCTTTATACTGCTACAGCCTGGAAGACTTGCTGTAACTCTTAATGTAACATTTAAGAACATATTCTGTTTTCTGATCTAAAAAACTCAAATATTCAGAGTTCTTTTAAAGTAGTAAGTGGAAGTCACATCGCTCCAAACACTTCAGAAGGCATCCTTCAAGAAGCTGGATTCCACAGGCAAGAAAAATAAACTCTCTGGGTACCATCCAAATTGAACTTGAGGACTCAGATCCGACAACAAAAATCACCCTAATGACTCACATAAACAACCATCAGCCAACAGGAATAAAGCTACTGAGCACTCACTCTTCTACTGACAGTCCAAGGACAGGGTTTTGAGTCACATCCCTTGTTAGAAAACACTGTATTAACCAATCCAGAAGGTTTAATTTGGCTTTGTGTTTTCACAGAATCACAAGTTTAGAAGAGATCTTCAAGATCATCAAATCCAATCCATGCCCTAGCACCTCAACTACACCATGGCACCAAGTGCCACATCCAGTCTTTCTTTAAACACATCCAGGGATGGTGATTCCACCACCTCTCCAGGCAGATCATTCCACTATTTATCACTCAACAGAAGTGGACCCAGCTTTAACCAGCAGACAGGTTTCCTCTACAGCACACCATGTACTAGGAAATGAATACATCGCAGAGACTTGACTTTTATCTTTCCCTTCACAAAGTCCAGCACAATAAAATGGGAAGACATCAGCATGAATAAATACCAAGAGAACTATAAACCACAAATATATAATGCATTACAGTCATTATAAACAGATTTGCTTCTAAGTAGTAAAGCTCAAGAAGAAAATTGTCTCCAAATATCCAGTTAACTTCCTTGTAATTAATTTTGTAAAACACTTCATAGACAAAACATACCCTTAAACTGGGTTTAATGATCAGAGTATCCTGCATGCCACCAGAAGCAAGGCTCAGGGTCTTCACATCAAACTGCAAAGAAAGCCTACTCACAATCTATACTTACATGCTTGTCCAGAAAGTCACGGCATTCTGTGCAAAGAAGTAACGCTCTTCGCCTAAGATGAATCCTTCTTGAAAACACACAGTGTACATTTATTTCTAATCAGTTACCTCATCCACATGACAAATAACTAAATTTCCCACAGTGTCAACCAATAACATAAAGCCTTAATTTGTATTGAATTGAAGGAATTGAACTCTTATCTCTACCAGCCACTGATTTCCTGGACATTAATGATTTCTTCCACCTCCTAGTCATTTGTTTGTTCAAATTCCCTGCCACTGTTGCTGCTTTTACTGTCTACACTTTGATTTCAGAATTCCCTGTTCAGGTGAAGAACACTACACAGCACAACCATTTTCCTCTAGATATGCAACTTACTTTCTTGCCACAAACAAGAAAAGCAGGTTTACCCCACAGGTTAATTTAAAAATAGCTAATACATAAATTTCTCTAAATTGTTTATAGAAAAACCTCTCCATCATGATACTAGGAATTCAGGGCTGATTCATAAATACCTCCTTGACAGTCTTACCTCCTTCTTCCCCTAACTCTCTTATCCCAAGTGGCTTTGAGCAAGCCTGAAAATATGAAGATTGTCCAGATGAAGGGTAATTCTTGCAGTTTTGGGAGTATGCCTGACAAAAACATTCTATTCATCTCTATAAACAATCACAACAGCCTTCAGAAAAACAAAAGGCCAGGGTTAGAAGACAAGCCTTTTTCTTACCCCACACATTTTACTATTAAACTCAGGATTCCTTATAAAGTAAACAAAGAGACAGACCTTTTATCTATGCCTTACATTAATTACCTCAGAGCTACAACAAAAGCAATTTCAGTAATGCTCATCTTTACCTTTTATTCTGGCTTGAGATTTGCTAGCCAAAGGGTTCAAGACAGCACTTTTCAAGTGCTCTAATTTCATTGTTCAATACAAGTCAAACTGAAATTAGTTTGCCCATGCAGAAGGCAGTTTGCAAGTGTAACTCTTTGACATATTCTACATAAAGCATGCTCCTTCACACTTTGTTTACAATCTGTCCCCCCATCTGCTAGAGCCAGCCACTGACAGAAAGACTGACATATTCAAAACAAAATTAGATTTGCACTGTTTACAATAAAGTGTATGACAGTCCATCTGAGAATCACAAGGGGAATGCTATGAAAAGACTTCTGAGTTGCAGAATGCAAAATAAATCCCTCAATGCTTTGCATGCTGGAAGCCACATACATATGCAAACAGCTACCAGAAAACATTTTTGGGGGCGTTTGCACAATTCTGTACAGCAATTTGCATACCATAACAAGCAGAGAAGTTAATTCATCAATAGAAAAGTTTGAACCACAGTGAAGCTGCCCTGATCACCAAGCTTTGGGCTGCTGAACTTCAGATTTGGCCCAGCAGACAAACCATCTGCTGGAGGAACAGATCAAGATCAATCTCCTCTGATCTCTACATTTTTCCTACAGTGAAGAAGAAATTTGATTACTTGTCTAAAATAAATTAGAAAACTGCAAGAAAGTTTAAAAAATAATTCAGCATTGTGCTGTTCAAGATGAAAAATCCTTTTCAGAACTTTATTCTCCTCCAAAAGTCTTCAAAATAAAAAATAATCAAAGACAAATTAATCTTACCACCTCTGTTATTAATATAATTTACACTACTTTTGACAGCCTTGGCTCAGTTGCTAAGGATTGACAACAGAAAAAAAAAATAAAATCCTGTGCTGCCACACCTTAATGGATTTAAGGCCTTCTCTAAGATCACTTTCACTGAAGGAAATGGTCCTAACACACAATCCAGGTGGAGAGCTGACTTGCCACCTGGTTTCCAGTAGCATGGGAGTTCATGCAGGCAGTCATGTGGACGGGGGAAGTAACCAACACTACAACCAGCTGTGGCCCCTGTCCCCAGGCCCTTTGGTGAGCAGATCTGAACTTCTGTGTCCACACTGGGGAAGTGAAACAGGCTCTTTCAGCAGCACTACATGCATTTTTTTGAGCAAGTATGTCAACAAAACACAAGCTTGAGCATGCCATGGTCAACTCTAATCTACCCCTCTGCCCTCAAAAAATACCAAAGTACTCCATACAGGTTTTTTCCTCTGGAAGCAACTGCAAACCTAACTTATACAAGAAAAATTATCAGCTTTGTAATTCAACACACAACAAGAAAGCACTCAAGACTCTACATTGATGAGTATAAATCATTCAGTTTTGCATAAGTCTTTTAAGTTTTTATGAGAAAACAGTTCTGCTGAGGTAATAACTGATTCACCTTTCAGCAGCACAGCCAGATCCCCAGAGTTCTTCCATCTTGCAATGAAAAATTAACATAACTGGAGGACGTCTGTGTGAGGAATAGATATGCAAAATTAAAGGAACTGAAAGGGAAGCAGAATTAACACAAGACAGCAGAAAACTATAGTGCAGAGATGCCCACAACAACACAAGCCAAACAACTGTCCAATCACAATTTCTCTCTCATTACTTCTAGTTTCTTTATTATAAAGATCAGTTTTAGGCATAAATTTTCTATTTCACAGATCTTAAGCAGTAATTACCTTCATGCTCAGAAGCTGGCCTACAGGACTAAACTGAGATTAGTTCCACTTTTGTCAAAAATCTGTATTTTCAAAGATTACAACCAAGGCATTCAAAAACATCATACAGAGAGTTACTGAAAATACTGACAGGAAAATTGCTGAGGAAGATTATAGAAGCTTTGTATTATTGTAGAACCACTTCTAATAGAAACAACACAGCTTATTATATTTACTGAAGAACAGCTTTACATATTTTCTTCAATATTAAAGTCATTCAAGTCCTGCTGAAATCCAGAAGACTACGCTGGATTACCCCAGACATAAGAGCAGCTGCTGAGAAAAGTGGACATGCCTACACTACTTTAATGTTTTGGGAGTCAAACAGATAAAGGAATTTTGCATGAGTTTTTGAAATCATAAGGCTGTCAAAAACCAATTGTTTTTCAGAACAAGTGCTCTGAGCACCCACCTTAGCTTTGTGAGGAGCAGCAGCAAAACAAACACTCCAGAAACCTTCATTCTTTTAAGGGAGATATCAGCAAGAGATTTTATGTATGTTCAGTACATCATCTAGTAAGTAAGGGTTACCCCCACAAAGCAATTCAGAGAAAACAAACAAAATTAAGATCCTGCACCCAACCCCACACATTCACCACTCCTGCTAAAACCAATTAAGTTTTAATTGATACATTTAAGTCTTTAGATATCATACAAATGGTCTGCTAAATCACTCAATTTTAGACAAACCATTTTAGTCAGGGAAGGAATGAGGCAAGAGATTGAGGAGTTATTACAGCATCAGCCATGCAGCTGCTATGAAAATCCAGGCATAACTCAGCTCAAACATGTTTCTACAAGTCTGAGATCAGAAACACTTTCAGCAAAAGCCAGCTGAAGCCAGCTAAGAGATAACTTCTTGTTTCCCTCTCCATGGCATAAACTCAAGAGAATCACAGAGAAGCACTGAGTCACAAGGAAAACACAAAATTTCAGAGCCAAATGCATAAACAAAGTGTATAGTCTTTATGCCAGGGAGTGTAAAAACCTCTGTAACTGAGGTTGCTTTTAAATTTCTTTCTTTGCATTGACAGAGGTTGGTTCTGAACAGAATATTGGTTACTATAAAATGCAAGTAGAACAGCAAGCAATCATTGAGGAAGAGTGCGTAAAGAAAGGAAATGATTGCAGCAATATCTTCTGCCCTTCTTTCAAACTGAAGATACAATCTTTGTAATACACACAAATGCATACAATTATATGTCTCTTTCTACACAAGTGTATTATGGACCCTTTAAACATGTCAACAAATATATTTACTTCTATCTCCATGTTTCACACAAGGACTAACCAGAACATGAGAAGTCCTATGAAATAGGATATTGAATATATGTAGGACTAATACTAGCAGACAGAGGAGGCTTCCTTGATGTATCCAAAGTGACTTTCAACAATTTGACATTGAAGTGAAAGGATGGCTTGGAGTGACAGAATCTTAAGAGAAAGTGGAACAGTGTCTGAGATGTAAATAAAAAGTGCATGCTCTAACACCTCAGTATCTTTTCTGAATAGAATATGTTCAGAAAGAAAAACCACGAACATACCGTGGTGCTTGGTAACAACAGATTCATGTGATTAGAAAAATAAAATATTTTCACAGTTTTAATATGCATCTGCTGATATAAAATCCTACTACAATACAGAAATTCAGCAGCAAAAAGATTGCAATAGAAGCAACTACAAAAGATCGAGGCAAACAGATGCCAGGAAAAGGCTTCATGGTTTCACTTGGTCAACGTATACTACTGGTGCTGAATCTACTCAAAGGAAGAGAAAAAAGGTGAAATATATTTCCACTTTCTATTTTATGAACAGGCAGATTATCCTGAGTCATCCGTTATTTTTAAAGTGTAAGCACACTAAATTATTTAATGTTCAACACAGTATTTTCCTGTATCACTTGCTAAAATGTGAGAAAAACCATCCCATTTTATAAAATTATTACAGTAACCTTTTCTGATATACAATTATTTACATTTGATCCAACGCATATTCAGTAGCCACCACTTCATTAAAATAAGTGAATAAAACTGAATCACAATAAGCAAGGATTTTTCATAAAATAATGAAATGTGACAGAACAGCCTAGCTGTGCTTGACAAACTTCAAGCAATTATTTTGAAAATATTTACTAATGATGGCTAATAATGGAATAAGAAACACATTTGTAAGATCAAATTTACTGGTGTAAGACGAGCAAATTTTAAGTCATAATAAAGTAATCTTCTTCAAATTTCCACCTAAGACTTACATGATAATGATGTAAATCAACTACTCAAATGTATTCTAGGAACCTGTTGAAATCAACAGTGTAATTTTTATGTATGTAACATTTGAAAGACTTTGAAAGCCAATCTGAACAGTGCAATCTGGACATTGCCATTTACATCTTAGTTAAACAACCACATCATACCTTCCACAATATTATAAACTCTTCTCATCAATGAAAACATTTTAAGATAGCCTCATGCAGATACAAATCTTAGTTGTTATAAATTAATAACAATTGGAGTCTTTAAACTCATCTTATTTTTCTTAACTTTTCTTTAAATATTAAACTTGGACAAAAAGATTAATTTGTTCTGTATGGGCATAAATTAACTCCATTGTTTAAAACAATCCGTAAAAATGCTTCTCAGGTTATGTTTTGTAAATCAGAGCAGCGAAAGCATAAGCTTATGTCAAAATTTTGGCATTTCAAATAAATAGTGCACACATAAAACACAGAAGTACCCCACTAATCTTTCCATTCACAATCTGAAAATGCTATCTGAAAATTGTTGATGTGTGCTTCAACGAAAAAAGTAAGTATTTTAGGGAAGTTACTCAGCTCTTTGTCTAAGTCACTGTGAAAAATTAAACCACTTTGATACAGCACGGCAAAGTTTTCTGACATTTTAGTACTT
Source organism: Hylia prasina (assembly GCA_013397195.1). Taxonomy (NCBI): domain Eukaryota; kingdom Metazoa; phylum Chordata; class Aves; order Passeriformes; family Sylviidae; genus Hylia; species Hylia prasina. Next base: position 150,892 of record VYXD01007330.1, read on the forward strand.
AGCCTGAGATCTTAAGATCTTCTTAAGATACATAAAACAAGGAAAGTAACAAAGCCCTTTCATCCTCTCCATTGAGTCCCAATACAGATGTTGAGTAAAGCCCAATTCATCCTCTCATACCATGAGGTCTGAGGAAAATAAATCAGGCTTACCATACAATTAGTTTGATAAATGAACATCAATTTCTGCCAAAAGAGAAGAAACAGCACACAATGTACGAATATTTTATCACTGTCAAATGGAGTTAAGAAGAGGTGGCTATAAAGACAAGTGGCCTACAGCAATATAAATAAGTTCAGTAAGAATAATTCTAGTAAACCAAGTAATAGGTTTTCAACCAACAATTCAAAACAGAAACTCAAAACTTGCTATACAAAAGTACCCATCACTCTTGAACACACTAATTGATGTTTCTCCCAAACAGACTACATGCCACCAGGAGATGTTCTGTATACATATACCACTAACACTGACTTTTACAAGCAAGTCCTGTGGACCACAGCCTCCAAACTAAAAATCACTAAATGGAAAACAGGGTGCACAGGCCCTTCCTTCACAGTATTACTAGTGCTATTAGGTTTATTGTTCCTAGAAATCTAATTAGTTTGATTGACTATTTCTCTTTTTGGCAATCTTGGCATGTAATTCTGAGTTAGCTTGTAATACTGGTTGTCAGATGATGTTACTGTTGTAAGAACGATTAGGCTCTTCAGTACTAGAAGTTACACAATATATGGCTAGGAAAAGAAAAGCATCATAGATTTAATTTTCAAGAACCTCACATGTGGGGGGAAAAATTGAAACACCAGAACAACAAACAATACAACGAGGAAATACATGATCATCTGATCTTACAAAAAAAAAGTACATTGCAATTAAAAGCAGAAATTGCTCTCAGATCTAGAAAACTCTTGGAATAATCAACTTGTTTCTGCTCCCACTGAAATGTAGAGGAAAAACCCCACCTTAAGCACAGGCTCCAGCCTGTACTAAGGAGACAGAATTTTGTGTTTCACAAAAGAGAACCTCTGAACAAAGAAAATGAGTGCAGGTGTGGCAGAGGTCTGAACTGCTTGAATTGCACAACTACTCTAATTCTTTTCCAGATGGACTTACCCAAGAAAGTCACAAGAAAGTCTTCTACATTTTCAATCTATTTTGATTGAAAAATCGATAGCAGATACAGGACTGAAGGTAGGTTTCTTTGTATGCATGGTTCCCCTCTTACAAATTAGAGGGATGAAATGAAATCTACTTCAGGAGCAATATCATGACAAGGGAAAAAAAAGGAGGTGGGTGAGGAAAGAGAGAAAGAGGGCAAAAGAGGATGAGGAAAGACTAAACAGTCAATTGTCAAGACATTCTTGTAAGTAGGACTGATCTTCAGACCAATTACAGCTGCAGCTGAAACTTGTCTGCAGCTGTTCTGCTTTCCCAACTAAGCTGGTTGATAAGCAAAGCTTCCTGAAATAGAAGTCCATCAGACTACAAGACTTGCTGTACACAAATACTGAGCAAATGTCACAGTTACTGCTTCGAAAGGGGTGTAATCTTTTAAGCACAACTTTTGAACACATGTACTTGGTATAGGATGCAAAATGCATTACTGTCTTCATAGTAGATTAAATACTCAGCCTAACCAGTACCAAATATTCTGAGTTATAAAACTATTATATTAATCCAAGTTGACCACCAGAATTACTTCCTAAATTAATTCACTTATGAAATTAACAAAAACAGTCCTTATTTTTGAATCAACAACTCCTTGAAGCAGAAGCAAGGAGGAAATGAGTAACTACTAGACAGCATATCCCTTTTACAGTTTCATTCTGACCAGCGCAGCCAACATCAGGAGAAGGGAAAAAAACGGTGTTTTAGCATTACCATTATATGGTACTTAGGATACTTACTCTTCAGCTGCCCTGCTTAACAGACCTCACCAACAAGAATATATTAAAGCCACTCAGAAGAAAAAACTCTCAGAGGTTCTACTACACATGTCATATTTCTATCAGACATTCAACTTTTACAGCCTGTTTCACTGAGTCAAAACCAATGTTGAACCTAGTGCTGCAAGAAATCACTAATTTTAAATTTTAGGAAAAGTTCTGATCCTAAACAAATGTTATTTCATCTTCCCATCACTATTAAAGTATCCCAGAAACACTCAGCAGGCTACTAAGGGCTTCTCCCACCACGCCCTGGAGCATGGATTCTGCAGGCACAAATAGAAACGATTACATGTTGATGCTAAGATTACATGTACGGAAAAACTTTTCTACCTCCTAGGAAAGTCCAGAGAGCTACAGAATTGACTGGTTTATAGACTTCTAGTTCCTCATTCTTTTATAAAAGCTCTGTCCTCCAAAAAAAATTAATATAGAGTAAAATTTTACATGCTGCAATTCCAAATCAGTGCCAGCAACAGCTGTAGACATTAATTCAGAATTATAACCTCATTAAAATCCACAACTCTAAATACTGACAGAGAAAACCAGCAGAACTACTTGATGATAGGAAATGTACAGTCATCACTTCTATCATACGGACAGCAAAGTGTGTTGACCGCCACCTTCTTAAGCAGTGCTGACTTTACCGAGCAGTACAAGGTTCCAAAAGGCAAGACAGAACAAAAGAGGCAAAACAGAGGTCATCAAATCCATTTACATGCCACCTTATAGGTGAAATAGAAAAGAACTTCTTTTCTAAATAAAGTCCTAAAGTCAAACACCGAAACTATAATACAACAAGAGACACATTTCTCCTTCAAATTAGTTTCAAAAAATCCTTACACACTACCTCACAGAAACAAGTTTCCTACAAACTTCCAAACCGTACCTCAGCATGTTTGTACAAGGAGGTGAACCCCCTTCCAGCATCTTATAACAACACCCAGAATGGGGAGAGGTTGGAAAATAGCTCTCCAATGCAAGCTAGGAATTAAAGCAAAATCCACTGGAGACGTTCTCACTCCAGCTGGAAAATTACACAGTCAAAGTCAAGAGTGAAATATTATATAGAGAATGACAACTGAAAAATTTCTAGGTAACTGGACATGATTATCAGTAAGACCTGAAGCATAATGCCAGAGACTAAGAGGAAAAAGAAGAAGAATTTCTGTTTTCTTTGTGTGCATTGTGGACTCAAAATCTGACCTATTAATAAAATCTTTTTAAACATGTGCTCTATTAAAGATAATAGTAATCAAACTTGAAATACAGAGGTAGCCTTAATAATTATGGAAGCCAGTTTTCCAGACAACAGAATGTTCCTGCTATTTGCCAGTAATATTAAATAGAAAAGGCCAATCTTAAGACAAAAACATGCATTCTTAAAAACCATTAAGTGAAACAGTTATGGAGCAATTTTGTGTCTAAAAAAGTAAAAAGTTATCTCTAATCTACCAGCAGTGAAAGCACTATCATAGGCACTAGGATACGTGTAGAGTTCCATGTATCTAGATTTCGCCATACTTTGTCTGGTGTAAACCTGTTGAATTCCAGCTCTTAGGTCATCCCATATCTGGTCAAGACCAATCTGTTTAAGTCCATGCGGGTTCTGACTCCTATTTGATGACATTTTGTATTTCCTGTAAAGTCTTCCAGCGCAGCAGCCTGAGCTCTTGTTATTCCTCCATCAGAATCACAAGTCAAGTAACATTCTAAACTCAGTTGCAGCAACTCAGTGAGATATTCTTTACACACAATATTCTTTACACCTGCAATAGAAAAAGAAAACATATGCATTACATGACAGTCGAAATTTATCCATGCTAAAGATACAAAATTCATTATTTCACTGAAATATTGTCATTTACACAAGATGAGAAATCCATTTTAAGATGTGAGATACCAAAACCAAGTAACATAATGCAGCAATTCACTACCAAATGAAACAGTTGGTACCCAGAGTTAGCCAAAGGCTGTATGTACTTAGACCAGCGCAGCCAACAACAAAAACGTAATGTTAACAAGAAAATATAACAGTAAAAAGCTTTTGAAGCAGCAGACACTACTTATACGCAAGTGCAAATACCTTCTTCCCATTCAACAGTAAAACTCCAGTACTTCTGAGCAACTCTGTAGATTCAGGTGGTGGACTGTTTAACAAACATGCTTATGGGTATCAAAGACTTACCAGAATATACTACAAATAACTTTTTCTTCAGTTATAAGTAACTCTTCCAGACTTGAGATTCTATTACAGGTAACCTGAAAGATCAAGGCATTTTGACAGCAGAGAATTTTTCTATCTGGCAAGCATAAGCTTACATTAATTTCTTTGCTAAGTAGAAGAACACCAACTGCTTTCTTCAATGTCATTTTAACAGCAAAAGAACATACAGTCAATAATGGTGGGAAGAAAGAACTACTAATAGGAGTACACAGAATAAATAGTAAATGAAACAATCAGAAAGTAAGAAAATGTACTACTCTCGTGAGTTTTAAGTGCACAAAGTTTGGGACGTAGTGAAAAGATGGCTACCAATTCATCAGCCTCGTGATATTATGGAGAAGGAACACATTCACCTGGAAAGGCCTACTGAAAACATCAAGCAGAGAAGATCCATTTTTACACAAGTCCATAAAAATATGTTTGCAATTTTAACATGTCTTATCCCCCAAAGCAACAAAATTAAGAACATATCAAAAAATGACAATGTAAAAAATTAGTCCACAAATAAGAGTTGTACTACGTCAGGACCAGCTTAATCCTACTGGAGTCCTTCCATTCATATAGGGAGCGTATGTGAAAGACGAAGAAAGACTTTTTACTAGCAACTGTGGTTACAGGAAAAGGGTCAATGGTTTTAAATTAAAAGAGGGTAGATTCAAAGTGGATATAAAGAGGAAATTCTTTACTGTGAGGGTGGTGGTGAGACACTGGAACAGGCTGCCCAAAGCAGTAGCAGATGTCTGATGCTGGCAGTGTTTAAGGCCATGTTGAAAGGAGCTTTGAGCAACCTTTCAACTAGTGGAAGATGTCCTTGGCCATGACAAGGAGACTAGTAAACTAGATGATCCCTTCCCGCCTAAACCACTCTGTCATTCTGCACCCTAGAGCTCATTGACTGGAATACTCAAACCACAGTGAAACATTATGGCTTTCCATTTTTCTACAGACAATACAGTTTTATGATAAATCTGTCATCCAAGGCTCATATGAACCCTTTGTAATTTCAAGAATAGTATAGGCTGAGACCAAAGAAATCCTATTATTTGTTCTTGATCTCTGAGCAACAGAAAATAAAATGTATTCCTTCAGGACCTACCATTAAGTCATACTTCTAGGCTATTCTATGTTCCACTCCAGGCCTCATGGAGTTTCAAAGATCAAGTATTCTGTAATATCCTCCCTGACCTCCACCCGATTATGTGAAGTTCTCTTCTGCCCTTTCTTCGGACCCTAAAAAGACCAGCTGAGATAGAGACATTTTGTCATTCTTTTCAGTCAATTACTGTCTTACTACAGTAACACAGAAATTACCACTCCTTACAGTTCTTTGCTTTCCCATCACCCATACACATTTAAATCTCAAGCGCTAAGTGAAAATACCATGAAGCATTTTCATGATGTGAGTCTCAGCAACAAGTACTGTCTCATTTTAATCTGACATTCAATTGACTAAATAGCTTGTTTTCTTTTTTGCAGGGGAAGCAGTTAGTCAGAGGATTAGGTCGAAAAGCAAGAATTCAATCAATATACATCTTAGAAAACACACGCCTAAAATTCAACCCTGCCATTTTTGTTTCTCTAATTAATAAGCAAGTTACTTATTAAAGACACATGACAATTATGCATCATAATGCTGAAGTGCAATCTAGATCACACCTTGCTTGTATTCAGCTTCTTTAATTTCTGGAAATCTAACCTGCTGTAGCACTACTGACAATGGACTTTCAGGACTGAGCAGCAAAAGCCGGGAAGAACAAAGGTCCACAAAGTGGCCATTTGCCTCCACTGCGGGAAATATTCTGTGCATGTTATACACCCACAGTCTTGGACTGTGATCCTTAGCCAGCATTGCAATAAAAGCAAGAAAATTAATTCAGTGTCTACAATCCAGGAGAGCAGAATGATTTCTTAAATCTGGTAGTGAAGACGACGTGGTTCTGGAATCTGCAACCCCATGACAACTGCAGAAAGTGTAAGAATTAACTGACTATCATTCACTTATTAATCCACTTATTAATCTGGGGTTAGAGTACATTTGTTTAAAAATGTTTTGGTATACCTAATACAAAATACTTCATTGCTGTATAAGAGCTTCTAACAAAAGGCCAACTCCTTGCTAGACAGCAGAAAGCATAACCAGCAGATGGTGAGTTTCCCCCTCTATGATGATGGAAATATTTAACTCTCTTCTCTAATTTAACATCCCCTATTTTTTATGAACCCTGGTGTATCTACGAATACTACCTTTTCCCAGAATCTTTTCTATTCAAGGTGTTCCTCATTCACACTTTATTAATTTTCCCTTCCCTTCCTCCAAAGTAAACCTCTGTATTTAAGTCAGGATGTAGCTACTAAAAACAACACTATGAAAAAGAACTTAATTTTGGTTTTTATTTTCTCATGCAGTCCACTATATAAAAATATCCTTTGTAAGTCATAAATCCATGGCATTTGACACTACCTCACTATCCTTTGGTTGGTTTCCAATTTGAATTTTGCAATTAAACACGTGAATACAGAAAGACAGTACCATCTCACTAACTTCCTAGACTCAAACAATTTATTTCTTCCAGATACTTACTGGTTAACAATCAGAAAATAGAGCAATAGATGAATAATTCTATAAGCAACTATCAATTTTTTCCAGATTTATTCATGTGCAGAAAAATAGAAAGGTAGTTATTAATATATTACTTTAACAAGAAGAAAATTTCAATACGTAAGAATACTTTAACTACAAAAGCATATTTATGAAAAGATCTATTTCTACTTAGTGGTTAAACTAAACTATGGTATTAAATTTACAGAAAGAGCAGGAGTAACACAAGGCTTTGTTACTTGGCGCAGTTGCTATTATATGTAAACATAGGAAATTCTATTTCATGTGAAAAGTGCTATTATTCTGATTCACACACAAAAAACCCTCAAAGGTCAAATCAAGTCCGCAACAGTTACACTGCATCTCTTCACCCAAGATCCCAATTGCTAAAAAGAGGGTGAAAGAGTCCCTAAGCCAGATTTCTCAGTGCCTGGGCTGTGCGCCACTGCCTGAATTAAAACCTCACCACTAAGTCATGACCTTTAAATCAGTGAGATCTCTCCCCTGCAAAGTGCTCTTGGCAGGACTACGCACAAGCAGGTCTTGAACTGACCATCACTGCGCTTTCTGGCCCAAACAGACCAGACTTGCTGCTGACCTGCTTCAAGGATAAAACCACCTGCCTGAGTTGCACCATCCACTCTGTAGCTTTGGACCAGAGAACCCAGACTTCATTATAGCTTCAGAAACAGCTATATTTGCATGAGAAATATTACCCCTGCAGTTTCCAGACAATATATGCACAATTTGATGCAGCAGGATGATGGTATTCAATACCAGTCAATCTTTCAACCCTGAACTCAAGTAGTGCAATTAAAACAGTACAAACAAAAGCAGGTAACACTTCTGCCAAAACTTTAAAACAGTCTTGAAGGAGTTAAAAGAAATGTTACTCTCTCTTTTTCATTACTTGGGGACACACATCATGATAGATAAACTTCATATGCAAAGAAACACATTGCATTAGAAAACACTGGGCTTGGTTTTATTGATAATCTAATAATAAAGAATTTTTTTTAGATATCCCACCTCTTTGGAAAATGTGTGTATACTGGAAGAGGCCTTCAGGAAAATGTGAAAATTCACCCCACATTTGTCACCCTGGTTTTGAGGATTTTTCTAGGCCTTCTGAATTGTCTTTCATATTGGAGTCAGAATTTTTACCTTCCCATACGTTTTACTATAAACAATAGCTTTGTTTTCCTAACTCTCCTTCATTGTTTACATATTTTTAGGTAGGAGGAGAAAGTTGATTGCCAGTTGTCTTGACCAATGTGGTTTGGGAGGTGGGATTTCATCCTCCAGTCCACAGGCACCTTTGGAAATGTATAAAATTGAGTTTTGTAAATAAACTCAAGCTCTTTTTCTGCTCTGCTCATCACCGTGCCCTTGTGAAGTTCTTTTGTGTCGTGCTGTGGCACACATTTATCTAAAAAACATAAACCTTCCACCAGATCTTCAGCATCCCAAGCCATCTGCTGGAGCAAATACCTAATTTTTACATCCTAACACAATACAACTTTCACAATACAGCTTTACAGCTCCAAGGCTTGTGCATCACCTGTTGTTCTCCCACAACCCCTTGTTTCTAAATCACATACTTCAAGATAGTTTACTTCAGTAATTACAGATAGAATTTGAACTTGTCAGCTTCTTCCACAGTAAGAACTTACAAGTTCTGAGCAAGGTTTCCCAGCTGACGCAAGAGCCCAGATAGCACTGTTTTAAAGATGCAATAAAGAGGCACAACCTCTAGACTTATTTTATCTCTTGTCTAACTTCAAATATGAGAACATTCTTGTTATGTCTAATAGCATGCGTTTAAGTTAGGATTTAATCATACTAAACCTAAACCCATTTGGGAAGAGAAGCAAGCTTCACTAATAAGCTATGGTGGAATGAATGTCATTAAAAATAAGTTCAAAAAACTTCAGCATTATGAAGTTTCCGAAGTTTACAAGTATATGTATTAAAAGTCAGAATTTCACCTCTGTAGTGAAATATACTAGCTCAAATCCATTTTCTAAAACTGAATGCAAGTTCTCCAGTAACAAGAGTACAGTGCTAATTCAATTGGACAGTGGCAGCAGGTTGGTATCTTTTGTAAAAATTGGTGGTAACAATGCTCACTTTAATGGTGACTAAAAGCAAAATAACAACCTTCTGGGCTAAAAGAATAAAGCATAATCTTTGTCTTTAGAAGTCAAGCAAAACTACTAAATTTAGTACAGGGACTCCCTTAAAAATGCAGGATGAAATTCCTCTTGTTACTCTTTTCTCCACATTTTTCCAGCCCAACTCCTCTAACTTACTTTATTCTGCTCTCCTGTTGCTCTATTTCAGCAAGTCGGATCTAGAAATTCAACAGAGGCTCTTATATGTTCACCAAACAGCAACACTCAATAAGGGTCCTGACCAGTTTTACTCCCTCAAAGTCTCTTCATGGAGCCAATGCAACTACTCAGATTACCCAAGATATTCAATACTCACACAAGCACACAAGTATTTAAAAAAAACGTGAAACAGAAACACACTAAACATTAGCTTTGGTCTAGCACAAGCTGTGTGCTTGTTCTTATACTATTTTAAAAACAGCTTAAAACATTGCATGCTAGTTTATACTCTAATTTATACTCTAGTTTATACTCTATTGCATGCTGGAGTTTATACTCTAGCTGACATAAATTTCAAAATGGCTACAGTTGAAGTGACCCTTAATATTACCATACCAAAATATTTGGCAAGTTTTTGCCTTGAATACCCATCCAAAGGTATATCTAATTTTTCAGCATTAAGCTTGATACAAAACATACAAAAAATTAAACCAAACACCTCTTGCAACCAAAGTAGTCAATTAAATATTTGTATATCCTCTCTTACCAAACATGGACAGTTTCAGAGATAGGAAGGTCACTGCCAGTGATCCAGCCTAGAAACCAGGCTTAAGATTCTTCTTGAAGGCCTGCAAACATCTTTTGAAAAAGGCATGCAAACACTAAGTACAGAGCTAAGAACAATACACCTCCCTCCACTGCTGTGGAGTTGGCCTGTAAGATACAATCTACATGATTAATTAGATATAAGTGCTGGGAGCCTTACTTAAGTATATACTTGTATACTTATATAGGTATATACTTATATAAGTATTTAAGTATAAGGTGGGGAGAAATTTAAAACTTGTTTGTTTTCACCTTTTACTTCTTTGCCTTTACAATTTATAAGCTCTCTCTTTGAAATTTTTTCCAGGTTAAAAAATGCCTCTTGACTCCTCAAGGATGCAACCTCCATTCCAGCACATACCTGTTTGACGGAACGGAAAGAGATAAGAGAAATATTTCTACTTTGTCCCTATAATCACTTGCACTCACAATTTACAGTTTCAAAGACACCTTTCATATCCATGTACCTGCAAATTAATTTTGTGTTTACGTGATTTCAGTTGAGATTAGCATTATGAGCTCTAAACTGTAACATTGCTTAGTTGAGCCATGGTCCTGCATGAAACATTATACAGCACTCACATTTCTGTCCAGAATTATTTCAGGCCATTAAATATAAAAGCTATAAGCTAGGCAGACAGTTTATGCATTTCACATGACACAATCTTTAAAGCAAGACTAGGAACAAACATAATGTCTGTAGCACTTCACATGCTAAAAATGTGTAATTAATCAACATCCAGAGAATCTGCCTATAGCAGACATTTTCACTGTGCCCCAGCAAAATGACACAACTATTGTAAAAAATGGTTACTCCAGAAATCAGTACAAGAAAAGAAACACTAGAACTTTTTATCCCTTTTCAATAAAGATATTTAAGAGATGAATTACAAAATGTATAACGTTCAGTTCCTCTGTATTATTACAAAACAGAGTTATATGTAGTGTGAAAAGCTTTAGCTCCTCTTATTTTCAAGGGGCTTAAATTCAGCTCATTATGAGAAAAGGCAAAGATTTATGCATGCATTCCTCCCTTCCAAAAGTTGTCTTTGGGTGGTAAAAAAATTCTGTGCAGCATTAAAAAAAAAAGGCAGAAGAAAATATATGTAATTTGACAGTAATTTAAGACCAAGCTGTGTAAATTTGGTGTAAATTTTGGGTGGTTAATACCGTATCTCCCTAACGATGACTTCATTTAGGGCTTCAGTGCTCTCCCCACACCCCCTCCTCCATGTTTTACAGCTCTGATCAATGATATCTAAAGCACTGTAATTAATACACTCCTACATTACTTCATGTGCCAATGATACGGTTGCCAGCTGAAAAAATAAAACAAAGCCTGGAAACATTCTTCACAGCTAGAAAGACTCTAAAATTCACTTTTAAGTTCAAATTTAAACACAATATATGGAAGTAACTTACAATTGCAGTTTTCACACTTTTCTTATTTACTTAAATTATCCATGATTGTGTTAAAAAGCCTTTTTAACTGATGTGGTTTAGCTGGATGCCTGAATAAAAGGATTTTTCTAAAATATCAATAACTATTCCTCAGAAGAAAACCAAGAAAGTTGGAGCATGCCACTTTTCCCCTTCTCTTTGCCTACTCTTTTACCAGCTCTTTAACATTCTTTCTTTACTTCTTCTTTTCAGCTTTGTCTTCCCTGAAATAACAAGTCCAGCAGCTTTTGACAGGTATCTCCCTACAATAATGCTATAGCTAATTCAAAAATGCCACCAAACAACCCACACCAAACCCCAACATACACATGCTGCCTCATAAACAAAGGCTAGATCTAGACTCAACAAGGCTTGCTGCTGTATTCTACACGAACTCTCCCTTTTGCAATTTCAGCCAAAGTAAACCCTGATAAATATTTAGAATCCCACCAACAATAAGCTTCGTGGTCATTTTACTGCATCAACATCAATTTGGAAAACAGTGCAAGAGACTACATCCTTAAGTAATATAGGTAAAACTTTTCAAGTTCTGCTTGGCCATCTTCAGAGAGAGTTCACTTTGCAGTAATCCTTATGTACAAAGTTTGCAGATTGCTCCTAAACTGAAAAGTCCTTTCTAACCTAAGGTCTTGCATATTCTTCTGTCAAAAACAGGATGCAGACCCTACAGTATTTTTTAACTGAGCCTGCAGTTAATGTGCTTCATAGCTTCTTCAAACACTGATTATGCTCAGCTTTTACACCTTGGAAAAACGAATGCGGCAGATTAGGAGAAGAACAAAGAGAATCAAGTCAAGATATGGGGCACTGAAGAGAAGGAAGAAAACTTTACATAAGTGTAGTGGGTTTGTGTGACCAGGGTTTGGTAGTGGCAGGGGGGCTACAGGGGCGAGTTCTATAAAAAGCCAGCTGTAGCTTCCTCAAGTCCAAGACAGCCAATGCCAGCCAGCTCCAGAATGGATCTGCCACTGGCCAAGGCTGTGCCAACCAGAGATGTATGTACTCTTTAAGTACATATTTAAGAAGGAACAGGAATTATTCAAGAGATGTAATTGCACTCAGAGAAGAAAGGAATGAGAATATGTGAGAGAAACTCTGCAGACACCTAGGTCAGTGGAGGATAAGGCACTGGAGCCGAGATTCCCCTGCAGCCCGTGTGAAGACCATGGTAAAACAGCTGTGGCCCTGCAGCCCATGGAGGACCACAGGGATGCAGAGACCCACTTGCAGACCATGAAAGTCCACAGCGGTGTAAATTTCCACCTGTAGCCCATGGAGGAGACCAATGTTGGAGCAGGTGGATGCCTAAAAGGAAGCTGTGAGCCCCTGGGAATCCCATGCTGGAGAAGGCTCCTGGCAGGGACCTGCAGACCCATGGAGAGAGGAGCCTATGCTGGAGCAGGTTTCCTGGCAGGACTTAGGAGCCTGCGGGGAACCCATGCTGGAGCAGGCTGTGCCTGAAGGACTGCACCCTGTGGAAAGCGCCCCACATTGAAGCAGTCCATGAAGAGCTATAACCCATGGGAAGGACTGATGCAAGCTAAGTGTATGGAGAACCATCTCCCATGGGAAGATCCCATGTCAGAGCAGGGGAAGGACTCTCCTCCTTGAGCAGTGGTAGAAACAGCCTGTGGTGAACTCACAGTACCTCAGCCCCTGTCTCCCTGTGCTGCTGGTGGGGAGGAGGTAGAGCCTGAGAAGGAGGGAGAGGTGAGGGGAAGGTGTTTTAAAAATTTGTTTTACTTTTCATTAACCTGCTGTGATTTTCATTAATAATAAATTCAATTAATTTGCCCATGTCCAGTCTGTTTTGCCCATGATAGTAATCAGTGAGAGATCTGTCCCTGTCCTGGTCTCAACTCATGAGACTTTCATTGCATTTTTCCTCCCCTGTCTACTTGAGCGGAGTGATGGAGGGGCTTTGGTGGATGGATACCTGGCATCCAGCCAGGGTCAAACCACCACAAGATAAAGAGCCTTGGGCATTCCCACCTTCTCTCTGGCTTAAATCATATATATGATACAACCTGCAAAATAAACCCAAACAAAAAATCAAAACAAACAAGGAAGCAAAACACTAAACAAAGCCCAATGAAACCCAAATAAACATAAAAAATGAAGGACAATACACATGAAAATGCACTTCTTGACTCAGTCAGGAAGATGCGGAAAAGGAAAATGAGGGAGGACAAGCCATGAAAATTGCTAGATACCCAACACGCCAAGCAGAAGACAGAGTAATATACCTTATTTTCTTAGAAAGGGGAAAAGAAAAAAAAAAAAAAAAAAACCCCCCCCCCCCCCCCCAAAAAAAAAAAATCCACCTCAAAACAGCAAGGAGATAAATCCGATGCAATTCAGAAAGAACAATCACAGAAGGCTGGAAACTCTGAAATACCTTGGGCAAGTTTAGAGACCTTAATGATCCTGCAAGGACAATTCTTACTGTTTTCCCAAAAGATCTTACCAGACATCAAAACTTCAACTAAATCAAATTTAATAAGCTAAAACATCACAATCCTACTGATCTCCACCAAGAAAACATTAGTGTTGTCTTACAGTTTGATTCAGACCCAGCATGACCTCCACCAGAACATCCAGGGCAGGTCTCTGAACCCTAACACAAATCCCCCAACAGTATAACAGCACTCAATGCACCACAACATACACTTTCATATTGCCCTGTTAAAGACACAAACAGAAATTTTCACCTACATTTCCACACGGAGCTTTTCCATGCCCTTGGAAGACAGCAGTTCTTACCAATAACTTTAAAACAACCATTAATATACTGCTAACAAGCCAAAAACAATTCTGGCTGGAGTCTCTTCCCAACAGCTTGCTAATTTTACAACTTCTTCTCTCTTGTTACTTGTGCAAGAGCTTGATTGGTCAAAACAATCCAGTTTGCCACTTCAATTTATAAATAAAGATGACGGCCACACTGATTAATCTTGTGAACAGTCTGGTATTTTCAGACATTTGAATGTACCACAAGAGAACAGCTTAAATACTGAAGAGCTTCGTCCCATATTCACCTTAATACTAATGTTTTATTCTAAAGTGACAAATAATGGATAAATCAAGGACTGTTGCAGTTACTTACATTCATTTCCTGCATGTGACAAAATCATGACCTGTGAAATCCGCTGCCTCTTTATTTTCTTATTTTCCTTTTAAATCATGTCTACATTAAGCACACAGATATATGTGCTAGTGATCTTGATTCCTACTGTGGTGTAATGCTGCAAACACTGTTGGCAATGAACAGTAGACCTCTCATATATTTCATTCCAAATCCCTAAATACAGTCAGCCCAAAAAAGAATGAGAACTTTCTCATTAAAATCTAGAAAGGGATTTGTAGATAATTTTTCTGGTTCAACTACGAAGTCTGAATTCTGGCAGCCTTAACTTACAGCAAAGAATTTATACCTTACAAAAAGTTAGTTCTGCTTAAATTCAGTATCGTTTTCAGAAAATTTTTAATCAGTTTTGATCTCTAATGCAGCAGGCACCCTTGGTATAGAACTGAAACAATTTAACTTCATTTTGTAAAAGTTAAAAGTGCCACAGATCCCTAACACCCACATTTAAATCCTCCTTCTTGTTGATTAAGCTTGCACCATAAAGTTTTAAAGCTAAGCCTGCATTAGAATCTAACAAAATCAATTGAACTACTTAATGATATAAACTTCAATTTTATACAACTCCTATTAGTGATGGCACCCTAGCATAGGAACACTTTCAGAAATAACAAACTTTTTCAAAGTTTTCTCTGAAAAAAAAAGAGTAAGAGAACAGTCTGTTTTCTTAAGAAAATGCAAACATTCTAAAAAAGTATTTTCAATTGTACAGTGAAAAGTTTATCCTTTGGCTATCCAGAAGCAAGCAGAGCATTTGCCTGTGAAATTATTACCATGAAAAGCGAGATGAAAAGACTAACAGCTAACAAATGAAGAAGTATTTCCTAAAATCCTCTTTTTTCCCATAATTCAGTCCTCCTAACTTTAGACAAAACTTCCAAGTGACAGTCTCCACTGTCTGTGAGACCAGAGGAGCTTGCAAATTTACATAAGAAATGAAGTTTAAATTACAGAGCAAAACAGGGTGAACTAAGGTCAGACCACCAGCCTCAGTTCTGAACTCTAATCCACATTAAGATATTGTACAGCCTGAAACACAGAGCAACAAAAAGCCAAGTTACATCAAATGCGTATTAAAAATACAAGAAGTTTCTGAGTTCAGTTATGGCTGAAGTTGGCTTACTAATAATCCAAATTTTTGTAGGTCCTCACTTTTGTCCACCTTGTATATTAATGCATCAAATACATCTGGGTCCCAGCAGCAAAGCCACCAGTCTCCAATAAAATTGGAGAAATATGTGCATGTCTTCAAAAGATATGTACAATACCAGAGCAGAGTGAGAAGCTCCCTGCACTGCAAAAACTTTCCATCATCATGATCCTCACCATTCTACATGTAAATCCACTTCTTCTGCACAAGAACTCCAAGCTTGAGACATTCAGCAATATAAACTAGAGCAAATCTAATGAAATCCAAAGACAAGGAGAATTTTATATCACCTTTGGGCACTTCTCATTTAAAGAAAAACGGAAGTCAATGGTATTGAACTGATATTCAAATCTAGCACATAACTAAAAAGGTATCAGAGAAAATATATTTTCTTAATCATTTATGCTTAGTCTTGCTGTCAAGCAACGCTTTGTATCCACTAGATCAAAGTAAAGCAGGGAACCTTTTGACTCCAAAACCAGAAGAATCCAAAGGGGAAGAAAATGAGATAATACAATTTTTTTTCCTGAAATTTTGGAAGAACATCACATCCAAGTCACACTGTTTATTCAATAACCATAAAACGGTTTGGGTTGAAAGGCACTTTTAAACATCACCTAGTAACCACCCCTCTGCCACAGACAAACATCTTGGAGTAGATCATGATGCTCAAAAACCTATCTAACCTGGCCTTGAACTCTGCCAGAAATGGAGCATCCACAACTTCTCTGTTAACCTGTTCCAATGCCCCACCAACCACCACAGTAAAGAATTCCTTCCTTATAACCAATCTAAATTTTTCCTCTTTCCATTTAAAATTTATGTCCTTTGTCCTATCACTACAGACCTTCGTAAAGAGTCTCTCTCCACCCTTCATAATCCCCTTTATACACTGAATGAAAGACTCAGTAAGGTCACCCTGGAACCTTCTCTTCTGCAGGCTGAACAACTCCAACTCTCTCAGCTAAAGGAGAGGTGTTCCATCACTCTGATCACTTCTGTGGCACTCCCTTGGATCTGCTCCAATAGGTGCATGTCATTCTTGTGCTGGGTGCCACACAGGTGGATGCAGTGCTCCAGGTAGGGTCTCACAGAGGGTGAGAATCACCTGCTTCTTTTTACAAGTTCAGGATACAACTGGCAAAGAAAGTAGTGCAATTTTGGAGAGAGACACCAGCTCTGGCAAAAATTTACATATGACTCTATACCCATTCCC
The DNA here is from genome assembly GCA_013397195.1 of Hylia prasina. NCBI lineage: Eukaryota > Metazoa > Chordata > Aves > Passeriformes > Sylviidae > Hylia > Hylia prasina. The sequence continues at coordinate 167,578 of VYXD01007330.1, forward strand.
TGAAGTGCAAAATGAAATTACTATTTTCCTATTTTCACAGTAGCCTTCATTTTTCTAAGGTTCATAGATAAAGAAGGATTTGAAAAACACTCCATTAAATAAAATAGAATGTAATCAATGTTTGATTTAGTTATAAAATATGTATTTGATTTTGACTTGTATCATTTATAAGAGGTAAAGGCAGCAACAGGAAGAGGTTCTCTCTTGTGACATCAGAGGTTCAGTGGGTAAAGAAAAAACTGAGGGAGAACTACCCATTGGGGCACAGATCATTTCCTAAAGCAGTGCTCTCTCCAGAATCTGGGATAATGCAACCAGTGTTTAAATCTGTGGTTACATTAAAGGCTACAAGTTACAGCACTACAGCAGGGCACATCAGCTCAGAGCAATTTTATTACCAAGTCATTTAGTCATGTCTGTAACAGGTCTGGACTGCAGCGCTGTCAAAACATGAACAGTCACTCTGTTCTCATTCTAGCAGTTCTTCTTTTGAAAACCCTACAACTCTTTCAATAAAATAGTAAGTTACTTATGTAGACAAGCTCAACATGTCTTTATAATTTTTCAATCATTGTATTTTCTTACTGAAAATTCTCCTTTATCAAGGAAGGGAACAGTAGTCTCCATAACAAACCAAAAAATAGTAGTTTAAGTTTGCATGCTGTATAGATTATAATTTGTAATCAGACTTCTAAATGTTGGTTCCAACAACCACTTCTTTACATGGAGATAAGCTTGAAAAATACAGTTAACTAAAATTTTTCTATCGGTGTAGTCTTACCTAAAAAAACATGCTAGCACCTAAGTATTCTGTTTAAAATGAGATCATGCATTCCTAAAGCACATGCAGAACTTCCAAGGCCAAGTTTTCCACACTTTTCTTTTTTCCAGGTCTGTGCAGCAGGAAGTCTGTATCAACCTGCAGGCTGCTATGACTGCCTGTGCACATTGTCCTGATATCCCATCCAAGTGGGATGTTTTCCTTCTCTGTTTTCCTTCTGATGCACAGAGACAGACCCTGTTGGACAGCATGGGAAGTGCAACAGCAGAGTTGGTAACATACTGACCCCTTACTAGGAAATCTCTCACTTCATGTTCATAATACAAATTTTTGATGTTGAGTGGTGTAGGTGCAAGTGGAACATCTTTTAAGCTGTTTCATTCACTAGAATTTTGTGGGGTTTTTGATTAATTAAAAAAAACACCAAACTTCAGTGGGAAGGGAGAAGATTCCACGTATTCCCAACTCATGCAACCACTGGCACCTGGGATATGACTCATCATGAAGTTAGGCCCTACTGGAATAATTGTAACTACACAAATCTAGGCACTACCTAAGAAACACAACAGATGAAAAGCAATACTCTGAGATCTTAACATACAAGTTGTAGGATAACACTTTTTAAGCTGAGTATCTGAGAACTTTTTTTAAGAACTCAGTATTGTTTTCATAGTAATACACCTAAAATCCAAGAGTTTGCGCCAAGACTACAAATAAGCTAAATCAAAAAGAAGCACACCAAAGCAGTATCCAAATAAGGGTGTGCATCCATGTAGCTTAAATGAATTTAGGTTATTTAAATTAAAGCAATACGATTTTCTCATGCTGACAGTTCAAGTAACAGGCCCAAGTTTTAAGGCCAGTTCAAACCAGCGTACAAAGGAGTAAGGTGGAAGAAGAATCATTTTGTTAAACCACCACCAGTATTTTGTCAGCCAAGGAGCAGAACACATATGCCTGATTTAGGTGCCCAAACTAAGGCTGTTTTCTAAACGATCCCTGGGTAAGAAATGGAAAGTTTCCTCCAGAAATGTTAATGCAAGGCACTGAACCGGGATTCTAGAGTCAGGTGTACAAATTACTCCTGAGACCAAATGTGTTCACCATGCCTCCATGGGGCAAGCGTGTCCAGTGTTTAAACTGCACCTCAAATATGTGGTCATGAGGTGACTGTGAAATGTAACCAGTCTTAAGAACCAAAGCAACTAAGGCAGATATGAAATAAGAAGTTGGACTACAAATACTGAAAACAAGAAGTTAAAAGCAGACCGAAAAGTCTTCTTTCTGGTCAAGTCACCATCAGAGACACAAAGTGCCAATGCCACATGGACACCTAACCATCAACACAAAACATTACAGCAGTTCACTGTGAGTAAAAGCAACATACCGTGCTACCTGCATAGTATCTTACTGCTTCCCCAAAGAGGATGCATCCCAAATACACTCCATATCAACTAAGTACCAATTCACAGTATGGTATTACAAACATTATTTGGCCTATTTCAAGCTGTGTAGCCACTGGGTATTTCTGGCCTGTGTGGACTATTCCTCCCAGTCCCGCTAAAAGGATTTCCAACACAGAGTTTTTTCTCCCTGAGTGGCATCAGGGCATGTGTCTGTAATAGGGCGGAGGTATATGACTATATATGAACACATATACCAAGGGAAAGGTTGCTGAGAAAGTCAGTAAAAAAGCAAAACAAAATAAAGTAGAACAAGTAAGTCATCTCTGCCTTTTCAGTGTTTAACCCAGCCGAAACCAGAACACAAGTATTCAGATAATCTAGGGTAAAATTCCTTTCTCCTCAAAGGCATAGCTACAGGATTTAAATACAAAGTGGGGGAGATAGCATATGAATCTACAAAGGAAAGGAAAGAAAAGAGGAAGATTTTAATGGAAGGTTTTAAAGCAAAGTCTTAATGACAAGCAAGTAAGATCAGAAGGGCAAGAAAACATGAATAAGGAAATGGTTACTGGGAAAAAGAAAACTGGAAGGGGAAAGGTAACAGAGGTGCTGGAATATAACTTCAAGAGGAAGCAAGAAGCATAGGGAAAAGATCCCAATCAGGACACAGTTAGCTTGCAGTGGCAAAGTTACTGGGAAACAAATGAGCTGGTTATTGGAAACAACAAAAAATTGACTGTCTAGTCACCTGGACAGAGACAATAAATACACAAAAAGACAAACAAAAGGTTACAAGGGGCACCTTCTCTGCTAAGGCCACAACAGTAGGTGGCAACAAGGGGAAGCCTGGTGCACAGTCCTTGAGAGCAAGAGCAAGCTAGAGAAGGTGACAAAAGACGAACTGTAGCAAATATCCCCAGCCACGATGGTACTGGCGGCACTAGGGAATTTCTCTAGGTACAACCAAAAAGCTCCTAGACGCACCTGAGTATCACTAGGGCTATGGGGATTGCTGGGATACAACAGGGCGAAAGGAAGCAGCACAGAAAAGGACAGGGAGGACAGTGAACAGGTGAACACCCCACAGTAGTGCCCGGTAAGGTTACAGACAAAAGCTCACAGAGAAAAAAAGAGGGCAGAAACGTGGGACAAGCAAGGCCTGGGATGGCTGGGGTGGGCAGTCCCGGGGCCGAGGGGGCACAGCGAGGGCTGCGAAAGGACGGCCCGAGCTCTGAGAGCCACCGGGGCGGGACGGAAAAGCTGGGGCAGCCACCGAGGCGCCCTGGCCATGCGGGGGCCGCGTCACGGGGGAAGGCCAGGGAAGGACGGAGGGAAGGACGGAGGGAGGGAGCGGGCAGCCCCCCGGCGGCCGGGCAGCTCCCGCGGGGCCGGGGCAGCCAGCGAGGCGCTCCCGCACCCCGGCGGGGGCGATGCGTTCTGAGTGCGCAGTTCGCGGCCTGCCCGCTCCGGCCCGGCCCGCGGCTCCGGATCCACGAGCGGGCCGGGCAGCCACCGCC
>VYXD01007330.1:171397-201377 GCA_013397195.1 Hylia prasina
TGGGGCCGGGGCTTGGTCTCGGCCTCGGCCTCTGCCTCTGGCAGAGCCTGCTCGCCGGCCCGCATGAGCTGCTCGGCGGGGGAGGCCGGCCGAGCGCCATCTCCTTGGCTGCCAGGCCCTGCCCTGCCCTGCCCGAGGGGTCGTTGCTCCGACCCCTCCCCAGGCTAGTCCATCCAGTGTCAGAAGAGCTGAAAGATGAGCCGAAAGACTTGGGAGTAATGGTTGGTGAAAAACAACATGAGTCGGCAAGTGTGCGCTCGCATGCCAGAAAGCCAATCGAACTTGGGCTACATCAAAAGCAGCGTTGGGGCCAGCAGGGCGAGGGAGGGAATTCTGCCCCTCTGCTCTTTGGTGAGATCCCACTTGGAGTGCTGTGTGCAGTTCTGGTGCCCCCAACATAAGAAGGACATGGAGCTGTTGGCGCAAGCCAAAAGGAGGCCACGAAGTTGATGTAGGGACTGGAGAACTTCCCCCACGAACACAGGCTGAGGAAGCTGGGGCTGTTCAGCCTGGAGAAGAAGAGGTTTTGTGGAGACCTCAGCAACCTTCCAGTATCTGAAGAATCCTAGAGGGAAGCTGGAGAGGGGCATTTTGTCAGGAAATGTAGTGATAGAATGCGGAGTTATGGGTACAAATTCAATGAAGGGAATTTTAAGTTAGGTATTTGGAAGAAGTTCTTTACTGAAAGGGTGGCAAAATCCTGGGACAAGGGAATAAGTTGTCCAGGGGGTTTGTGGATGCCTTGAACTCTGATGCAGTGTTCAAGGCCAGGATAAAAGGCTTGGATAAAGCCTTGGGCAGCCTGGTCCAGTGGGAGTTGTCCCTGCACATGGTAAGGGGGTGTTGGGGCTAGATGATCTTTAAGGTCCATTCCAAAAGCTTAAGATTCTATGATTCCATGTGTTTCAGGATGACATCCTTAGACACGGTAAGACTTTCCTCCATCCGTAGCTGAGCAGCTGCTTCTGTATTTATGAGAAACACGGGTTTCTAAAGTGTCCTGGACACTTGGTGCACCACACCAAGTCTGGGACCTCAAGTGGATGGTACAGCTGTGCGCTAACAGTGTGTCTTTGTCAAGCAAGTGTTAAATCGAACTGTGAAGCTCTGCATTATTCACATCAGGAGTCATTGCCTCTAAGTGCATGAGCATTGCCTTGAAAACTTTGATTGAAGTGTGGCTTTTGTAAGAACATAGAAATCTTTCTGTAATTATGAGTTTCAGAGTAATAACAAGACAACTTGGAAACAACACTGTGAAGAGAAGAGGGTAGAAATTGAAAGAAAGGATATTGTATTGCTCAGCTGTGAGCTGCTTGGAAGATGTGTTGAGGTGTTTGGTCTGACTCACTGAGGGATAAGAAGTTACATGAACCTATTTGCAAACTGCAAACAAATTTAAGCAAAATGATCTACTGCAGATAACTTTAATGTATGATGATAAAACAAAAACCTAGCAAATTTGCATCATTTATATGTGGATTGAAAGTGGGGCAGTTATTTTTGCTTTCTAAGAGTATGAAATTTATGATACAAAATCATACCAAAATTAGGACAGGTTTCAGAAAAGTAGTATTTTGGAGTCAGTTCTGTTCTTATTTATTCCTGAAGGCTGGAATTATATTGCTAGACCAGTGTTGTGAAGGAAAAGAACAAGATTTGTAAAAGATGTCATAAAAAGTTCTTATCCTTTATATTAGTATTGAGAGTTAAGCCCATGAAATTCAGTAGCTTCATAGGAAATGAAAGAGAAATGGGGAAGCAATAGGAAGAAACAGAAGATTTCATTTCTTTGCAAAATGCTTCACTTGCATTCTGGTTCTACCAGCTGTTCACCTTTTCTGAAAATTTGCCTTCTCAAAGCTAATGGTCCTTAGTCATGTTAGTGCTGGAAAAATTATTTCCCTGTATAATAATGCCTTCCCATGGCCCAGCCTGCTGAAGTGGACACAAGCAAAGTCAGTGACACAGCTCTTCCAATGAAACAGTGCTGACTAAGGAGCACTGTCTGAGGAACTGGTTTAATGTGTAGCAGGGACACTGTCTCAGTCGGCTGGGTGGCATCACGATGCTTGTATTAATTTTGTCCATGTAAATATACTTTGCAAATACCATTCCTGGGCATGACTAAACTTCTGGTTTGCTGACATTTGTGAATTGTAGTAGAGGAGCGTTTGTGTGGGTCGGCATCAGCGTGGATAATTCTGCATGGTGTGTCAACGACTGTGACAGTGAGGACAAACAAAATAGTCTGTGAGGGACAAGAACCAAATTCAAAGGAGGGTGGACTGATCATGAAAAATAAGGACTGGTTTAAGGACTAGTCTTGGAAACTTAAGTTTTGGTGCTGTATTTTACAGCAATTGTCTCTGCAAGAGATAACGGCATCATTGTTTTGAAGCCTAAAACAAGAGGGCCATAGAGCTATGGATAGCAAGGAAAGTGGGAGAGAAATGACAAGAAGGGAAAAAAAATAAGGGAGAAGGAAGGCCAAAATTTGCACCATCTTCCACTAAACTGTTTGGGTGTTTTTTTTGTTGTTGTTTTTTTTTTTTTTTGGGTTTTTTGGGGCTTTTTTTTGTTTGTTTGTGTTTTTTTTTTTGTTATTGTTGTTTTGTTTTTGTTTTTGTTTTGTGTTCAACTGCAGTACAAGCCTGAGATCTGACAGTTTGGAGTGTTGAAATTTGTTGCTCTTTTTCCCCAGGGTTGCATTATGATTTGTGTTCACTTTGTAGAGGCAAGGCACAGTTCTCTGATTTTATTTGTGATAGTGGTACCTAAGTTGATACTCTGAAGAGGCAGGCCGTGAAAAAAGCCTCACTAGACAATTTGGATATGGTGCATAACATGGCTCCATACATCCATTGAAAGAATTGCAACAGCAGGGTAGGTGGTCACAGAGAGAAAAGGGAATTAAATGCAAGGTATTGAATGCCAAAATACCTATTGCCAAATTACTCATAGCAGGATGGCTAATGCATTTTAAATTGTCCAGTGGAATTTATGTACTTTGCATGAAAGGAGAGAAGCTTCCCCTAGAGACTGAGGCAGCCATAATTTCAAAGACAAACTTCATGAGAGAAATCCACTCTTTTTTACTAAAATGAATTTGCGGTGCTGCTGAGAGGGGCCTGTTTTCAAAATAACTTGCAGGTCTCACACTTGTTGCGTCAGCAGTGAATCAGTATACACTACGCAAGAAAATTATCGTGACAATGTTTGCTGTCGGTTTAAGCAGGTAGCTCCCTCAGCAAAGAAGAAAAGCCTGAGTCATTCAAAGACACAGAGTTGCCGCAGCTGCTAGTTTATTGCTACTGTCTGGAGTCTGGGCTGATTTGGAGGGATACTTTCCCTGCTAGTTACATATGTGGTGATAGTCTGAAAACAGTAATTATATCACCCCCTCCATACAAGCCCGGAGGAGAAGCTTGGTGTAGGCAGGGTAGATGACAACCAGATTTGGTAAAGGTTGCATGGCTGTATTAACCATCTCTGGCTTTTTATCTGTTTTCTTCAGTGTTTTGGCTGAGCTCTTAAATGGTAGTTCCCCATTTAAATGCTTTATTCCTGCTTTTGAGCTGATCACAGTTTGCTCCCTAGCTCTGAGAGCCTCTGTTTTTGAGCTAGTGAGAGGCTGCAGGCATGTTTTTCCTCTTACTGTTTGTTCTTGGGAGGGTTGCAAGCTAAGATACAGGAAATAAAAAACCTGTTTGGGAAAGGGATAGATGGTTGTGTACAGTATGTGAGCATACTAACAATTTCTTCAGCTTTTTCCTTGAGTAGAAAATTTGAGTTTCAGGATTTTCCATGATTGCTTATAAATCTTCCTTGGCCTCAGTCTGTCATGCACATTTGTATGAAGTAACTAAGAGGTATCTTCTGTGCTTCCAAATTCAAGGTGCCCAAAAGAATCTGTGAATGACAGATGATACTCCACTGCTCTGCTGCTTCTTGTGCTGTGAACCTTTGTGGGGAGGTGAAAAACATTTTGCAGAGATCAAATTGTTCTTCACAAAGTCCAGTCTCTGCATGTGTAAGACTGGTAGTGCCAGGCTCCTATATTGAATAAAAAGGCAGCCTAGGAATGCTCACAAACACGGTAACCTTTGGTTAATCTGCTCCTTTTATAAGCACAGCCCTATGTTTTTATTGTTAAGCACTCTGGCTGTATCACCAGCAGGAACAATACGATGTGTATACAGACCTGTGTATAGAGGGCACACGACCAGCTCTCCTCAAGCCTTCTGTTTTTTTCTCTTTTCTAACAGGTTGTCTGTCACCTGGACAATTGATTTTTTTTACAGCAGTCTGAATTCCAGCATTAGAGCAGAGAAGAGGAACAGAGAAAAGAAAAAAATGAGTTAGAAGGGAGCTATAAACATATTTTGCTCCATGAGCACTTTGGCTTAATCACTTCTGACAGTTCTGATCTCAGACTGGGATGTGGAGATATTATGCAGAATAGGATCACAAGAAGTGAAGCATCATTGCCCGTCCAGAGCAAAGACAATTAATGTCTCTTTGCGTAGAAGATGAGCAAATATTCACCTTGTTTACAGCTTTGGGATATTTAAATTCCAAAATGGAGATTATTTGTTAAAACAGCTAAAGGCACACATGTGCTCTGGGAATTCGTAATAGAAGGAAGATGGTGGTAGTTTTTTTGGTTGGTTGGTTGGGTTTTTGTTGTTGTTTTGTTTTTTTTTTTCTTTGCAATAATTTCTAGACTAAAAGCTTTCAATCAAGGATAGTCTCCTTCTACTAATGCCTCTGCTATCTATTGTGGCAAATAATGCACCAATCCACTGCCTTTTTTTTCCCCATCTTGTTCTTCATTGGGCTGATGGTTTCTCTTGGGCTTGGGATCCAAGACTTGGCATTGGTTTGACTTGTTAGAGCTCTTTCTTTGTAGGAGTTTTTACAGACTGAGAGACAACCTTAGTTATGCTTCTCTTTTTTCTTTTTTAAATTTTGAGTAGCAGCTGATTTGCTGCTAATCTAGCAGAACTCTAAGTTTCATTGATCTTTAGGAATACTAGTATCCCTTTTATTTGTTTTCTGTAGTTGTTTGATATTTTGTGATGATGAACAGGCAGCTGTTCACAGACACAGCATGTGTAATGAAGGAAATTGATGTTCTGTATGAGTATTTCTCATAGAGGAACACTGGTCTTTGGGCTTAACTTGTTTCTCACTATATTTTTACCTGAGGGAGGAAGAACAAGGAAGAGCAGTGTCACAGGAGCAAGCCGCAGCTCAGCTTTTCACACTCAGCAGATTCAAAACAAGAGTTTATCCATACTGCATTCTTCCTCAGGCTGAAACTTCAGACCTTCCAAGCTCACTTTCCTTGGTTTGAGCCCACTGAGATGCTTCACACGACACATTCTCTTGTATGGTAATTAGATTCTCTCTGATCAGCATTGGATGTAGCCTCTGTACACAGAATTCCTAAAAGAAGGAAGGTCTAGTAAGGAACATGGCAGGAGATTTTTCATAATGTATTTAAATAGTGACAAGCTTCTGATTTTTCCTTCAGTGCCATGATACTTCAGAGTTTATCTGCTTAAGCCTCATAGTTTAGGTCTTGTAGAGGTTTTTAGTAAGAAAACAGGTGGAGGAAATGCTCCAGGTAGGAGCAAAACAGGTTAGATATGCTAACTTCTCACTAGTTTGACAGGTAAACCTAGTGAATTGCAATACATTAAACTTGTGGGTACAAATTGCAAAAGGGGAAATTTAAGTGAGGTATTCGGAAAAAGTTCTTTACTTTGAGGGTGGTGAGGCACTGGAACAGGTTGTCCAGGGAGGTTGTGGATGTCTCAATCCCAGCAGTGTTCAAGGCCAGGTTGGATAAGGCCTGGAGCGACCTGGTCTAGTGGGAGGTTTCCTGCACATGGCAATGGGGTTGGGACTAAATGATCTTTAAGGTCCCTTCAAACCCCTTAACATTCTGATTCTAAAACAATCGCAAAAAGAATGATTTGTAGTAAGTTAATGTGTTATCTGTACATGTCAGTGTATGGCATCAATGTTAGATGAATGTTGGCAGGAATGGTAAGAGGACAGGTGGTTTGTGTGGTCAGGAAATCAGATGATACCTGAAAAGCTGTCTGAAATGTAGCCTTTGCCACAGAAATCTCTGCAAGTCCCCGCTTTTGATATTTGTGGTGTGGGTCTGTGAGTACCTATGACCGTGACAGGAGCTCCAGGACCTCCGGGGGATCTACAGGCTCTGAAGATTGCTCTTTCCATGAAAAGACCTTTGGTGTGGGACTGACAGTGAGGCTCACGAACAGACACATCAGCCAGTGCCAGAGGACACTGGTCCTTCACCTGGCACAGCAAAGCTCAGCAGTGCTGCCCTTTACTGTACATGCAACATGTTTCTCTAACACAGAGATTTCAGTCCTTTGCCTCTTTTCCCCCATGGCCTGGCTTTTCTCCCAGCTATGGAGGTCACTATTTCTTGAGCTTTTACTTCTAGAGTTGACCCTTCCCTGTTGGTACCAGCTCAGGACATCTCATAAATTGGAAACGAGCTGCTCCTTCATGGCTTCTGTTTCCTGCCTTTGCTTATGAACAGCTCTTGCAAGAGCGCTGCTGCAGCTTCCTCCAGCTTTGCCTGGATGCAGCTCTGCTGTCTCTAACTGGTGTCCTCAGCACAGGCCCTCCATTGCACTTACCAGTGCTGCTGGAATGTGAGGTTTTTTTGCACTAACTCAGAGCTCACTGAAGGGATACATACAGACATAGGTATAGATGTGTGCTTGTGTGCCTGCATCTTTTCTTCCTGGTTGTTTCTGAGATCATTATGCTTGTTTTGTACCAGGAGTGGGCAGAGGCAGTACCATTTTCTGTGGCTGTTTTCAATGTGAATAATGGTGTTTTGCTTAAAAGAACAGTTTGTTCAGACAGACACAAACATTTCCTCATTTCAGAGGAAATCTGTCTTCAGTAACTTACACCAACATCTCCAGTGATACACTGGGTGGCTTTCCCTTTTCCCCCGTAGACCACTCAAGAAATAAGGCTGATGGGGGAGAGACCAACAGTCCTTTTGCATTGCAAGGGTGCGAACAAACTTGCTGGGGTGAGATGTTCTCAAAGGCCCAATCTCTACCCTCTATACAGGACCCTTTCCTTCAGTGATATTTAGTTGAGGTGTTTTAAACTCATCTATACAACTGAGTTGGTTATTTGTTTTCCCTGAGTGTTGCAGGGAAAAGCTGTTCAGTCCCTATGGCTTAAAGCAAATTGGAATCCAAGTGCTTTCCTGATCTCTCAAAAACATAAAATTAAGCAGAAATCAGTGAAGTGTTGCATTTGAGATCAGCAATAGTAATACAACAGGTAAACTCCCAAACTAGACATATACTCATGTTAATGAGCACCAGAAGATTTCTAAACTCCCCTCTGTAACAAGAGCAGAAGAGATTTCTGAAGTGCTCTAAGCCTTTCCATAGGAAAGACATGGACTGTGTAAAGCCCTGGTGAGAACTCATTTATACTCATGGTATAAATTCCTTTCTTTATGTAGTCTGGATGTCCAGATGAATTTACAGGGATGGCTTGCAGCTGTACCCAGTGCATAGCCTCCGAGGGCAGGGACAGCCTCCTGGGCACAGCACTTTGTCTGTAGACTTTAAAGGTCCAGTGAAGTCAAAACTTTGAATTAATTTTGGCATACTGAGGTAGTATAATCACTAAACGTCCAAAAACAGTTTGTGTGATTCATGTATAGATCAGATAGATTTTAGTGATTTGCCTAATGAGAGCTGCTAAAATGCCTTAATATTCCTATTTCAGAAGTCTGAGAAAAACCTAATGAATCTTTGTAACTTGGACATGTATTCTGTAGGCTAATAGCAACTACCTTCACACCATTGCAGAAAAAAGTGGTAGACTTAGAGGAGCAAGTAATCAATTTTACCCTAATTCTCTTGTGTTTTTTCAGAGTGAAGTACACAAAACCCAGATAGTAACAGATGATGGACTTTTTTTTTTTTTCTTAAAAAGGAAGGTAATTTACAAATCAATTATGAAGGAATTAAAATTGCTGTTGTAAAGTAAACCAAGTATATTATGTTGTTTATGACTGATGTTCCTAGCTATTTGTCATTATGTTTGCTTTTTTTGTTCAACAATGTACAGTGGGTTTTCTGCATATCACTGCAAAATTTGCCCACTTTTCTGGATAATAAATAGTCTTATCTCTTTGTTAAACAAAAGGCTACATAAAATGAATAATAATAGTATTAGTATGTGAAAAACCTAGTGCTCCAAAAAGCCTTTATAAGTACACTTGAGCAATAATTACAGGCAACAATGCCTCCGCTCCTTGAAATTTATAATAGAAATTGTGATAACACTAAACTTGACTAAAATCTGGGGCAGTTTATAATGCCATCTGTAATGTCTTAGAGACATTACCAAAAACACATCTACCCACGTTAGAAATAAACACACAAAAACAGCCCCAAAAGCTGAAAATGTGCTTCTTTTCCTCTGTTTTTGTATTTTGGTTTCTGGAAACAAGGTATTCCCATGTAATAATAATGACTATTGTTATTGTTATGAATGCACCTATCTGTAGGAGCCTTATGGACTTCAGTTATACAATACAGCTAGACAACAAAACAAAATGTTTTGTTAAGAGCTACATGTACTGTTTGGGCCCAGATGCCATATCCGGGGTAAGTGTTAGACCACTGCACACACCCCTCAGCTCTATGCAGATCAGTTTTTAACTTCTGTTAGCTTTATTTTTTCTGCTGAAGACACAAAATAGCCTAAATGTTGACCTTTTAACACAAGCTTGGCTATACACTTGGGAAGGATTACTTATCTCTAAAATCATGGTAACTTTGTTACATCAGAGTATGAGACTGATGGTCAAAAGGTACACTACCCCCACTTCTGCACCAGTTAAGGCTATCAGTCAAGATCATGCTATGTCAGTAAAGAAAATAATGGTAAATAATACAACTGATTCCCAAGGCAACTAATCCCCGGGGGACAGCATATGGAAACATTTGGAAATAATTCTAATGACATTAAAGTCAGTAAATCATGCAGGTGCTTTGTACACCCTCACAGTACACACTGTGAATGGTCAATTTGCAAGCTGTGGAGTTGTAGGCTGAATGCAGACCAGCTGCTGGACTGCAGACATCTTGTTTTTCCTTTGTTCTTACCAATAAATGTGGTACTGATTGTTCCTTTTGTTTCCATGCTGTGTAAAATGACTTGATAAAGCTGGGATTAATAATTACCAAGATGCTCTAGACAACACATGCTAGGCTTGCTGCTCAGGGTTTGGGTTTTTTTTTGGTTTTTTTTTTGTTTTTTTTTTTTTTTTTTTTTTTTTTTTTTTTTTTTTTTTATTTGACACGTTCAAGAAATGTGTCTAATGGATTGTCTAAACTGGAATATTTACCATGCTTTAGAACATGTAAGTGAATAAAATGTTAGTTTTCCATGTGAATAATTTTGATTTTGCCAAGCATTTAACATCAGTGTTGTTGGTCAATGTCTGACAGTAACTGCAGTCAAGCTCCACCACAAAGGTCAGTGTACTCAAGTAGGGCAGCTCGTGTAAACATGCTTGAGATGCTAAATATTACTCCTTTTTCACACAAGCGTGAACAACTTTCTATTTAATTTGAAACATCCTGAATACCATTGCTTAATATTGGAAATGCAACTGAGATTTATTTCAGTAGCACAAGACTACCATTGTCAATAGACTACACCCTATTACAGAAATCTCCAGAAAAGCTATTTCTGTCCAAATGAAGGAAGTACACACAGAGATATTTTTAAGTGTGAATCTACATTCTTGCACCTTATTTTACTGAAGTATAGTTATCGATCTGGTTTTCAAAATATTCAGAAACTAGCACTTAGGAGAACTATTAGTTAATATTTGTTAAACTGTTTTCTAGTGAGCCAAAAATTTTCATTTGCTCATTAAGTGACTCAATTGCTGTCATTAAAGCCTCCATTACTTCAGAACTGTGATCTGTTCTCAGTTTAGTTCACATTAAATAAACAGTAAAATTATCCTAACTTCTAATAAAGTGATTCGTAGATCAGTTTTTAATAATTTTTTTCAAAGCAATATGATCTTCTTTATAAAGATCACGTAAAGTCAAGCATTTCCTATTTTATAATGACATCTAAATTTTTATGGATTTAAGGAGCTCTATGAAGCTATTTTTACTGTAAATGTCTTATATTAGCCCCATTCCTTCTTCTTAAGACTTTGAGAATTTACTTAAAGGTATGAGTTACAGACCTCTACAGATCTTCCCCTATTAAGTTTGGGCAGCTATTTTTACAGAGCATTACAAATTGCTTAGAGACACTTGAGTTCTGGTGCTTCACATTGCTGAGGCTGGTCAGAAGGCTTGTGGGATCTTCTTCAAGGACATATGGATGGTGGCTGGTTTTTTGTTTGCTGTCCCTGACATTTCTACCCTCCAAAATTCCAGGCTTCAACTGTCTGTCTCATTAAATTCTTGCTAAATAAAAGTTCTAAATACAGCAATGGGAGGAGATGATGGGTCGGTGCTGTGCTCTGGCTCCAGCGCAAAGCACAGTCCCTATGTGCCATTAAGCAGCATGATCTGCATGTGTGTGGGGGCATGTAGTGAAGAAATGGGACTCCCGCCCTCTCTGTTGCTCCCATGTGCTGGTTATTAGGATATTTTCATCAAAGAGGTCGTTAATGGACCAGTGTTGCTCTATTGGAAGTCAGTGGTGCCCAGAATGGGCTTCCAAAGGTGGTGGATTGGTTGAGGGGGAGGAGGAGGAAAGGAATCTTTCAATAATGGTATCTTAAGAGGCATAGTTTCTATTTCAGTATAGCTGGAGGGTTTTGAAATGTCCCACTTTTAAGCTGGAAGTATATTGTATAGCATAGAACAACTCTTCAGAGCTGGGTTAGGTATATTGCCTCATATTTGTGCAGCCAAATTGTGTGTAGACTGACTTGTACAGGTGCTGAGGAATTCTAAGTTTCTACGCCTGCTCTTGGTATTCAGCACAGAAGGCACTTTATTGAAGTACCTAACAATTATGGCTCCAAGTTTGAAAAAGTGCTCCTTTATAAAAAAGCACAGAAACTTAGCAAGATTATTCTTCCATGACTTTATGAACTTAGTCCTTGGTTGCAGTGTGCTCCATACAGCTGCTGTGCCTTTTCTGCTCTGAGTATCACTAATGGAAAGTGCAAAATTCTATGAAGCAAGTTTTTACAGCAGCTTGTGAGGGACTGAAGAGACTTGATTTCTCTTAGGGGTGCGTGCCAGAGAAAAACTGATCGATGAAGGAGTTGAATGCATAGTGCTAGTTGCAGATGCAGTCTGAATTTCTGCAGTATAAGTATGAAATACCAGAAGTATTTACAGAAATACTGCCTAACAGAAAGCAATCAGCTGGTCCAATTGAAGCCATCAACATACCAGAATAAACCAACAGCAGGAACACCACAGCAGCTAAAAAAGCATGCTAACATTGCTGTTTAATTTATAAGATCTGGACCAGAAAGAGACTAAGAATCTTTCATTGATAATTTTGTGCAGTTCTCTTCAACGTGCATCCATGTTGTAGGGAGGCCCTATTTTTGTAAGAAACTGTAAAAGGCACCGAAATTCTAAAATTCTGTTTTTCACATCTAAAGATGAAGGCAAGTGCACAGAAAGGATTCCCAAAGCACATAGGTTCCAAGCCCTTCCTGCATTAAAGAGGAGTTAGGCATGGACATGGTGTTAAAAATACTACCTGAATTGTAATTTGCAAGTTGAAACAGATAAATTCCTTTTCAAAGGCCTGCAGTAACTGATTCCCTCCCTCCCTCTCATTTGTTTCTTTACTAGCTCTACAGAATTTGCTGTGGGAAAAAAATAAAAAATAGAGAAACTTTCAGTACTGAAAGCATTGAAAAAATATGGTAAGTCAGAGGAAAAATGTATTGCAAACATTGGCAAGCGATGTACTGGTGGATGGATCTTGGGTGTCTTTTGGGTTAAAATGACCCCTGAGATATTAGAAAAAAGTCTTTTCTCAAGCCCCACAATACTGAAGAAGAAGTTGAGGTTCGTCAGCTCTGTTTTCCAAGGTTGTTTATTCTTTCTTATCTAGTACCTTCTTTCTTTTGCCCTGCTTGGGTTCTTGCAGCTGCTCAGGTCACCGCTGAATGCCCGACTCCCCGACCTTGGGGCAGTGTTAACTCTTTATACTAATAACTCTTTATACGTGTATTCTATTTACAATAAATTATCAATACCTATGTTAGACAGTCTGTTTCTACTCTAAACCAATCCAAAAATGCCACCATCACAGCAGAAAATGGAGGACAAGAAGAAGGAGCAGGACAGGGACACGCCCAGATTCCTCCATTTTGCCTTCTTGAGCCTGTCGCGGTGCGTGGTTTCCCGGCTGAGCGACAACAGGGGTGCGACAGTCCCCCTGCGAGCTCTGCCAATCCCAGCTATTGCAGGTCTAGCACAGGGACAGAGAACAGCGACACCGGACTTGGGGTGCAAACAAAAGAGATTTATTTAACTTAAAAGACAAACCCCAAGACGCTGACAAGGCCTTTGCAAGGGATTTTATACCCTTAACAAAAGGGGCAGGGCTTGAATTAAGAACCAATGAGAACAAGGTTAGGGATAAATTACAAGTAATATGACAGGGATACACAGCCAACCGGGAAAGCAAGGGGAGGGGAGAAGGTCACGTGGGCCAATGGGGCATTGAGCATTAGGGGATTTCCCAGGCGGGGATTAGGGAAGAGGCTGGCTCACAGGGGAGACAGACAAGGGAGGTTCCGGAAAAAGAGGTAGGGATAACATAAGATTGACAACCAAATAGGAGGTTCCTAGAATTTAGGAGAGTGGGGGTGTCTTGGGTTAAATAAAATTGGGAGTAATGTAGACACATACAATCATTGAAAAACACACCGCAACATGAGCCCCTGTTCTAAAATCCCAAAATTCTGCTTTTACACCCTGTGACAAATTAACTATCATTGTAATCAAACTCTTGTGGCTTGTAAATCGTCACACAAAGTTGGTAATTTTTTCCAAGGACTAAAATCAAAGGCACTGATGTTTTTGACTCTGTGCCAAGGTCCCTGAGCCCCTTGCAAGAGTCTCCGCCCACCCAGGGCAGCCAGAGGAATGTCCTGGATCTCAACAGATGGAGGCAGCACAGAGAATGGGACATACTGAAGTAACACAGAACTGTCCCTTTGCCTGAGCTGCAACACACTCCCAGCTGGACAAGCGATGGGCAGAGAGCTGGTATTTAACATCACAGGCCTTTCAGTACCTAATACAGCACCTGGACTTGTTCACTACCTCTGTGTTTAAATGTTGATCAAAAGCAAATGTTTATGAACTTAAACACCACAAACTGTGCAGAGATTACTAGATGCAGGAATGTATTTCAGCAAGGACTCAGCTACTTTGTGAATTGAGGTTGTCCTCCATTCTATAGCTCTCAATGAATTGGGCAAGTTTTCTAACCTCTGTTCTAGGCAACAATTGCTGAGAATTTCAGGGAAACAATTGCCAGTGAAAGCTGGGTGTAGGTGCAGTGTAGGGGAGACAAGGCACCTTACCTTCATGCTGCTTAAATAATGTAAATCCCACCAACCCTGCCCATCAATGAATGTGCTGGAGCCCTGCTATTCTCCTACCCTGTTTTAGCTCTGTGAAATGGCATCAAAGCCAGGAATAGGAAGGGCAAGTCCTCACAAGAACAGGACAGATGTTGTTGGCTGTGAAGCCACTCCCCTTTGTCGTTTTCATGGGCAATTTTAAGCCTTCTTCACTTGGGTATGAATTCTGTCTCTCGTACTGGGTCTAGCACAGTCAGATAAGAAAACAGTGACATCTGGACATGCCTAGGGAAATAAAATGCCCAGGGAAATTTGTTTGAAACAGAAGAAGAAGAAAAATTATAATATTATTTCAGAAAAATACTGTTTCTGCATTAATATATTAAATATTAACATTAAAACTATATAGTAATATTATTGCATTAATAATTATTAATGTCAAGTTTCTGCATTTTTAAAGGCATGTTTAAAAGTTATTAAATCATTGTTGCACAGTAATCACAGAATCTCCTGCAATTGCTTTATAATATTGTAACCTTCATCGGTACTGGGCAGTGAGGATTTTAGCTATGAAAAGCTGAGAAGTTCCAAAGCCATTACAGCTAAACTCTGTAGTAATCATGGCTTTTTAAATAAGGGCTGATGTCTGTCTTTGGAACTTTCTCAGTCTTTGCATTTCTAGCATTAAAAAAGCAATATAAGTCACCACAAGCATTTTCTTTTTGCCTTCCTTCCATTTTCTTGTGTCTTTATTAGTATTTCTACTTCATGACCTCTTTTTTTTTTTTTACCATTTAAATCCTACATGTTTTAATAGGCTGTATGACATTTTCTATTAAAAAGCAAAGCAAAACAAAACAACAAAACTGGTTCTGGACATTTCTGTTTGATTTTCTGGATATTTTTCATTTCTGAACTTTTCTTCTCTGGTATTTTGTTTCTCTTATGAAATTTGAAATTAACCTTTTGCATTTCACTCATTCATATTTATCTTTTCCAGTTATCAGTGTCTTTCTTCTTACTGCCTCTTTAGTCTTCCAAACTTGTTTAACTCTGTCTTCTGTCTGGTTTACCTTTGAGGATCATGAATGATAATACTCAGAACATGACAGAAAATGTTCAGGTTTACTGAAAGACAGTCCTTGGAACATGAAAAAGAGAAGATGTCATTGGTGTGAAGGATAGGCTCAGGGGACAGTTTCAATTGATCAAAAAGTCCTTGATCTTGGAGAAACTCAAACAAAGACTAGCAATATACAAATTTAATGGATGTGCTTATTAATGCCTTCGGTGAATCAGGTTAATACCCATAGCTCCATTTTACAATTAAACGCAGACAAGAAAAATACTATTCCTGGTCCTAAACTTGATCTTCATCTAGGCTTTATATGCTTATACAACATTTCTCAAGGGCAAATTTCATCAAAACAGAGGACAAGGTTTACAAAGATGATTTTCTAATTGTGCTATGTGTCTCAATTTAGTAGAAGAATGGCAGCCTGATTATCAGAATTATTGAGTACCCACAGTTTGTGCATAGCTTATATGCAGCAACTAAACTCATTGGTCTGTGAAAGAGACCAATTTTATTAGAGTATCTAAAGTCCGGCCACTGGTTTTGAAATATTTATCTGCAAGAAGTTGGTAGAAGTTGCATAGGAAACCTGGGAAAGCCATTTTTCAGATCTTGGGTTTCCAGATGTCAACTCTGTTCATTAATCCTGGATCATCCCTGGGTTTTTTAAATATACATAGTGCAATGGTACTATGGGTAGTCTTACAAAATATAAACAGGCAAATAATTCTGTATGTGGCATGCCCAAGTTTTCATAGGGTGTCTTTGTTGTAAGCTCTGTTTCAGCTTGCATTCCTGCAGACAGATTTACAGAAGCTAAAGTAACATACTTGGTAGAGGCCTATAAGGATGTGGCTGGATGTGTTTTCAGGTTAGCTCCATAGCATCTGAAAACTGGATTAAGTCTATGCATACACAATAGCCTCTTTTGGCAGTGCCTGTAGCTGGCATCAATAACTCCTTCAAATTCCTTCCCAGATCTCAAAAACACAGTGAAAAGACCATGTCTAGTTATGAAAGGCAGAAGTGAGGTCTGGAGTAGTGGGGTGGTTGGCTTGTGCTGCAGCCAAAAGCAGATACTGAAGCTACTTGTCCTCCTGCTCCTGGGCAGGTCTTTGACCATGATGCCTGACCTCAGCAGGATGGCTGACTGATAAGAGTGAGCGGCAGCAGCAGGAAAGACACCAGTATGGAAGCAGGAAAGCTCAGTCAGGACTCACCTGCCTTTGATGTTGCAGCTTCAGGAGAAGAGATGTTGCCTTTCCGGGGCTCAGCAGGGACCTGTGTGAAGCCTACCTAAGGAAAAGGAGGGAGAGAGGCAGCAGAGGTGGTGTCCTTGCGGTTCAACAATGACATATTCTCTAGGCCATAGCACTTGTGGAGTGGGAAGGAGAAGCAAGCACAACCTGAGCTGATTAAGATGTTCAGGGGGATTGAGATTGTGGGAGATGAGAGTGAAAAAAAGACTAACATGTCAAAATAGCATCCTCAATTTTAACTGGCTTTCTAATTCACTGTAGAACAGAAAGAACATATTCACTGCTTGGGATTACCTTAAATCAATTAAAATGATGCTTAGAAAATACTACAAAAGATACTTAAAGAAACTGAATTATTCCCCTGCAAGATTCCTGTCTGATTTTATCCTTTACACTGATTTCTGCATTATGATTTAGAAATGGAAAATTATGGATTTGCTGTGATTTGGAAATGGAAAATTATTAGCATAAGCTATATATGATCTACCAGCTATGAGGATAAAACTGATGCCTGTTGTGGGATGCTGGTTTTTATTATCAGGAGTATTTTTGTCCTAAGCAGGACAGATGCTGGGGATGCTATCATCACCAGGTAACATGGGACAGGCTATGATTGTGATCTGATTGCCACTCTAAGCCTTGGCTTAGGCCATGACTTAGATGTTGTGGCTTTGGTTTTGCTCCCCACCTTTGGAACATTGCAGATGGAAACAAAATTAATCTTAAAAATACAGATAAAAGCTAACATAGAAATACAAAGGTCCTAATAATAATAATAATAATAATAATATATATGTATATGTGTGTGTATATATATATATATATATACAGACATTTCATACAATCTTTCATGAACATTTTGTCCCCATGAAGACATGCTACAGCTTACCAGGAAGGCCACATCTGCCTTCTTCAAGTAGAAGAACGGTCTGTTCTTGGCTGTTTCCGCATAGGTATCAACATTTCATTAAGCTTGTGTTTAAAAGATTTGCAGACAAACTTTTTTCTTCCCCCTTGTCCTTTCCTTCCCTGCCTAGCTGCTGCTTTCACTTCACAGCAGGCATGTTGCTATGTCCCTAGCTGGAAATGCAAAGTAAAATGACCATTTTAAAGAGGTGAAACAATCCACAGACTAGACTGTCTCCAAACCTCTGTGCCCCACAGTGGTACCTGAGACACTGACAGTATCTTGGTCCAGCTATATGTCAGCTTTTTCAGCTGCTTAGCGTTTCTTGATCAGGTCTGGCTAAGCAGAAGAGATTGCACTGTCACCCATGGTGAGTGGTGATCTATTACAGGCAATAACCTGGTATACACATCTACTTTAATAGATCTGGAAAGCTCCTGAAGTGAAAGAGCTCAGGAAGAGGGAGGATATTCCAGATTTTTCTGCAAAATAGTTCTTATTCTTGAGGTTTTGCTAAATCTAACACTGACCTTTTTAGTTCCCCAATTCTAATGGCATATATTGTAACCAGCTATGAATCTGATCCTAAAGAAGAAAAAAAAAAGGAAACACCTTTGTGTGAGGGAAACACACTAATAAAACAGAGAACAAATTAATGCCTAAACAATTTAAATAAATGCTATGTTAAAATAAGCAATTGCAGGTATCATTCTCATGGAAAAGTTTTAAAGAGTTCAATGAAACTGTACTATTATCTCACTAAGTAATAATTCAATTCAGTTCTTCTCAGTATGGAAAATATTTTGAACATAAGCATGTCTCTTCACACTTCTAAGGAAAAAAGAAAAGAAAAAAAATATCTTTACCCTACACAGCTCTTAAGCTCTCAAATTGAAAAAAAAGAAAATTTTTATTTTTATTGCACAAAGGCTTTGAAACACATTTGCCTAGCAAATAACATAGTTAATTCATCCAGTCTGTTGCAGAAGTCAGGTAAGTCCAGTCCTTTATATGATGAGTGTGCCAGAGGCGTTAACAGAAACAAATATGCCCCAGTTAGAGTAAAATAAAATATCTTGCTGGTCACACTTTTATCGCAGAGCCTTCAGTTCCTTAAGTTTGTTTCAAGATGTTCTAGAAATTTCTATGTTCATATTTTTGTTGCATTTAGGAACAGACACCATTTATTTTTTTTTTTTCAGTTAATTTGCTCAAGAATCACTGCTCCTTAAATTTATGTAACATGAGTATCTGTACTCATGTAATATATTATATTAATTAATATTATATAGTAGTTTAATTATATATTAATTTTTAAAACTGCAAAAAGCTTTATATATTGTTTTTACTGTTAGCAAATACTTTGTAACATAAAATTTTGAGATCTTAAAAAAAAAAAAAAACCAACCCATCATCCTCATCATTATTATTTTCATTCAATCTGAAGATTATTAGCTGTTGACTTCTATACCTTAAATCCACAGAGGTGGACATCCTCTATGATGCACAACTGGGTACTGAAAATTGTCTTTTTTTGTGTCACTTCCAGATACCGACACAGAAAGGGAAGCAAGTAAAAATGTTCTGGGGAAAATAACAGATTAAAAATCTTCCTATTGACATGGGGGTCACTGCCCTTAAAAGTGCTGTCAGAAAGTGTAACTGGTTAAAAAAACCACAAGCCAGTGCTCCATTAAAGCAGGACAATTTGGGGAGGAATATTTTCAAGTTTCCATACTTCATGTTTGGTTGTAATTTAATTTAATTTCATCATTTAACAAACACTAGGAAATGAAAGTAAGGACCTCAGGTATGTGTCCAGCCAGCCTCTGGATTAAGAAGATACTGGCTGCTCCTGTGGCTAAGACCAGCTCCATGGATATCCTTTCACAGTCTCCTCCTGACTTCTGACTGGAGACTTGTCCCATACAACTGTTAGGCAGCTATAAAAGGTCTTATTTGCCCCATGGGTTCATGTTATGTCATATCTGGGAAGATAAGATGTGGGATTTGTTTCTCACTTATCCTGAAGGATGAATTCTCAACAACAGGTGAAAAAAAATGCAATTTTCATAGCACTCCCAACACAAGAATTGCTTCTTAGGATACTGTGTAAAATAAAAATAAATTACCAGCATTGTTGAGAAAATAAATTTTAATGTAACATATAGGACAATTATTTTCAATTCTAGATGCAGGGAAGGACTATGGTATTTTTCAGACAGACACATGGGTGTGAGTATATGTGTAGTTATCAGTTAATAATTATTTCAAGGTATTTTCAGTCTGCCGTGAAAGACTAGAAGATGAATAGAAAGATGATCAGCAGGGAAAGGCAAACATGGGCTGACTTCCAGCTGTTTCTTGTAATAGCAAGCTGTCAGTCAGATGCAAATAATATATCTGTATTTTGCACATGCACTTCCACAGAGACAAGTAGGATACTTTTTGTTTAATTCTATCAGAGCAAAATCTCTATTCAGATCTGCTCAGTGTCCCTAAATGCAACTTAGGTAAATACATATCTCAATGAATTTTTTGTTAAAGTTATTAATTTATTTATTCATTTATCCATTCATCTATTGCAGGGGGATATCTTGGAAGTATGTTATTTAATGTCTTCGTCTGAGGTAGAAGGAATAATGAAGTTTTTCATCTCCTTGGGTAAATTCATTGGTCTGGCAACACACAGCAAGAACTCCTGTTCACCCTGCAAGTACTCTGCACAGCGAATATTTGCCTTCAGAAGGAAATGACATCAGTGCCAGATGCTTTCAGGTCATCGTGTGCTGCAGAGGACAAGAAGAAAATCCAACCCATAGGCCATTCTGCAACCCTCTTCCACCTTTCCTGGCTTTGTTGACACCAGCTAGAGCATATAGGTATAAAACATGTATCCTGTTTGCAAAATACCTATAAAACATGTATCCTGTTTGCAAAATCCATCATGGTCTCTTTAGTTACTGTTGCTTGGAAGAGATAAACAGTTTTCCCAAACCCACAGGAAGCTCTTCTGAGAGGAACCCAGGGCTGGTGAGAAATAGAGACATTTTGGTGATGTCTCTTGTTTTGTTGGCAACTCGTTGTCACTTCATCATGCCATGCTATGTTTAACTGTGGTTTATAGATGCATACAGAGAAATTATCCCTAAAACTGCCTTAGCACAGGACCACGCTAAGTACACAGCTGGCTGTTTGATTGAGAAACAGATTGGATTAGCAGCAGTGTTGTTTGGTTTAAATCAAACAATGAGATGAATGCAAAGTATTTGCTTAAGACACTACCAGCAGTTTTAAAAAGAAAACTTGACTGTGCTAAGAAAGCCAAAAGTCTGAGAGTAATATTTTTAAAGTGGGCAAGACTTGTCTGCATTGTATCTTCTGGCAGAGCAAAAGCTGGCTTTGAAGGTCTTTAATGGGTCTCTTAATTGCAGGCTCCAGAGTACTGTCCTACAAAGTGGTTTTTTCATCACTGATTAATATAGTACATTTGTTTATGAGATCATCTGTTTATAAATACTTGGCTGAAATAGTCCATTCTGTATCCAATTTTTGTGTACATGTATTTTAGTATATGCAAGTACACAAATCTTCATGCACACACATAGGTATGTTCTATGCACATAAGAAGACACACACAAGCTCGCATTATATATACATACTTAGAATCACAGATGGTTTGGGTTGGAAGGAACCTGAAAGGTCATCTAGTTCCAGCCTCCCTGCCATGAGCAGGGACAACTTCTGCTAGACCAGGTTGCTCAAAGCCCCATCTGATCTGCCCCTCTGATGGGTTTTTGGCCTGAATATGTTGATGAGGAACTCCACATATATTGCTGAGGAACTCTACTGTTGTTACAGTATAGGTGGTTGTACAGTTTAACAACAGAAGCCAAGCTGATGAGAGAACATCATGGGTCACACCTTGGACGTTGATGGAGATTAGGCATGCTGTAGATTAGCTCAAAATCATCCAAGTTCCAGGAGTGCCTGCTGTGTACACTAAAACCCTTCTGTGAAAATAGGGCACTACCACTTGTTTGCTTTCAGGAGCTCTTTATCAACAGCCCTGGTCTCATGTACTTATCAAGACTACCACACATTAGAAAAATAGCCATCAGACCATGGCTGAACTACTATGGTATTTGCCCAGAGGGTTCTCTCATGCATCATGTACAAAGTTTAAATAAAAGTCTAAGAGAGGATGCACAGTGTTCACAACCTTTTCTGAAACTTCTTCAAACTGTTTGAAAAGTAACAACAGCCTGATTACTTCTACACCAGCCCATCTTTTTAACCCCAATGGCACAATTTGTATGAGAGTTATCTTTACAGAATAGACTAGAAACAAAGCGCTCCCAGACAGCTGATATAATCAGAACAAAATGCAGTTCCTGAAATGCAGAATGCAAGTTACTGTGTGCTTTAGATCTTGTCTTCAAAATCTTGTATTTCCCTTTCATTTGCAACCCATTCCCACAGGAAAGCACTAAATGGATGAACTTTGTGCAAAAGTTGACTTTCTGTCATGACAGTGCAGGTGGTTCCTGTACTTTCACTAAAGCTGACCTGTCCAGAACAGAAAAGCACTTGATTTCTCAGAAAGACTGGTCCAGTAAAAGAGGGCATATTTGACAGGAAATATGGTGAAAAAAGCCAATTCTGTGAAATTCTGGACATTTCTAATTGTAGTCTTGGTTCCATACTTGAGGTTTTTGGTTTTTCTAAAATTCTTTTTCCGGGGAAGTTTTGTAAAGAGGAGGAATGTTTTTGTAACTGTACCTATGTTATTCATTCCTTCTGACAGGAGGGACTTCTTGATGTCCCTCTGGTTTGCCCAATGTGATTGGAGAGCTTTGTTTCACCAATCAAATTGGTCTGTGTAAAATAGTATATAAGGGAGATGCACCCCTAAAGAGTCATTTTTTAGCCTTCTGAATCTTGGAGTCTGTGTTGTTGTGGTGTAAAACAGCGACATCTAAGATAGTCAACTATCAAAGAAACATTAAAAGACAGCAAGTATATCTATAAACAATGTAACATAATGTAACAAAACACAGCATAGCAGAATCCAGAGGATGTATTATATTCATAGTATATAATATGTAATGTAATATGTGGTGTATGTGGTATACAATCATACATACCTTCTATCACATACTATATATATGTGTGTGTATACGTAATATATATATATAGATATACATATTTAATGACAGAATCAGTCTTGATTAACCCAGTGGACCTATCATTCCTGCCCATATCCTTCTTTTCCTAGCAGTGCTTNTGGCACCTTTAAAAGCCAAGCTGCAGGAGGAATAATTGAATTTAGCAGGAACTACAGTTTCTAGATTATTGTGTGGCAAATCACAAAAAGCCCCATGATAACTGCTCGATAGTCCATTCTTTGGTTGCATCCTCATAGCAAACAAAATATTTAGTTCACGAGATGGCAACAATATCTCATGATCTTTGTAGAGACACAGTCTAAACTTACATAGTTGGAAATAATTTACAGACTTTGGAAAATTGATATTGCAGAATAACTATGTTATAGATGAAAAAAAAACCAAAACAAAGCAGTAATAGTATCTGTGCAGGTGCAGGCTTTGAGAATAGTCTCGAATCCCTCTCACTTCTCTGTGTGTTCCCCTGAGTCCCAGGTCAGCTAGCCTGGTCACCACCCAGGTCAGTGGTGATGCTACCTGTAATGCAGTCTGAAAGTTCAGGATGACTGTAAAGCTTTGATACACTCTAAAATTATTAAATTATCATAGTTATGAAATTATTACAATGCTTTTGTGGAGGCTGGTGTATATTTACCTTCTGCATGTGTATGAATGTGTTTTCATTAACTCTCAGGGCTGTATACTTAGGCAAGGATGCTGAACTCTGACTGCATTCTTATCGTGCTTTTTGTTAAGAGCCATGCTCCAGACCAAAATGAGCCCTCAGCTATGCCCAAACACCTTTGCTCTCTGTGTTAGCTTTGCACACACCCTAGCTGAACCTGCACTTGGGCAATTGCTTGCAATTTTCCTGAGGAGCTGCAGGAGAAATTAACGCCCAGCTTAACTTTGCCATTAAAAGCAGTAGGTGTGATTTAGGGTGCTCTAGAAGCAGAACGGTTGCTGAGATTTTTTTGTGTTGTCATTTTACATGGTTGAACACAGGATAAATCCACACTTTTGGACCAATTTTGGCATTGCCATAATCAGTTCTCACTGGTCTGCTTCTGCAAATCAGTCATCACAACCAGTCCAACCAGTCCCTTGAGAAATCCCTTTACATACAGAAGCGAGAGTCTGTTGGTGCATTTCCACATCACTTAGTTAAATAATGCTCTGGTCAGTGTCACAACTCACCTACCACACCTCTCACCTTCCATGGCTGGTTCTCTCTGCCACCTTGCCCGGGGCTGGATCTTGAAAGCAAGATTCATTTGAAGATGAACTCAGACTGCACCTTGGTTGTACTGTGCAAGCCAAGAACATAAAATGCAAAGGCTCANATGTTATTCATTCCTTCTGACAGGAGGGACTTCTTGATGTCCCTCTGGTTTGCCCAATGTGATTGGAGAGCTTTGTTTCACCAATCAAATTGGTCTGTGTAAAATAGTATATAAGGGAGATGCACCCCTAAAGAGTCATTTTTTAGCCTTCTGAATCTTGGAGTCTGTGTTGTTGTGGTGTAAAACAGCGACATCTAAGATAGTCAACTATCAAAGAAACATTAAAAGACAGCAAGTATATCTATAAACAATGTAACATAATGTAACAAAACACAGCATAGCAGAATCCAGAGGATGTATTATATTCATAGTATATAATATGTAATGTAATATGTGGTGTATGTGGTATACAATCATACATACCTTCTATCACATACTATATATATGTGTGTGTATACGTAATATATATATATAGATATACATATTTAATGACAGAATCAGTCTTGATTAACCCAGTGGACCTATCATTCCTGCCCATATCCTTCTTTTCCTAGCAGTGCTTCCGTGTTTTCGTAATAACTGCCCAGAGCTTTTGGTGCTGTAAGTGTGAATTCAGCTATGCATTTGTGATATATAGCAGGAAAAATTCTAATACTTTCTGTAATATTAAAAAAACCCCCTTCTAACTGAACTTTTATGCTAATCTTACATGTCTGTATTAGCATTATAACTGGAAAAAGAACCCCATCCCAAGGACACTCAAAAATATTTAGAGATTATCAGGTGCATGTATGAAAGCTAAATCAAGTTTTTTTTCTTCAGCTTATTAGCTGTTCACCACAGGTCCTTTGAATGTAAGACAAGCATGGCACCTTTAAAAGCCAAGCTGCAGGAGGAATAATTGAATTTAGCAGGAACTACAGTTTCTAGATTATTGTGTGGCAAATCACAAAAAGCCCCATGATAACTGCTCGATAGTCCATTCTTTGGTTGCATCCTCATAGCAAACAAAATATTTAGTTCACGAGATGGCAACAATATCTCATGATCTTTGTAGAGACACAGTCTAAACTTACATAGTTGGAAATAATTTACAGACTTTGGAAAATTGATATTGCAGAATAACTATGTTATAGATGAAAAAAAAACCAAAACAAAGCAGTAATAGTATCTGTGCAGGTGCAGGCTTTGAGAATAGTCTCGAATCCCTCTCACTTCTCTGTGTGTTCCCCTGAGTCCCAGGTCAGCTAGCCTGGTCACCACCCAGGTCAGTGGTGATGCTACCTGTAATGCAGTCTGAAAGTTCAGGATGACTGTAAAGCTTTGATACACTCTAAAATTATTAAATTATCATAGTTATGAAATTATTACAATGCTTTTGTGGAGGCTGGTGTATATTTACCTTCTGCATGTGTATGAATGTGTTTTCATTAACTCTCAGGGCTGTATACTTAGGCAAGGATGCTGAACTCTGACTGCATTCTTATCGTGCTTTTTGTTAAGAGCCATGCTCCAGACCAAAATGAGCCCTCAGCTACGCCCAAACACCTTTGCTCTCTGTGTTAGCTTTGCACACACCCTAGCTGAACCTGCACTTGGGCAATTGCTTGCAATTTTCCTGAGGAGCTGCAGGAGAAATTAACGCCCAGCTTAACTTTGCCATTAAAAGCAGTAGGTGTGATTTAGGGTGCTCTAGAAGCAGAACGGTTGCTGAGATTTTTTTGTGTTGTCATTTTACATGGTTGAACACAGGATAAATCCACACTTTTGGACCAATTTTGGCATTGCCATAATCAGTTCTCACTGGTCTGCTTCTGCAAATCAGTCATCACAACCAGTCCAACCAGTCCCTTGAGAAATCCCTTTACATACAGAAGCGAGAGTCTGTTGGTGCATTTCCACATCACTTAGTTAAATAATGCTCTGGTCAGTGTCACAACTCACCTACCACACCTCTCACCTTCCATGGCTGGTTCTCTCTGCCACCTTGCCCGGGGCTGGATCTTGAAAGCAAGATTCATTTGAAGATGAACTCAGACTGCACCTTGGTTGTACTGTGCAAGCCAAGAACATAAAATGCAAAGGCTCATTTCCATAGCCATCAGAGCAATTGCACGCTTGCTGGTTAATTTTGCCCAAGTTTCTCTGATTGCTGGAGAGAAAAGATAATAAGTATATTTTGTGCTTGGTGAGATGAATTTGAAACTCAAACTTCCCTGTGCTGGAGATGAGAGCAGGGTGGAGTAGGGGATGAAGCAGCTCTGCAAATACTGGATATAATTCCTTTCTGCAAGGAAAGGTTGGAGAGGATAAGCAGAACTTAATAGTTCATTAAAACTTCCTAATATTGCAGTTTTAGAACGTGTAGGGATGAATAGGAGGAAAAAAATAGAAGGAAAGCCAAGGAAATCCGCTTGGTCATATGCTGGACCTGACTGTGGCTGATGCCTTGGACATGAAGACTCATCAGCACATGCATTCATCATTTGTAGAAGTCCACTCAAGGCTCCAAATATTTAATGTCATGCTGTGGATATCACCCAGCCTGGGGACAGGTGTGTCAGGAGTTCAGGGTAGGTGACTTCATAAGTCCCTGCAAAACATCATGTGGATGTGCCCTATGACTTGACTGCTGCTGGTAACCAGTTTATCAGTGTTAATGGCTGTTCTAGGCTTATCAATCATTTTATTTTGATGAAAAGCTTTCTTTCCTCACAAGAGGCACAGTAATCTGCTGCTTGGATCCCCTGGCATTTGTCCCAGCAGCCCTGCAGGTATTGTGGGAGGAGGTCAGCTTCCCGTTGGTGGGGACAAGCTGTGCTGGTGTTTCCACATGCTTTTGGCAGAAAAGCAGCTTGTGGTTTGACAGAAGGTGCCTGTGGGGCTTGTGCTCTTCCCCAACACCAACAACCAGCCGGACATACCAGGCATGTGTGGTGGCAAGGGACTGCAAAGAGATGTGCAGGTCTGAAGAGATGTGAGAGATGGGGATATTCAGCTCAGAATGTGTGTCCTTCATTATTTTTCCCATAAATAAGGCTGCTGTATATTTGACCACAGCATCAGAAGTCTGGTTCTCTGGCTGCTGCTCCTATCTTGTCAAGCTTTTCAGTGCTGTTCACTTTTCACAGCCTGAACAGAAACATCTGACTATGAAATCTGTGACTAACATCTTATTTTTTTTGGGTACACAGTGCCATCTAGCCTCTGACTAAATATGCTAGAGAGGGATTTTCAGAGTTCCTGAAATGCTGTTCGTTTTACAGGAAAAGCTGCAGGAGCAGCTTCTGTTCAGACCGACATTCAAGCCGTGCTGCAATTTTCTCCTGTCCATAAGCCATCCACATCCCATCATCTGCTAGCTTGACTTCTACTTCTTGCAAGTTACCTGCAGAAAGTGAAAGTCCTTTTATCTCTCTCTTTATCTCTATATAAATTCTTATATCTCTATGGCATGTCACTTCAGTTAGTGGCACACATTTGACCAAAACCAACCACTTCAGCAGCTTGGATGCCCCTTCCTACCTGACTTTACATTCACCCCTTTTAATCCTCCTCCCAGGATTGTTACTTACTCCAAAGGAGAAGCTGGCATGCTCTGGTGGCTGCCCAGACAGCACTTGTAATAAGCAAACAGTTTGAAGCCTGTTACATCTCTCAAAAAAATATAGACCATGTCTTCTCATCATGCAGCAAATAATCATCAGGGTGACGGCCTGTGGCCTTGTCATGGCATAGAGCTGAATAGGTGTGCTGGGAACTGAAGCAAGAAACCAGCAAAGAAAGGCAAAGGAGGGTCTTATTACTTGCTGCCATTCCTCCTATGCATTCCTGCAGCAGCCCAGGAAAGCCTGCCACTCAGCAAGGATGCTCCTACTATGGCCAGTGCCTTGGGGGCCTTTCCCATGGCACTCTGCTTCTCTGCTGGAGACCTTAAGAGGGAGAAGCTGCCCTCCTCAGTGGAGCGGCTAAGACTGTTGCAAAATCTGGGAGACCTGCCCTGCTAAGCACCAAAAGAAACGTCCATTACCATGACACTGAACCTGGTGAGGGTTTTTTATTCTTGGACAGATGTCAGCGGACTTTTGCTACGTTTTTCTTTCAGATATTTTCAGTGACAAAAGCTTGAAGCATTTAACGGGAACTGAACCTTGTCAAGAAATTGCTGTTTTGAATGAAGCTGGCTTGCTTGGAAAATATTTTGAATGCCAAGTTCTGCCTAACTGAAAAAGTTTCCTTTCTGCCATTCTTTGATAAGGAATGTAGTTAGCATTAGTATCTGATATAAACGATTAACTCCTGGATTAACATCTATTGAGGTGAATGGGGCACTTCACACATCACATCTAAATCAGGATGTGTGAAAAGATGAGGCTTGCTCTAGCTACAAGCTAGTCATGCTAGTGTGGTTAACAGCTCCACTGAGGTGCCTCTTGCTACCATCCACCCAGTCCCCCAACCAGGCACTCCTTGCACAGGAGAGCAGCTTTGAAGGACATGGCTGCACAGGAGTCTTTCAGTCACATGCATTGTCTTCTTTATTCCTCAAGTCAATTAACTTTGATCTGGATACCTATTAGGTATTCTAGGGGTTGATACAAGGGTATCAGAGATGCTGATGTGTTTTCCTAAATGGAGCAGGCCTATTGCACATGCAACACATCTGGGCCTGAATGGACCTGTTATCCACCAGGAATGAATATGCTATCCATATTACAGTGCTATGTTCTTTGGGCTGGCAGAATGAGATAAAGTGGTTATGTTCGACCATATCATGGGGAAAAAGAAAACATCTCCATCTGAGGATCAGTGTTTCAAAAATTATATTTTAGGAACTCTAAGGTCATATCTGCACCTGTCATGATTCAATAACAGCATGTAATGTTTCCAATATGACTGGCATTTAGTTTTGTTTTCAACAATTGCTCATGTAAGAGCAACGATATGAAATCTATTTTGAACAGAGGACAGAGATTATGCTGATTTAATACACAATGATTCAAGCTTTCCAGTTAGGGAGATAAAGCACATTTTAACATCTCCTTTTCTGTATTTTCCTCTGGCAACATACAAAGATTTCCTTCTCTTTGCTGGAGGTGTTTGGCAGTAACACCCTCCTTATATGTGAATGTAGAGTATCTCACACACATGGCTTATGATCTTGTACCATCACAGTTGCGACAAGAGATGTAACAGCTACTAAAAGTACTCCAGGGCCAAGTCACCCAGTGCCCAACTTGAGCTAGTATGTAAAACAACCCAGTCCACAGAAAGCTGCTTGGTGGTGCTTTGACATACGAACGGATATTACACAAGATGCACGTTTCAATTTGTTATTTGCAGACAGGCAGCAGCAACCTTAGTGCAACACCCTGGAAATGCCAGTAGTCTTTTTTTCCAACCAAGAAGAGAAGAGGTGTAATGATACTGTGACAAGCCTCAGAACTGTGAGTGACTGGGGAAGAGTAATGGGGGCATAGAGGCAATTTATGGTCTTTAAGCTTGACTGCAGCCTGCTATTTAGCAGCGTACCAAACAGCAATCCTGAAGCCTTCCCTTTCATGTCCATGATTTCAGACAGCTAATGTCTTGAATGCTGTAGGTGTACAATCACACAAAGTGCATCAATGCCAGTTTAAGCTTGCCTTGAGATGAGCTGGAAAGTAACCTGAGAACAAAAGAGAACAAAAGAGAACAAAAGAAAAAAAATTGCTTCCAATGTTGTTGACAGGAGAGCTGTGGCACTGCTGGGAGTGCTGGTCCCTGTAGCAGGTCTGCCAGCTTTGGGTTTGTCCCAAGAAGGATTTAAAATGGTCTGAGATGCCTGAAATCCTCATATCAAAAAACCATCTTTGCGCAGGAAGCCATATCCAGCACGCAAATTTGCCGTGCTTACACATGCAACTTGTTCTTGTGAGCAGTAGATGGCACTCTTTGGATTAAATTGCTCTAAGAAATTTTTATTATAATAAAAACAGACACACACACACAGAGATACTTGGTTCTCAGAAAAATTAGATAAAATAAAAACATGTTTATCTGAAATTTTACTTTAGCCACCATCAAAAAAAAAAACCAAAACAACAAACAAACCAAATCACAAAGTGAGAGCAAAGTCTAATCTAGTTTTCAGGATTTTACCATTGCACTGTGTGATTTCCAGTGTTCCCA
The DNA here is from genome assembly GCA_013397195.1 of Hylia prasina. Lineage (NCBI taxonomy): Eukaryota > Metazoa > Chordata > Aves > Passeriformes > Sylviidae > Hylia > Hylia prasina. The sequence goes on from VYXD01007330.1 coordinate 200,891, forward strand.
TCTCTGTTTCTAACTCCTTATAGTGTAAACAGACACCTTCTCTTTCCATCTTGCCTTCCAATAACACCTTTCAAGGCTGCTAAATTACCTACACAGATGAACATCCAAGGGCCAACATGAGAACCAGCCTTTCTTACAGCTTTTCCCTAACACGTTTCCTATATATTAATGGGATGGGATGATAAATTTTCTCCTACCATTTTTAAAAGTGGGAAAGCACAAACTCACAATGGACTGCCTACCTAAAGCCTGACCTGCTTGGTCTCTGCTTTCCCATCTCCTATTTTATCTTCCTTTTCTGGTCTCTCCAATGAGCTCCATGGAGGCCCTGCTGTTTTGATAAGGTCCAGGGAAACTCCAAACTTCAGCCCTTGCTCTCTGTGCTCATAGAGAAGCACTGTGCTTCTTAGAATTCACACCACAGGAAAGTAAACCATGTGCTGCTTTTCCCTGGCTTTGGGTGTGGGTGTATTTTTTTTTTTTTTTT
>VYXD01007330.1:201409-229763 GCA_013397195.1 Hylia prasina
TTTCATTCCTGAAATTGTCTTTTGCGGAGCTTTACTGAATTTATAGCAAGCTCCACCTATGGATACTTCTGACTCTGCTGAGGTTGTTAACATGTTGAAGTATGCAACTCATGCACTGTGATTCCTGCAAATCCAGAGAGCAGATGGCCAGCCCAGTTAATTTCTTTCTGTAGTAGAAGCTGTGGATTTCTCTAGGAGTTGCTACACAGTAATACAGCAATGAATATTTGTGTGACAAAGTTAAGGAAAACCCTAATATGACACTATAGCAAATCCTTTATGCACATCAGCCTGTGCTGGGGATGGCAGGGCGCCAGTCACACTGCGTCTGGGCTGGGGAGGCAAAGATTGTCTTGACTGTCCATAGAATAACTGACTTGGCATCTTGGTTCACTCACCCTTACACAAGGTCACAAATGCTCTGATTCAGGTGGTCTGTTGTACAGCAGGAAATATTTTGGAAGAAAATGATTCATGGTGCTTCTTTAGAAGCAGAGTCTGCTTAGAGGCTCTGCTGGCAGTTTGAATCCACAGGTTTTGCTTCTGTCACATGGATTTACGGAGAGGTAAAACCATTGAAAAGAGAAGCTGGCCAGTATGTTTTATATACCAGGTTTTACTTCTTTTCTCCTTACCAACTCTTGTAGGAGATGGGAAGAAAGAGGACTTTGTCTTAGATGGTAGCCAGTCAGTCAGTGCATAAAAGATAATAATCAGATACTGTTAACATATTAACTTCTGATGGCTATTTTGTTACTGGAAGCCTTTGACATACTTTCAGTTTAGACTATTTTTTTAAAAACAGCTTTAATTATTTTTATTCCCTATTCCTTCAGCTTCCAGTAGTAGAATGCAATTCCTGACAGAAGTCCAAAATGCCATTGCTGTTCCACCATAAATCTCAAGGTCATCCTCTGCAGCAAATGGAAGTATTAATGGAAGAAGTGTGATGTAGAGAACAACTTGATAATATTTTTTGAGACTGAATCTCTAGTGACAATATCAATTATTAGCACTAGAAATCCTATCATTTGGAGTATATAAGGTGTCCAGTGGCACCCAAAGTCTCCTAAACTGACCCCAGATATTTTGGCGTTTCTGTCTTATCTTCCCTACCCTTTTTTCAAACCTTTCTTATTGCTTGTTGTATCAATCTGAGTGCTCCTCCTGAAATTGAAAAATACCTTACACTGCCATCCACAGTGACATCTTCACCTAGGAAAATGGTTGACATTGTGTTTTCCCATCCTTGATGCCCTTAGAAATGAAATGATGCTCACAACTTAAGTGGTACATGGGCTCACCTTGCCTTCCATCCTTGTCTCTCTCTGACCATGAGCTGCTGGCTGCACTCCTGTGACGAGTGCCACTCTAACATCCTGTGTGCTGCCTTCCATTCTTTCCCCTGTCTCTGCCTGCCAGATGTCATAAATCACATTTGTGACAGGCCACAATAAGACATTTCACCCTTCTTTTAGCTCAAGTTCCTGCCTGTGTCTCCTTGGTGTACCCAGCGCTGAATTGCCCTAAAAGCACTTCAGGTCTGTAGAAAAGAAGGAAGATATAATGTTCCTTCACGGAGTTCTCCCTCTTTCAACCCTTTTGTCTTAGGTACTTCAGTCCCTGCTGTGACACTGTGAGTGAGTTGTGATTGCATGCTTCATCCCCAAATCAATTGTACAAGTAGCAAAAGGAGAGAAAAAAAGAAAAAAAAAGTCAATGCAATTTATTTCAACTTATTGCAATGCATCAGAGTAATTCTTCTTTCTGTCAGTGTGAAAGAGTCCTTGTAGACTTCACAAATGAGAGAAAACTGGGAAGGTAGAAGGAGAGCAGTCTAGAAATTTGTTCAGGACTAGGGAAAAACACCTTGCTAGGTCTGAAAGCCCTGATACCAGTCAAAGAACCCATTGCCCTCCTGCATGGTTCAGTGGCCTGGGCTGGTGCCTTGTTTACCATCCTTTAAACAGCTCTGGCCTTGGCTGCTCTGGGAGCAGATGCAATTTCACCTTCAGCTCACAAAGGTGTGTTTGCAGCTGCTGTAGTTCATTCCCTGCCAAGTGAGTGGTGGGAAGCCAGCAGCCAAAACCTCCATCCTATTCCCAACTAACTGCTGTGTGGGAAAGACATCCTAGCCTTGGGTACTGGCAGCCTCACTGGGGCTGAGTTAGAATTGGCATCATCTGAAGAAAGAAAAATACATTTTTGCATGTCAACAATATCACTGCCCACCTGCAGGGTGGCAGGAAGCATCAGCAAGGTTTTGGCTTCCTTGCTTCCATTCTGTTGTCTACCTGCAGGGACAGCCCCATTTAAAGTTGCCATGATGCTCCTGCTGTGGTGGGAACGGGGTATGTGCCTGATGGTAACTCTCAGGGCACCCTGCTCCCCACATCCATGTTCCTGCATCATGACACAGAGGTTTACCTTTTTCACAGCTCCCTGCATGCAGAGGACAGAACAGCTTCCACACAGCCCAGTGCTTGGCATGAGGACTGGTGGCTGGAACAGGGTAGGGAACTGATCGTGGCAGTGTGAGTGCCTGCAGGAAGTTTCTTACAGCTGGTCTTGATGGACCACTAGAAGAATCATCTCTATAAACCAGGAGTGTGTCTTAATCTGAGAAATGCTTGCCCAGGGATTGCGATTTCCCTCTCTTAAAAAGAAAAAAAAGGCAAGAAACACCCCCAAAACCAAACCAAACTCCCCCCTCACCAAATAAATAAATTTTATAGCTTGAAACACTGCTTTCTTTTAAGCCTTCTTTCAGCCCACTAGAAAGTATTCCCCCCAAATCCCTCACACACAAAAGTAGCACTTTCACTTCACTTCTTATCCCGCTAAATGTGCAGACATCTGGAAATGGAGAAAAGCCAGTAATGGTGACCTGCCTACAACATCCCATCATGAAACAAGTAAAGGATTTGGAGATTAACAGGCTTATCCAGCACAATGCTGCACAGGGATATCCTGTCTCATTGACTTCTGAGGCTTCATGTTTGATAGGATTTAAAATGCTTCTCTGCTATAGCACCTATAAATCAAATCAAGGAGCTAAACTCCTTAGTTCTACCCTTCCCTTCATTGTGTCTTGCTAAGATACTTAGCAGTTTGAACCTGCTGTATCTATGCAGTTCTTTACCTCATCTTTGTGATCAAACCATCAGTACAAGAGGATGTGGGAACCCTTTTTTTCCAGCTAGTGAAGATTCCGTTCCTAAATCCCCTGGAATAAAAACCAAACTGACCTCCCTAGAGGAGGAAACACTACAATGATGCATTTTCAGTATTGATGAACTTCACACCCACTGGAAAAGAGAGAAATAGCTGAAACTCTTTCAGGATCTTCAGGGTTTTTTACTGCATCTCTAAAGACGGAAGATGAGGTGCATTGTTCAAAGTTTGGGGAGAAGTAGTATTTAATCTGCTTGAGGATACTAATGAAATGGAGATATCCAAAACACTGTGAGAGGTGTGAAGGAGTAGCACAAAGGCTGATGGGAGAAATGAAGCTGTCAGAGTTGCTATCTTTTGCTCTCCTGGGGCTTTTGAATCCACAAATCCCCACAGGGCACTGCCATACTTGAGGGATTTGGACAAGACTGGTCATCCTGATGAGGTAAACCCCTCCTCTGGGAAGAGAGTGCTGCAGAAATACATCACGAAACATCACAGATGTAATCCATGAGAATGGAGAGGTTTGGAGAGGTCAAGTGCCTCTGGCTTTTTTTGGTTTACTTGGGATCAGACCCATAAGCCAGGACCCTGAGGTAGCAGTGCCCACAGTTCTCCCTGTGAATATATGAAAGGTGCTTTTCCATCACAGAGTTAGGTTTCATCTAAAACCAAAATAACACAAGGGAACTTCTGAAAACAAAGGCAGGCAAAACAAAACAACCTCTCACCTTTGATGGGTGATTCAGAGGAGAAACAAAACAAGTCTTTCCCTTGTCTGCATTGTCTTCCTAGGCCAGCTCCTTTCTTTCATCCTTGCTCTCAGTTCAGTGGCTTTCTGGGTTGCAGAAAATTAACAAAGCCTCTTTCAGGGCCCTAGGAAAAATCCTGTTGCTTTTTGTCTCGCTCTTCCTCCAGACTGCCTTCCAGCCCTGATGTCTGTTGCCTCTTCCCTGCTTTGAACTCCCCGGATAGGTCACCTTGTGCAGGTCGCCCCCGTCCCTCTGCCCCAAAAACTGCTGCTGCTGCTGAGGCAGGAACTAGCAGGGTCAGGCAGCCTGCAGCCATGCTGCTGGGGTCTGTCTTTAAACAAGGGAAAAAAAGCAGAATATCTGTCTGCCTGCCTCTCAAACAAGCAATAGGACTTTCCATGAACACTGATAGATGAGGAAGTCACAGATAGAAAATAATTCTCTAGTTTGTGCCCAACGTGGGATCAAGCTACAAATCTTGTTAGGTGGTGACAGGAGGTATCAGTCAGAAGTCAAATCACACAGGGCTGCAGATTTATCTGGGTATCAAGGCTGCGGAGTCTGTGCTCAGTGTAGCATTATAAAATGCAGTGATCTTTATGGGCACGTACAGAGATATAATTGGAACTGTGCAGAACACAAATTAGATTTGAGAGATTTCTTTTGCATCTCTGCTTTAAGTCATGGTGAGGTTGTTTCATTAGCAAGCAGACATAAAGAAAAAACTCCCCTTCTTGCTCAGCTGCTGGTGCGTTTTTTAAATTAAATAGCACAGCAATTTACAGTTTTGAAAGAACTAGAGCTGTGAGGAGATCTCACTTGTTCCATACAAGCACATGGCAAGTAGGTTTGAAAGAAATGACTAAACATATAAAAACACCTCTGGCCCCAAAAGTCCTTTATCTGCCCATGGTTGGCATTTGAGAGGCTCTTCTGAGGAAGTAGAACAAGTACTTCGTGCTATGGACTTGCCTTGTTACCGTTGTCCCTAGACATCTGCTTCTGCGCTTGACAAAACCAGGCCATGACCTGAAGCACACCTTTGATCTGACCTACCCTGGGCTGAATCCCTTGAAGACTGAGGGCAGCTCCTGAGATTCCACGAGCAAACCAGAGGGTTGTCAGAGATAAGAATCCCCCTCCCCTCAAATCTCAAGAGGGCAGACCTTCCTTCTCTTGCTGAATTTCAGGGAAGGACTCACACAGTGGCCTGAGGGAGGAAGAGTTGCCTGCAATTAGCAGCCAGCTGAGGAAACCCAAAAACCTTGCACAGGGAGGCACTGGGCCATTGCATCATGAGTACAATAGTGTGGTTTTCTGTTCTGTGGGGAGCATTGGCAAGCCTTCAGTACTCACAGCTGGGTGGCACACAGAGGGAGAACTGGCAGGAGAAGTAGGAGTAGCAGCCCTTTGTGTGGCAGAGAACTGTTGCTGGTCTGCACGGGGCCAGGGCAGGAGGATGGTTGCAGGAAAAACAGGCTCTGGGATGTCTGTTCTCCTAATGAGTACCTCCATGGGCAACACTAGTCATTGTTCAATGTCCATGTGTCCGCAGACTTCAGAGCAAGAGCACACCAGCTCTTGCTCAAAAAGGACCTAAAGCTTCCTTAGATCTTTCCCCCATTAAATAAACAGTATTTGCATGTGCATTGGCCTGAATTCTTTCTACTGATGCTATGAAACCTTTAAAAAAATTCTCCAGCCAGTCATGCTACCAACCACTGTTGTTTCCAAAGGAAACTGGGTCCAAATTATTCAGAAGAAAAGGTTCACCTGTTCCCTCCATGGAGTCACTGTACACAGAAATCTGAAGAGCCCTCTGCAGTTTATCTCAGGCTCTTATACACAGTCTGTAAAGGTTTGATTTGATTTTTTTGTGATTTTTTTTTAAAAAAATATTTTTTGCGTTAGATGAAGATGTCAAATATTCCAAAGGAACCGCACATGCACACACACAAAAAAACCAGTCCTCATCTGGCAAGGCTCTTTTAATGTTGTACTTTTACCAAACCACAGTACATACTTCAAATAAGGCCTAACAGATTATTATATGCTTTATAAATTTACAAACAGTTTATTCTCCTTAAAGAGATCATAATACTTTTATCAGTCTTGTGTATTTCAATGAATTATATGTTTATTCAAGCATAACATAGCAAATGTAGCCATAAATCTTGTAGACTAAGTGTCTATAACAGAGGAATCTCAGATACACTATACTTCAGATTAGGATGTTTTTTAATATACACATTTTTGTTTAATTAGGCTAACCGTCATCTCCTGGTTATATGTCCCATGGGAAAATTGTGCTCAAGAAAGAAACATGTGGACTAGAGTAACTGCAAACAGAGAAGTTCTTGGTTCACCTGATAGGAAATTGGGCCAGCTTTGTAGGCACATAACCCTGGGATTGGCTTTCTACATGGTTTGGAGGGAAGGGTGAGAGGCTGTTTTTGCTTTCCTAATAGCTAATGGCCCTGGTCTTTTTCTGGGTACAGACTGCTTGACAGCAGCAGGAACTAGATCAGTAAGAAAGGACAACTGCATTTCCATCCCTAACCAACAGCCCAGGTAATTGAGAGCTGGCTGGCTGGTAGAGATGAATTACTCAGATGTGGCACACAAACAGTACTTAAAAAAAAAAATAAAAATAAAAAGTAAGTAAAAGAAGAAAGGAAATAAAACGACCTGCCTCTTTAACAGTTTTCACAATCTTTTGCTACTGCTATATATATGAACCTACTCCTGAACCATCATTCATGTCCTCGTCTCTTGCTGATTCCTTTTTCTTCTCACAAGGTTATACCCATAAAACAGCAACTAGCTGTTGCTAGTTTGCTATCTTCTCAAGCAAAGCCAGCAGAACAGGAGCACTTCACTATGCTGAGAAACCCCCAACAGACTGCTAAAGAAACTGTGTTTTGAGGACCTTACACTGAGCAAAATCACGGGCTGTGCAAGGCAGGTATTTCTGAAGTGTTATATGGCACTGATGTCTTCAAATCACCTCTCACAGAGAAATAAGTTCCTGCTTGAGCCCAATATGTCCCTGCCAGAGAACCAGTGAGGAAAGAAAAAAACTCGACACTGAGACAAAACCCAAATCCAAACCATGCAAATTATAGTTGAATAATAAAAACCAAAATTCAAGCCCATACCCCAAGTGTCCCTTGCAACAGAGACAGCTGACTGCTTCCTAAACTGCAGAACCAGCCATTTCTGTAGCTCCTAAATAACAAGTTTGGCAATAGTTACCATGCACAAAGTAAAGGCCACTTATAAAACATCTCCATAAAAATATCTATTTATCTCTATATCTCTATTTATATATGTCAGTAAGAAGCATCAGACTGAGCACAGCCCAAGCACTCCATGATGAGGGGAAAATTTATTTAATCTCCATGAAATTAAGCACTCTTAGTTAGGATTGGCGTCCACACGTAGGATTAAGTCAGTACTGGTAATTTCCATCAGGCTTCTTTTAGTGAGCACTAGTCAAACAGGTAGCAGGGTTGTGGGGGAGCTGAAGCCTTTCCGGAATATTGTGCCAAATCATGCTTTTGTGTCAGAGGAACTCCCTGGACTCAGGCTGCTGAAGGTGTGAGTCAGCTCATTAGGACTGAAGATAATTTAGGTGATACCTGCCCAGCCAGCCCACTGATGGGTCTTGATCCACTGAAGAGCAGAGGAAAAGTTCCCCATTGCTTGTGTATGACTGAGACTGACCATGCAAAGCAGATCTGTGGAAAGACAGTTCTCTGTGCTTCAGAGTTAATAGCAACCAAATGATGCCTTAGCCTTCCTTATTCAAGTTACTCTGATCCCTTCTTTTAAGCAGTTGGAGCTTCAAAAGATCTGATACAATGCAGGAGTTACAATAGGATGAATTTCATATCCCAGGAATTCCACATGCAGAAGCATTTATCCCCTCTGAGATGCTGATCCAATGAAAATAAAATTATTCAATAACCAGTGTTGGGAGTTTTCTTGGATGTGTTCATAACTGAAACCTGTAGGAGTGCTGACTTGTTGGCCTTGTTGAGCTGGACCTTTAACTCTTCCAAGAGACTAAAATCACTAGAGGCTTTTATAATAAAATTTTTTTGGTGTCCTACTTCGGAGATTACCACCAGCCCTGTATAGCTGCTACAAAAGCACAAGGGAAGGGCACAGCTGAGAGCTCAGTCTGACATCTTGTGGCCCTAAGAAAAACAGATGCTGGCTTTTGCTAGGCATTAATTTTATTATTGATATCTCTTGGGAAAATTTGAACAAAGCAATAGAAAGCAACCATGCTGAATGGAATGAAATGCAGCTGCCTAATCTTCAGACTCTCTTTGCCAGGCAATGCTGTGATTTTGGAGCAAATACAAACAAGTTAGAAAATAGTGCTGCAGATGGCAGAAACCAAACTTGCACTTTCAGGCACTGAGTACTATGAACAGATAAAAACCTACTGTCAATATAAAATGGCACATGACCGTTCCACTTCAATGTCTACACTTTAGGAAGGTGAAAAGCTTCACCTTGGTCAAAGTAGCAAGCACTGCTCGGAAGGAGTTTAAAGGTGACAGTGAAAGGTAGTAAATTTGTCAGTGAGAGGGAGCGCTTCTAAAGTTGAGAAAGAGATGTGAAAAAACCCAGAACTGCCAGCAATTTTCTTTCCTTGGGGTGATGGGTAGAGGGGTTTGGAAAAAAGGAAACATTAGATGTCTACAGAGATCTTACTGCTTACTCTCACCAGGAACCTTGAAATGAAAGGGACTTTATGCTGCATTTCAGAGTGTGTGGCAAAGGCAATTTCTCTTTGTTACCTTGCCCTGTTGTAGTAGTTTATGCTTCAGGCATAAAGGTCTCATACGCGCAAGACACATAAGAAAACTCTGCAGACAGATCTTGATTTTGCAACATAAATAACTTACAACTAGCTGTTGATTCTGTGTCCAGTGTTTTATGATGGCAAACCATAGATATACTTTTAAACATTTACCCAAAGGAGTTTTTCAAGACAAAGCAGTGCAGGGCTATTTGATCAGCCTGTGAATGATTTATTGACTGTGGCAGGGTCAGAATACTTGTGTGACACATGCACTGTAAGCATGAGAATGTGCACTTTAGAGAACAAACATTAGCATACAGGGGATTGCTACCTTGTTTTTGTTCAGCCAGTGTTTATTTTCCATACTTCCACATGAGTTTAGAAAAATAATACACAGATTTGGCTAGTTGCTCCACCGCTAACCAAAGCCATGATGAAGGAGAGCTGTTAGGCTGGGAATGCTCCAGATGAAGCTTGCTTCCACCTGACATGAGTCATCTTAATTTACTGTTTTCTGGCTGATTCAAGAGTTTGTTGCTTTGCTCCAGTGACTCTATCTATCTTAAAGAGCCTGTTGATAGCATACCACCGTGGAAATGGAGTCAGTGGGGAAAAAAACATGACTGGACAGGATGCTAGATTATCTCATCTAGGTTCCCTTTCCCACAAAATGTTGGACCAGAAGGTCTTTTGTAGTGCCTTCCAATCTGTGATGTTCAATAAGATGGGAAAAAGGTGACAAAAGACAGGGACAGGCAGCAACACATCTAAGAATTGTCTTCTAAGCAGGTAGAAGAGCTTGGGTCTTGTGACTCGGTATTCTCACCAGCTGCCTAAAGCAGCTTCAGTTTGACATCTTCAGCTGTACTCTTGCAACAGCCTATTTGAAAGCATGTGAAAGACAGGAGCTCAAGTATTTTGGCCAAAAAGGCAATGAACATTGTATAACTGGCCACAGCACTGTACCTACCCCAAGCTCCTGAGTGGAAGGCAAGAAACTCTGACTGGTACAGTTTATTTTGCTGCTAAACATTCCTTCAAGTGGTTTCTACTCTAGTGTCATTCAGTTATTTACGTTTCTCACCTGTCAGAAAATGTCATCTACCTGCTTTTTTAATAAATTAGAAATTTTTAGAGCAGGTCTGTGCTAGAATTCAGAATGCTAGTTGTTGAATATTATCAGTATAAATACCTCTGCATTATAACACTTAATATGGTGATAGTACATCTCTGACCCTTGGAGGCAGCAGAATTAGTGCTATGGAATCTGAGGAAATAACAATTTGCTCTTCCTTAATACTCTCTTACATACCAAGCGAGAACATTAATCTATGATAGAACTAGAAGTACACATTTTTATGTTTGTCGTTTAATCCAGATGCTTTTCCTTAAGGAAACAACAGTAGTGGGAGTACAAAAAGACATTACTGGAAGCTACTGAATCACAGAAGAAGCATGATGTACTAAATTTGTCATTTGCTTATATGTATATTTCCAGAGTCTATTTTACCCCCTTTTCTCTGAAGTGGTTCTCGTTGTGCTTAAATAATTGCTCAACTTTTCTCACAGGATATTTTGAAAACAGAAGACTAGTGAAAAAAATACTTTTTTGTGAAAGAACCTGTTGATACCAAACTCCTTTTTTTTTTTTTTAAACAGTAAGTGACTTTTTAAAAGAGGCTTCTTGTGTAAAAAAAGCCACAAATTGGCCCTTTTTCTTCCTGATTCTTAAGCTGTTGGCACAATCAGGGCTTTGAGCATAGTGCCTCAAGAAAAATCTGCTTATATGTGAAAGAGTTAAGAGAACTGTGTCACAGATTGTTAAATAAATGCTTTTCCATTACCGGGTCCAAGTCCTGTCTCATTTGCGGCACCACATGTGCCTGCTACTGTAGGGCACAGCCTGAGTTTATCTTCAAAATTGCACTTAATTTCAAGAGCAAGTGATTTTGCTAGCACTGCAGACTCAAATTTGGAGCAAGTTTGGTATCTTATCCACCCACACCACAGCAGCAATTGCCTGAGTGGTGCAGACATCACATCCCAAATAGCCTTAGGTTTCAGAGGTGCCTGCACACACCCACCCGGCTGCAGAGACACACGTGTGGCAGCAGGAGGGAGCAAAGACTTTTCGTGTCACTGTGTTCAAGTATCAGTTGGGCTTTACACTTGCACCTTCACTCCCATCTCTTTGTTCTAAAGCTTTTCTATATGAATAAGAAATATTCCTGCATAAAGCGTGGCTCTCCTTTTAGGGGTTGCAACAATCAGCACAAAACAATGGTCAGAACCTGGCCTGACCATGTTCTGAACACAGCATCCCACCAGGGCTTTGCCATTGTTATATTCCACAGAGGAAGTTAAGGTCTTGGACAGATCCAGGGATTTGGTGGGTGGTTAAGGCAATGCACGCTGTAGACAGAGCAGCAGTGCCTCTGACTCAGGTGGTTGTTGCACTGATGCTTCTTTGCCTAGGTTGCACACTCTCCCATTCAAGTGCATTTAACACAGTTTTTTTTATAAAATGCTTCATGTCATAAAAATTCTTTAAAGCCTGATAAAGTAGTTTATTAAAAGGAACAGACACAGGTCTGTTGAGCTGGGTATACATTTTTCTTGATGGTTTCAATAAAAGGCTCTCATTCATGAAAGAAAGGACAGAGTTATGATAGGAAAGGAAGGCAAACAATCCACAGTCATTTGTAGCATGTAATCCTTGTGAGACTGGCAATGCCACAGAATCTGCAGTAACAAATGTGAGCAGAACTGAAAGCAGACTGCTTGCTGCTATCTGCAAAGTGATCAGAAACGGAAAAAGCAGAAAGGCAGTCATTAAATTTCTATCCAAACCCTGCTCTCAGACCCTCTGCCCACCTCAACAAGTACAGATGTACACTTCGTAACAGGTAATGCTGATGCAGGAGGAACATACTTGCACTTCAACAAATATTCCCTGGTTTTAGCATCTTGTCTTCTTATGAATAACTGCATTCTGAAGTAGCTTTTTTTCATGTACAGAAGGTCTTTTCTTAAGAGGCCTTTCCAATTTCTGTTCTTTCCAAATTGATTTCCTGGTACTAGAGATGTTAAAAATACAGGCAATGATGAGAATATACAAAGCATGAGGCAACAGCTGTTACGGTGATTAAAACTATTTCAAATGTCTTTTTTCTTTTTTTTTTTCCCCCCCTCCTTTTTATTTACCAATCTGGTTTCTAACAGAACTTTAGTTAAAAGGAAAGACATTCACAGAAAATATTTATGCATACAAACACACTGCCCTTCATTCATTCTAAATTGCATGCTGTTGCTGTTAGAAGGCAAGATTTCTGTTTAAGGTCTCTAGGATGGATAAGGTCATCTGATTACCAGAAACTTAGGTTCTGCTTTTCAAGAATGACACCCTTTCAGGATTACCATGCTTGATGGAATGTAAAATCATTCACGGGAGAAACCATATTGAAAGCTATTGCTTGTTGAACTTAGCTTCACATTTCAACAGATACCCTGGAAATTAGATGCATTTGCCATTAAAGGACATTGTTTTAATTAAAATGAATTCTTATCAGTACAATAAACTTGTACATATACACCACTGCTTTGGCAGTCTTTCTAAAATATTTGTGATGACCATCCTCTCACACATATCATGCTGCCTAGAGCATGGCCCTAAAATGCTGCCATATCCTTGAAGTGGTAACTGCTAGAAGAGATATAAAAGGTACAGGTAAAGTTTAAGACAAAAAATACAAAGCAGAAATGCTCCAGTACAAGTTAAGATACATATTCCTATTTCATATATCTGAATTTTCTATCAGTAAATGTGGAATGAGCAGTGTGTGAAAGACCCGATTCAAAACTGCCACTGGATTGTGGATTTTCCTTGAGGCTGGATTGGCATCAAAATAAGTTTTTCATTGTTTTGGCTCTTTGGAGCTGTATGTCTCATTACCTGGTGGTCTGCAAGTCTTGTGAATGAGAATCCAAAATATTGCTTTCATTATTTCACTAACACTGAGAGCCCTGATCTCCAGCCCAGTCTTGTGCTGCTGGTGGCAGTTTTGTCATCATTTCCTGTTGTGTGAGGAATGACCCTTTAGAAACAACTGAGACACTTTGGTTCCCAAAGCAATACAAGAGGCTACATTTTTCTGCACAGTTCAAATAGGTGAAACAGCTAAAAAACAAGTGATAAAAGACTGATTATTTTAATATTTTTTGGGGAAAGTACAGAGTTTTATAAAAGCAGGATCCACTCTCCCCTCAAACAGATTTTCCCACACACCTGTTAAACAACATGTATTTTTGGCACAAGTAAGAGTAGGTGAAATAAACTGTGGATGTTGTTTCAGCCTTCAGTGATAGGCTTGCAGCAGAAGAAATTCTCAGAATTCACTGCTAGCAAAATACACAGTCTGCTCCTGCTTCACTGCCAGGATACTGAATGAACAGTGCCTATGATTAAACATACGCCATTCTCATAAATGAAATACAACCCAGACAGGCAGGAATTCACCCAAATCCCTATACAGAGACAGCTGCTTGTTGATAGTATCATGTTTAATGTCCAGTTTAAGGAGAAACAAGAATTCTAATATTTAAAGTTTCTAGAATTATGAAAGTGACTGTATTTTAACACGGCACTAATGTATCCCACAGAAAAAGGTCCATGGTATCCAGTCAACGGAGAGGTGCAGATGCCCCTGACTTGATTTCAGAAATTTAAACTGTTTTTCAAACTTAAGACACTAATTTATAACTATTGCTTCTTCAATGGTCAAAGGTTATTTTCCAGAAGTTCTCGCCTAATCTCTCAGAGTTATGGGAGATTAGCTGGTAATTTTTTGGGAAATTAGTGAATAGGTATCCGAGGCCTCACTACCATTACCAGAGACAACTGTCTCTTGCTTTGCCAAGGACTTGGTTAGACACAGAGACTAAGCCATCCTTCCCTTCTAATGCCAGGCTGAGACATTTGGCAATTTGCACTGTGGCTGTTAAATCTGTCTCTCCCACATAAAGTAGCAGAGGACTCTAGTCTCTGGGGATACATAAGTCTGATCTTCCTCACAGACATTAAATTCAGATTAGGAGGGTTTTTTCCCTGCAAATCAAATGCCGATCTATACAAATGATGCTCTATTAACTTCTCTTGGTAAGTTGAAGTTGCAGGCAAGAATGATTTTCAGAGTGGACTAAAATACTATTAAAATAAAATGAAACATAAAATCATAGAGAAAAGATAATGCCTTTTCAATCCTACAGAGACATCTGTGGTTGCTATGTAGTTTGCTGAGAGGTGGTACAGGGTAGATCCATCCCCCGGTGATATTCCCTTAAGAGAGGAGACTCCCATATTTTACACCCATGATTAAATCCAGGACTCATCTGCTTGATTACAAACAAGAGAGGGAGAGGTTAATACTGGAGGCAAGGCAAAAGAGTGCAGAGCACAAGAGTGACAGAGGTAATTTTTATGCCTACCTGAACCTCTCTGCCATTTATGTTACCTGAGAAACAGTAATTGCTTTTAAAACTGGCAACTTTTTTGTATGCTAATTCCAAATTCATAAATAGAAGAAACTAAAGACCTTGATTTGCTCTGGTATCTATGTTTAATGATAATGTTCCTTCAGAGCAGGACTTAAGGCTACCATCCCTAAACCCCAAACTATCTGGCTTGCCTTTCTGACAAATTGTGCTCATCAATGTCTTATCTGGTAAGACTCCAATATTTTCTTTCCTCCACGTGATATTTTTTTTTCTCATTTTTGAAGTGTCAATTAGAATAATGAAAGTTGCAACCAAAGAAATAGGGAAATCAAAAATGCCAGCACCACTCAGTGTAATAGCTTGTATGTTTCGGTGAAAAATAAATCTTTCTTGTGCAGAAA
The DNA here is from genome assembly GCA_013397195.1 of Hylia prasina. NCBI lineage: Eukaryota > Metazoa > Chordata > Aves > Passeriformes > Sylviidae > Hylia > Hylia prasina. The sequence goes on from VYXD01007330.1 coordinate 216,049, forward strand.
AACGAATTAAATCTGTGCATACTAAATCCAGAAATATTAAAGACAAAGCAAATCTGGGGCTGTCACAAGATTAAATACTTTTGAAGGGAAATTCCTGGGAAATTGTCTCTGTTCTTTTAGCACATGGCAAAGCCCTGCAGTATATTTATTCCTTCATTCTTTTCCACTGCAAAACCTATCCATTAAGGCCTAAATTCCTATCAATTCAGACCATAAGAGAACCATGCTTCTCTACAAGAGGGCAAGCTAAAGCTTTGTTATTGCCACTAAAAGATATTAAGTCTTCAGGCTGCTCCTTTGTCTTTCCTTCTAGCTGCCTGCCTGCTGTTCAGGTGATGCCTATGACACTCCTGATTTGAGAGGAAAAATAGCATGTACTGCTGTACTTGGTATTGGCCTTGCTATTCTTAAAAATGCCATACAAAGACAGTAAAATAGTTTGGGTAAATCTCTGTATTGAAAAGTAACTCTTCCCTGTGTGCTGTGTGTTCCTCACGTGCTCTGGAGGCAGGGCTTTCAAGCCTCCTTTGCCTCACCTTCCTGACTGTGCAAACACTGCCAGCCGAGGTTTTCCTTGCAAAGGGACTGAAACAAGGGATTTGAGGAATAAATTGCTACTCTCAAGTTGAAAATAAAGAAGGATGTGAAGTGCGTGGGTTCAAATGCATTGACTAAAGCTGTACTAATATTTCTATGACAGCCTATTAAGAAGAAACAGAAGCAAACAAAGTCTGGCTCTAATTCTCTACTACAATGTACAGTATATGCCCAATATGCCACGGGCAGAGTTGAGTTTAACCTGGCACGTGCCTCAGGTGGTGACCTGGTGCCATAGACAAAGACTCAGGAACAGACTAGGTCTACAGACTCACACAGCATCATCCTCCCCCAGAGACCAACAAAACAATACAAAACCCCTTTAAAGCCTCCTTGTTTTATGATAAATCCTCCTTAGTAACAGTAGTAGTAGTAGTCATAATAACGGTATTTTTACATTGTTGATGAGAATTACACACAATCAGTCAAGTGCCTGGGTCAAGAAGATGGGTCCTGCCAGGGCTGACATGGGCTGATGAGATGCTGAGAAACTGGCGAGTAAGATTTGCATTAGTCCTCACCTCTGGTCCCATCCCCAGTCTGAACCCCTGGATCAATGTCACCAAAATAAACGGTGATGTGATCAAGGTGCAGGGCTGAGGGCCGCCTGTGGGGAAGTGGCCAGCCAGGAGGGGACACAATGCTGGGAAGAAAGGGCTGCCCCTTGTTCTCAGGACAGAACCACCCACATTTTAAATAGCTTTTAAAAATATAAAAAACGAGCCCTGTTTCTTGTCACAGGTATCCAGAACATCTCTAAATGCACACAGAAATAGACAGGTATTACTGAAAATTGTAACCAATGCTGAAGCTGCAAAACTGCTCTTTGTTGTAGTTATTGGGATACAGAAGGGGCAATTTACTGTAAATAAATATTAAAAAGTATTTTTTCTTAAATGCTTGAGATATTCTTTTTTTTTTTCTCCAGTCTCAGTGATATTCTCCTGTCCCTTGCTCCTCCAGTTGTGCTGATCTTTTTATCCTATGTGTGCTCAAGTGTCCGACACAGAGTGTTCTCTCTCCACTGCAAGAGTCATCCCAGTCCCACCCTGGCCCAGCTCGTACCCCACCCCCAGGCCCCATCCCAGTGGGCTTAGATAAGCCATTCCTTCTTGCTCTCGTCTATGGTCTCCGTGAAGTTGGGGTCATTGTTCATGATGGCGGCGTCGGCGCTCTCGGCTGACTCCGCCCCTTTGGCCTCGTTGGTGTGGTAGGTTCCCTTGTGGCGGAACATGTAGCGGATCAGGAACACCAAGGTGCAGAGGATGGTGAAGATCACCACTGCAATCACACCTACACACAGGAGGAAAGAAAAGATGCCCCTGGTGAGACCAGCTGCAGGCTTTAACACAAAGAAAGGATCCCCAAACTCCTCTGAGATGACTTGAAGCTACTCAGGCAGGTGGGCATCACCACAGTTGCTTGGTTTCTACCATTCTAATATTTACATATTGTTTTCACTATATACAAAATGCAGCTGCATGAAGTCTGCTGGTGACTCTCATCCCATAGGTAAAAACTTCAACATCTATATCTACTTCAACATTAATATCTACTTACAGACATAAGCTTTGCTGACCATGAGGCACAGGGTGCTGAGCACTCCCAGAACAGTGGGGTGTATTGGTGGTGTGTGGGCAGCTCTTTGAAGGTGGAACTGATGTTCACTTTTTACTCAATGACTGTAAAGGCCTATCATAGCTCCTCTACATGTCCTTGAAAATTGGCTTGGTTCACTGTTGGCTAACACCATCCACTAAGCACTCCACATGATTGCAGACGTTCCTGCTTTATCATCAGTTCTAGCCTTAACTGGTCTCCCTGCAATGGTTTATTTTGGGTTCAACCCTGTTAGAGAGAAGTCTCATGAATGTTATCCTCTTAGGCATAGGTATCTATGTGATAAAACAGCACTGTAACTGTTTGGGACCCTTCTCTACAGGTAAAGCAATCTTCCAGGATGAAGATGTTATAAAATTTTCAGATTAAGAAAAATCTTGTAATCAGCCAGAGTTATGTTATATCACTTTATGTTAACTGGTGTATTGGGCAGGTCAACTGAGGCTGTTCAGATGTGGCCTGAATTTTTCTGTGGAATGCACTGCTATCCTTCCAGTATTGTAAAGTTTCACAGTATAAGGAAAAGTTATAAGTAAGAATAAAAATATTAATTAGAAATGAAGAATTACACAGCAAATCAAAACTAAAGCAACAAACCTAGACCTGGATATGGAAACACATAACCTTGCTAACAACTGCAATTCAGCCATCAGAGACATATACTGCAAAGTGTCTTGGAAAATTAGACAGTTTTCTTACCTCCAATAATAGCTGAGTTTCTGTTAACTCCATCTCCTATAGCTTGACCATTGTATGGAAAATCAGCACTTGCTGTAAATAGAGAATTAAAGTTTCATGTTGTAATAGCAGTGAAACTTCTGTCAAAGTTCAGAAATACATCCAACATCCTCAGATACAACTTAAAACTGTGATCACTAGGTATTTATCTATACATGAATAAAACCAAAAAAGATCTGTTAACATTATCTACTACTTCCTCCTCGTAACAAAAATAAAATTAAAATAAAGGAGATACCCTAGGTAAGCACTGCTATTGGTACAGAAGAACATTTTGTCCTCTACTAGCATAAGATTAGTAAGTTTTAAGTGGTAAAATAGCACAAAACTAAACAAACTTCTCTCTTTTAAAAGTGTGATCATACTTAGTATTACAGAGATTTTTGCCGTTGTCACTGCTACCCATAAAAGGCTTCAGAAACTTCCAGGATTTTGTGACCACCACTGGGTACAAATTCAAGCTCCTTGAAAGAAAAACTTAAGTCTCTTTTGCTGCTGCACATTCCAAGGTAAGAGAGGAGCTGCAACTTCTGTTGGTCAGAGCCCTAGAGCAGCTGCCCCACAGCAGCACTTTTGCTGCTCTGGGAGAAAGCCCAGCATGCCAGCTAGAGCCACTGCTGGAGCTGCTTTGGAGATGAGAAGCAAGACTGTGAGCTGGAGGAGCTGAGGCATGGCAGGCATAAGAGGCTGTGGATGAGGAGAGCCTCCAGCACACAGGTAAGGAGAGGAAATACAGGCAGATGTGCCAGCATTCGCTTGCCAGCGATCTGAAAAGGAGAAACTCCTTGCAGCAGAATTGGATGAAACTGGATGAATTTGGATGGTAGCCTTGGTTTTAACCTCCAGAGAATATCACAGAGGCTTTTCAAAGGCAATCTCATTAATTAAACTTATCAGCATTTTCTTTATAGTCAGACATAGCTACTAGACACTGCAATGACTAAGCAAGCGTAAGGAGCTGGGTGAGCGGTTGCAATAATTTCCTTCTTTGCCACTGGTACTAAAACATTAATGTTGAACTAGAGAAAATGTTGTTAAAAGTGTGTTAACTGGAGAAAGTTAAAATAATCAAGGATATGAACTGCTTTTTAGGGCATAATTTAAAAGCCAGCTGTATTTTCCTCATTTGATGGATTAGGTGATACTGTACAAAAATAATCAGTTGCCTTTACAGACCAGTGATGCATTCAGTATACAAAAACTGGCGAAGGGAATTCAACTGTCTTTCTGTTATCATGGACTAAAATCCATAATAAAGTTCCTTTTGTACTGTAAAGCAGCTGCACAAAAGAATGAATGGTTTCAGCTTGCCACGTGGCCTGAAAAGAGGTTTGGGGCTAGAGTAGCCCTCTGTGTGCCTACTCTGGGAGAGAGTCGAACAGGCTGTGTGTTCAGCAGCTAGTTTTTGGCTGACTCCCCGGGGCACAAACAGGAGCATGCTTCTCAGAGCTCAGCAGAGGGGTCCTGTCCAGCAGTTTTTGCCAGCAGCACTTTGTGCCTTTGACATTTGTTGGTCCTCTGGCTTCTGAAAACCTTCTTCTGCATCCCTCTGAAATCAATCAAGCTATAAATCGTAACAGATAAATAAACACCTGGTTCCATATCAGTGGATTTTGCTCCAAAGAACTGTGCAGGACCATTAATGAAGATATTTTGGCATAGGATGCATAAACATACCCTTGTAGTGCTAAAAGGGAAGGGCTGGCAGTAGGAAATCCTACTTTTAAACCTGCCCTTCCTGCATCTCAAGGAAAATCCTAAAGCCAAACAATACTAAGGGGAAACATCAGTTTGCCAAATCACAAGGAATTCCCCTCTGCCATTCTAACCCAAAAGGGGACCCCTTGCCATCCCAGCAGCACCACAGGCAGTTAACAAGTCCTACTACCTAACCACTTGCCAGTTGGTTGAGAGCTGTCTCCTGTGTCCTGACACAAGATATCTGAAAATCTACAATGGTCACAGCTCCTCCTTCCCTTACAATTGAATATTATATTTTATCTTCTTTTAAAAGGTTATTTCAAGGACAATGACACCAGTGAAGTGTGAAGAAAGAGGAAAGCTGCTGTTCACGGCAGCATCATCCCTCCCGAGATGCCACATCACACTGGCTATCCTACAAGGGATTCCTGGCAGATGGAAGACCACAGCCTGTGATGTTCAACAGACACTGAAGCCCACTGCAGGATAAGGAAGAACATGATTCATGACATGGAGCTCCATCCTTGATCTGGTATGAGAGCTACTGTTAGGACTGGACCCAATGCCTCCACACACAGCTGCTCTCCAGTGCACCCAGTCACCTTACACACTCAGGAGGAGCTGTCCATTGGATCAACAGACACGTAATTCACCCTGAGACTCTCACCTCTGACAAAAAGGAAACAGGAACATGTGTCTGGGAGCAGGGGACACTATTTCAGCAGGAGCTCATGATCAGATTGGCTAAATTGTGCCCTGCTGCAGCTGCTGGAGAACCAGGAGTGCTGAAGGGAAAAAATGGAGCTTAGGCTTATAGGAATATTTTGTCTGAAGCACTTGCAGCAGTGTTGGCAGATATTATTGCCATCATTCACGAATTCCTATTCTATTATTCTCATGTAACTAAGCGACCTGCCTGTGTCTTATGGGGGGGTTGACTGAAAAATTGTACTTAAAATCTGAGCCAAATGTGGGGTTATAGAATATATTTTGCTGCAAAAGAATCTATGCACTTATTTTACCTAATGTATTACTTCAGATGGATAGAGGACAAAGGAAACAACTAATTGTCACCCTGGTTTTGATAATTTTTCTAAGCCCTCTGAATTGTGTTTCACACTGGAATTTCTACTTTCACACGTTTTGCTATAAACAATAGCTTTGTTTTCGTAAGTGTCCTTCGTTGTTTACATATTTTTAGGTGGAGAAAGTTGATTGACAGTTGTCTTGACCAGTGTGGCTTGGGAGGTGGGATTTCATCCTCCAATCCACAGGCCCCTTTGGAAATGTATAAAATCGAGTTTTGTAAATAAACTAGCCCCTTTTTTTCTGCTTGCTCACCACCTCACCGTGCCTTGTGAGGTTCTTCCGTGTTGTGTTGCGGCAACTAATTAGTTTCCTTTTTTAATGGGAAGTTCCCTTGAAATTCATCAGTAGCTTCTCAAAAGATCAGAAATAGCTACAGACCAGAGGTCTAAGAACTGCAAAAGTACAATTCCTGCCACAGCAATTAGGCAGAAAAGAACCTATGAGGGTACAGTCTTTGACCCTCCAAGATGAGCTTAACAGAGTATTGTCCCCAACAGGTACCAAGTGCAGGTATTTCAGACAGAGGTTACATCATTCAAACACATGGGGATTCCTCTCTGACCTTAGTACAGTCACATTCCTTGGCAATATTAAGCAACTCTGCCACAAAGACAGCGATTGAGAGTTTTTCTTCCATTGCTGCTGAAATTCAAGAAATAAAAGACAAAAGTACATGTGAGAGCATGTCAACAAAGGGACAGCAGTAATACTGATCCTCTGGTAAAAGCACAGAAGACTGTATAAAGTGCTGTTCATAGGCTGTAAAGAGTAATTCCTAAAATGAATCTTCCCTAGGTGTCTCCTAGTAGCCAGGGTCCCATGTGTGTGATTCAAAACATGAAGAACAGAGCAAAGAGCTTTTTAATCTATCCTGGAAAACAGAAAATCTATCCTGAAAAGCTACATATTGACCCAAGAAATGTCCTGCCAGCTGCCTGAAATCCTCTGCTCATGCAGCTGTGGCACGGAGCCATCAGTTTGCTGTCACGGCACACCAAAGACCTTTTCCTAAAACCTGCAGCTACTGCAGGGACAGATTGTTCTGCATCAGAAAATGCTAAGCTCCTCTGTGGCTTAGTAACATCACTTTGTCTGGTTCCCGTACAGGATACGAGCTGGCTGATGCTGTTCTCTGCACCCTGTCTTTCCACAGCAGGTCATCAGGCTTGTTCCAAATACCACCATCTGGAAGCTAACTTATGTAAAGGGACACATTTGCTTTCTCTTTCTTTCATGGGCTGCTGTTTACAAGGCCATAGTTTCAATATTTCAATAACCACAGAGTAAATCTACAGAGTCTGTACTTATGTTTTGCACTTTTCAACTTTCTGTTATTAGGGTTAGGGTAAGTGGGATTAAAGAAACCTTGCAGCACCTACAAGGATGATTAAAGACTGACTGCAGGCAAATTCCATATTCTGGCCATCATTTTAATGACATTTGAAGCTTTAGATGACCACAAAAATGCAGTAGGAGACCTACTATCCTTCAGCATGCCCAGCATGGTCATTGCCACAGCCAGATGCAAAACAGCAGTCGTCAATGAATGGAGAGGGAAGATGGGACTGGATAAACAGAGCACAATTAGGATTAGATGTTAAAGATGACAGATGCGCTTGGTTTAGCTGAGTGAATTAATTCTGCTTCTTTATAACAGGCATGATTTTACATCTGCCATTTTCAGAGGAAAAATGTTTTACAATGGATCCCACATAAAAGCCTTTTGCAAATTCACAAAATTGAGATTAAAAAATGACCTTGGTAAAGTAGTCCAGAAGCTGAGTGTGGGCTGAGAAACAAGCAAAAGGCCGTTCAGTAAAGGCAAAGGGAAACCCAAAACCAGAGGGGAATTTTCAGATAAAGAGCAGTATAAAGAAGTACACAGTAAAAAGGCAAACTTTGTTTTGAAATACATTACCAGGAATGTTATATATAAGTCACTGAAATCAATTTTTTAACTGAATTTTTTTACTGAGTGGGCAAACCTTCGTTAAAATATACTACATTACAAAGAAAGATACAGTTTAGATTTGCTCCAGAAAGGGAAGTGTGAGAGTTATCACGGGTTTAAAAACAGTTGATGAAATGTGAAATGTTGGGAAGTGAGTTCGTTCAGACTAGATCTAATGTGCTGCAGGACTTCTTTGGCCTTTCATCTTTACAGATGTCCACAATTTTGAGAGGTGTTTGTTCATTATTAAAACCAGTTGGGTTTTCACATAAATATGAACTGGAGAAGCAACCAGAACCACCGGATCTGGTGATCACAAGGTATATAAAACCCACATCAATCAAGGCATTGATTAGAAGTAGAACAGTAAGATAACAAAATAAATGATGTGAACTGTAACTCCTTCTTCCTAATTCTGTTTTGCAGACAAGGATCCAAGAATGGACTTTGCAATGAAAGCAAACGCTCACTTACATGTTAGAATTATGAGAAAGTGTTGGACACTAGATCCATTCACTAATCTGGTTCTCTATAAGACCACAGAACAGAGAAAAATAAAAGCAAGTTCTCTGGTGGCATTCTGTAAATTATGTCAGCTCTGCTGGTCAGGTGAGACTGTACTGCTGTGGTTTGAAATTACAGAGCTGTCCTTATTACAGACTCTAAGTACCAAACCTAATTGCTTGACTCTTGATAGTAAAATTTAAGGTGCAGTTGCAGCCACGTTCCCCTTCCTGGATCACAAATGAAACTCTAAACATGCACAGAGATGATGGAGCAGGAGTAAACAAGGCCATTACACAGTCCTACATCAAGGGTGAACAACACAACCCTTAGAGTGCCCTTTCGTGATCACCCCACTACCTGTGCCCATGCCACCCACTTCTCCTGAGTTTGGCTCTGTGAAGAGCTCCCATGACAAGTAAAATGCATCAGTTCAGGAGAAGAAAAAAACATCTGAAGCAGTATTAAAAAATCTGTCTCTTTAATGCACATTTTCATGTTTCTTACTTCATATTGAAAATTCCTATCTTTTTATTTTTTAAATTAATACATCTATTTTTTTCCTACTTCCCTAAGCTGAAAACTCAGAAAGGAGGAAATCTACCCCTACTCCTACTTTTCTAGGCATTTGAGAGCAGATTCTGAGGGAGGACTGCTTAACATTAAACTATGTTAACAGATTTTACTTGAAGTCCTACTAACATCAGGTTAAGTATAGAACCAAGAATTTGGCTGAAGCAACTTTTAATATTAAACACCTCCAAGTGTAAAAAAAGCCAACCTCACACTTAACCCCCACAAAATATTTAAAAGATATTATTAACCATGTTGTTTGTAAAAGGTTTGTTCTAGAATACTACGTGGGGTCAATCGTCACTCCCTGAATTTTTAGTATGCGTCAGGTGGAGTGTTAGAGGATTATATGTGTGTCCCTATTATGAACCGTATTCCTGACTTTATGGAAATAGAAATCTTCACAGTCACAGACTTAATACATTTTTGTAGCACAAGTTACAGGATATTGAAAAAAAATATACTCACTTAGCAATTCTGTAACTACCAGAACAGATGTGTAGCTTAGAGAGAAAATTGGGGCTTTTAATTTTAAAAATGTCATCTTCTTCTCTCTGTTGCCAATAATGCTAATTATTTGGAACATGAAAATCTTCATGTTGGAACAAAATTCACTAATTTCTTCAGTCTTTTACAACCATCTTGACTGGGGGGGATAGAGAGGAAAAAACCCTAAATGATAAAAAATCCACCAATGTATTAGTGCTCTTTGGACCAATTATTTAAACTAAGATTTGTCAGGTATGTTCTGTTAGATCAAAAATATTTTGAAAGGTTACGTTTTATTTTCCCTAAGAAATTTTCATTGAATCTCAAGCAGTTTTTATGTCAGCTTCTGGTGAGTTCTGCTGAGAGAAATACATGCACAGAGATAATGGAAAACAAAACCTGTGGGTTTACATTTTTAATGTGAAGGCTCTCCAATCCTGTCTTTTAATTCCAATACAAAATGAGTATAAATTAAAAAATCCTCTTAAATGAGGCTTAATAGAAACATTGTCCTCTGAACAACCTTCTGCATGCAAATGCCTGGGACAGTGGGAAAGTAATTGGGGATTAGAGAAGAAAAGTGTTGTAAAAAAAAAAAAGGATGAATTTTAGAATGAACAATGGAAATGCTAACAATGAACAATGGCAGTGCTAGGAGAAAAGTAAGTGAAAGCTCCATGGTCAATGAACTGGGACAATACACACTCTCAACACTGGACAGCAGAAAACCCAATCACTCGTAATAGCCGTTTGTGAATTGCTGTGTTACCAGCCCTTTAATTTCCTTCTGCAGGTGAGCTTTGCTGTCCATACACTTAAGGAGAGGAGGAAATGGAGTTACACTGAGAGAGTTGTACAATATTCTTTTTCTTTTGGTCTTGAAAGGCAATCTTCCTAACAAAGGGACTGAAAAACTTGTGCCATATTAGGAGACCCATCCTTGCAGCTCAAACTCCCCCAGTCAGTCCTGGATGAAATACCAAAACAGGGAAAACACAGCTGCACTGTCTGATGGCATAGGTTAGGTGATTCACCCTTGCTTCCCTCTCTGTGTGATTGTTTCATACCTTCTTTTGCACACAAGCAAGTAATTGTACAAAGTAGTGGTAAGGCAAGACTTCATAATACTAGTATCTGGTACTTGTAAACTACAGAATTTTGTTCATTTAAAAAGGAGAAGAGACATTTAACATCACCTTTTGATTTTGTTTATCTGCAGTTGAACTTCAGCAAGTTGGATATCAGAATCAATATTCTGAACATTTGCTCTGCCAGATTCCCAATTGATTTGCAGCACATTAGAGCACCCTCATCCATCAAAGACCTAAAATCATCTATCTTCCAATTCCTGGTAGTAACATCTGTTTGACACTGAGTCTCACTATGACTCCAGACAAGAGTCATGCTGACCTAAGCTATCACTTCCATAAAAATTTTATGAGCAGTGCTTACATTTCATCTGTTAAGGAAGATACACAAATACTTCCTTTTATAATTAATGTAGAAGATGAAGCGCTTTGGCGCTCTCAAAGGAACAGTGGAGTTAATGGTGGTCAAAGCATGGCTGTATATAGCTAATCACTGACAATGGATCCATAGGGAATATGTGAAAGAAACACCCCTCCCCTCCCTTCCTCCCCCCTCAATCCCCCAAAAAAGAAGAAAATCCACCCCAATGACCAAGAATACAAAAAAACCTGTAAACTTACGACAGCTACAAAAAAGGAGAAAAAAAAGAGAAAGTCTTGGACTGGGGATAAGAAATGAGTCTGATTGGAGTGTTTAAACCTAAAAATCCCTTTAATAGCTGTAATGACCTGACTGTAATCTAGAATAACTTCTTACACAGGAAGTAAGTGCGTTTCTGCCTGAGGAAAGGTAAAAGAAAGCAGTCACATGAAGTGCTCAGGCATCTAAATGCTTCCTTCTCTACTACATTTTCCCCCTAATTTATGCCATCTCTATGTTCCTGGTTAAGATTAGTACTTGTGTAAAAAATAACACAATAAACTCCTTTGCAGAGGATGGAAAAGACTCTATAGTATTAGCAGCTTCTCTTGACATTAGGTAGCAGCATTAATATTCAAATCACTGGTTATGAAACAGCTACAGTACTGGTCTGTCAACGAATGCCAGAAGAATTTACAAGCTTGGCAGTCTGCCAGCTGTCTGATACACTAGACAGTGTGTCAGAAATCCTACACTGAAATTATATAGTCTTAAAGTTAAGAGAAAGCTATGCAAAATTGTGTGAAGGAGCTACATGAGACTGAGGCAGGCATTTTTATTCCAAATCAACAGAGAGATTTGCAGTAATTCAAGCACCATAATTAAACCCTTTAAGGATGAAGCACTGATTGTGCCAAATTTCAGACAGATGCTCTTCCTAGTTAGCTGTTTGATGGGCAGGAGAAAAATAGAAACTGTTGCATATAAATGTTTACCACTTACCCTCTTGTCTGCAAGAAACACTTGGTGCTTAGAAACTGAGCTATGCGTTTCTGCTAGACTTAATCTCTCCTGACTGTCTGACAAAACAATGCTACCTTCCTTTTGAAGATAGTTTGAAAATAACTCAGGTCAAGACCATGGACTTCTGAGACAATATTTATATTGGGACCATGGGAGATGAATGCTGGCCACTCTCAATGGAGTTAACAATCACAGAAATGCACCAGACTGGCAGTGGAAGAACCTGTTGACCCACAGGGCAGGTTTCAAGTGCATCTTCAGTCTCTTGTATAAAGAGGATAAATATTAAGCTACCTGACTGGCAGACAAACAGCCTCCCAATGTTTACATGCTATGTTAATTTAAAAAAGCCAAACCAACCACCTTGAGTAATCAGTAACCCTTAAGAGAGAATGTAACATCATTCTCTGATTGCAGTACAGATTTGCCATGCTTGAAAAAAAGAGGAGTGTCATTTTATTCTAGCAAATGCCTTCATATCTATTTCTAATTTTGCTAACACTAGGAGATCAAATTTAGATGTGTAAGGCTGCGTCATGAACAAAAGTGGTGCAGCTCCTCTGTGCCTCCTGCCTAAACTTGCATGCCTTGCAGGAAGCCGAGTGAAGTGACCCTGCTCCCCTGCTATCCCTTAAAAGAGAGAATGAGCACTATGTCCTATGTCACCATTGACTTTAATGCTCATGCTCATGGACTCACTGACATGTACAGGACTCTCTCAATGTCTATGGCCAGGAGAAGAGTGTTTTGTTCGTGTGTCTGTGACTTCAGACCACTTTGAGGGCTGTCACCCATCAGCAAATAACACCTTTGATTCTTCCTTCCCATGGTGTCATTTGTAATAAGCCCTTGACAAGGGCAAAAACTATTTCCCATCTGCCTAAGTCACATCAATACCAGCACACATCTGACCCAGCTTCTCCTCAGGTGCTGCTGCCCTGCTCTCTGAGATGTGGTACCAGTGGTCAGGGGTGAGATGAGATGCAACCCATGGCGTCTGAATCTGGAAGGTGACCTTCAGTAACATGAGAGACACTTAGTGCAGAAATTGACTGCTCTCTCACTTGACAAAGAAATTAGCTGGCCAAATGGGTGAGCTTGGATGTATGGCCAGTGCTCAGTGCTGTTGCTCCCCTCTCCTGCCATCACTTGTTAAAGGAAGAGGGATGAATTTGTAACAAAAAGAGAGTGAACCCTGCAAGAAGCTGTTTTAATCTTGATGACAGTGGTACATGGTTTTGCTAGACATGCTCAATATAGGTTTCAAAGTAAGCTGTTGGTTTTTAAAAGGCAAGACCTTTCAACTGTTACAAAAAAAATAAAGAGCATTTAGGGTTTAACATACACAGTCAGAAAAAAGTCACGCCACTTGGAAGAACACTGCAGATGTAGCATTTAATCCTGCTCCATTTAATTTGTAATATGTCGAAGCTAATATAGGTTTAACTAAATCCCATATTAAATACTCTAGATGGCATTCTGTTCATACTCAGAGTAAATGCATCTTGCAGCTACAGAGTGCTATGACAGCTTAGAGATGCTAAAGCATAGTTTGCCAACTATTGCGTGTACATTGCCTTTTTGGGATCTCCTGGTTTTACTAGATTCAAGATTGAGTGGTTTGGCAAGCTGGAGCACACTTTACCTAAAACAGAGAGGTACATCCACGTAACAAGTTTATTTTATCCTTCTTTTACATAAATAAGAAAAATTTGGAGGTGAAACTTCATTAGTAATTTGCAGAACCTTAGGTAAAAGCACCTACATACTGCACAATGTCACTACAATATGCAACTTCTAATTTTAACTACAAGGCATTTTAGGTGTGGATTTTTTTTTTTTACTACAAAAATAATAATGTTTGGGCTTTTTTTTGCTTCTGTACAATGAACAAGGTGTCAGTTATCATTCACCCATATCTTAGGTAATTTGAACTGAGAGATATTAAAACCCCCTGGTGATCAGCTTTTTTTTTTTTTTT
>VYXD01007330.1:229809-246921 GCA_013397195.1 Hylia prasina
TTTTTTAAACTATGCAGCAGTAATAGATATTAAAATGCACACCAATATGGTTAAAGGCTATAGAAATTAAAACTTTTGTTTTGAATTGTCTGCCAGACAGGTAATTTGATGGTTTGGACAATATGTAAAGGTAGAACAGGTAATTTTTAAATATTGTGTTCATTGATCAGTCTCTTTTTAGCCTCTTTCTGCACTCTTATTGATGTAACCAAGGCAAATTGGATTGTCTGACATGAACTGAGATAATACTGGTGGGAGGAAAATTCAGGAAGTGAACCATATTGATGATCTGCTTGGATGTCATTATTGACCTTTTTCTTTTAAATCACCAGAAACTCACATTCCAGAAAAGAATGACTTGTTGAATTCCTGTGCTTCATCATCACCAAGAAAGGATCACCATAGCAACAGGAAAAGACTATGCATTGTGAGAATACTCACAAACTGAACAAGATCATGGTTTAAGATAATGTCCCATGAACATGGCAAAATGCCAGCCAGGGGTGGGGAGGGAGGGAAGTGGAACTTCTACAATGACAAAGGAATTTAAAAAGATCTAATATTGTAAATATGTGAAATATATGTATATTCAAGCCTGACAGAAAGTGCAAGACAGTGAATCAACAAGCTGTACAGCACATTTGTCTGGGGAGAAAATCAACAGTGCTTCTTACTGATAAATCTCTGAACTAGATTTTAAAGGTCAGCTGCCAAATGATTGATTGTGTGTCATTATGATTTTCCCTTTAGCCTTTCTGTTAGGGCACCCAAAATGTTTTGCAGCTAGCAGAAGATGTTCATGCAGTAACTACACAGAAGAGTTTAAAGAAAACATTTCATGTAGGTCACCCATCAGGCAGAACCTGCTTAACTTCTAGTAATTATCTGCAAAGTCTGATCCAGCACTGCAGGCGAGAGGTGAAAGGATCATTGCATTTGTCATCTGGTGCATCTGTCCTATTTAGACACTTATCTTTGATCCCCTCCTACAACACTTTTCAATCCTCAAAGATCAATTCCACAATATTTGAGAAACAAAGCTAAAAACCTATGCTTAACTCAAAATATGAATCAGGATGAGTTCAGAGTATGTCACTAGATGAAATTTAGACCATATGATACTTCCCACAAATTTTTCTTGACTTTTTTATTTTCACTATGGAACATCCACCCTCAGCTCTCTTGTTCTGTTAAGAACTATTTAAAATTAAACAGATATCATAACACTAAAAATTAGAGATAAAAATGTTTGAAATGAGAAACAGTGCATGTAGTAATTGCTGCTTTCAAAGCCGTGTTATTTGCAACCATTTCTTTGTGGCAAAGTGTGAATGGCTTTTGCTTTAACATCACTACAAGTACTTCTGTGAATTTCAAAGCCACTTTTTGTCTTTGTCCCTTCAGCCAGTTTAGTAAAGGAGTAAATTCACACTGAAAGAACTGAGACTATTCCAGTTCTGGAGCCAATAACTTATACCTCTGATTTCTCCATTTTCTCTCTCAACATGATTTGTGTAAGAAAATCTTAAGTAGGGTTTGGGAAACATAAAAAATCCTCAGTGAAAACTGCCAATTTACTAATGCAAAGTGCCACTAACCCCAAGCATTTTAAGTTAGATGAAGATCTAAATTTGGTGACTGACAGGCTATGACTTTGATGACTCGAGGTTACACAGTCTACAAAATATAATTTTCCTGTGACTGAACTACTTGTGTCAGACCACCACTGATACTTTCACAAAGACTCAGTTGTTTTTTACTGATATTGGTAAATGAGTTGCTGAGATACCTCTTCTTTGTACCATGGAAATTTCACCCACAGTAGCAGTTAGACACTGCTCACTCCTGAATCAGTGAAACATCACTCATTTGCTGTGAAATTTATTTCTACCATAACTCACCTGACATTTTTGCTTTCTTTGGTGTACAGCAGTCCCTCACTGAAAGTCTTTGAAGCAATATGATCTTTTCCCTCTAGTGCTGTGGATCACTGGAGAGGACAAGAGGAGGGGTTCCTAGCTCCCAGTCTTACTAAAACTAATCATTACCAAAAATGAATGTGGGTCCCTTGTGCTCTGTCTTGCCCATGACTTGAAACAGTTAACTTTGACTATGGCAATGAAATTTATTTTTTATTGGCAGAAGTTAACAGACAGCTTGAGCCACCCTACTAGCATGCTGCATGTTCCCTGACATCCTTCACACAGTCTCTGTGTCCAAGTACTACAATTTATCCAGAAGAAATGTGTAAATTGTAATCTGTCAGGTCAACAAAGTTTACAAGATGAGATTGAGCCAACACAAGGTCAAACATAATAGCATGTGCCAAGGACAAACAGGACCTCTTTGAACTGCAGGAGCTATTAGGAACAGTGCAAATATCCTGAGTAAATCCCACCATAGTGGGATTTTCTTTTGCTAGCTTGCACTGAAATGAAATGGCAAGAAAAGTAACCAATAAACATTAACAACCAAAGCCCACTAGATGCACGTGATTCACAGCAGCAGCACATCCTCAAGAGGTTTATGGCACACTTCTTAAAGACATGAGCCAGTGAGGAATCCTTCAGAAAATGTGTTTGTATAGAAAGAAGAGTACAGCCCATAACCTTCAGGTAACAAACAGGTCTAATAATTTCAGAGAAGAAAGGGACTACTAATTTATGATGAAAAAAATTCAGGTAGAAAATTGCATGTTATAAGTGGGGAAGAGACATACTGAAATGTCACAATGGCATGGCAGCAAGGAGGGAATGACAGGTTTTAAAGAATGATGCTGCTTGTATCAATGTTTGGAACCCTCAGCTCTACAAGGAGCTCTGCCTCTCCTTAGAAACAACTGCCCTACTTCTCTGCTGATGATAAGATGAAAGGAAATTCTGCAAGGAATTCCTTGACACTGCAAGGAAAAAAACCCTAAACACCAACAAACCAAACCAACCAACCACCCACAAAAAAATGAACCTCAAAGGTATGACCTTGACATGTATTTCTCAGAAAGACATATATAGCTGCCTCCTCTCATATAAAAACTGGCATATGGATGCATCCTCAAACTCAAAGACTAACCATTACCAAAATCATTATGGATCACGTTTTTCCTCTAGCATTTTAATTTTATATCACTTCAAACAACAAATTTTCAGGGACAGGTTCTAATTTACACTCTACAATTGAAATCGAAATGAGGACAAAATGCAAGGGAGGCATCAAAGTACACCTGACCCTACAAATCTAAAGGTGACCTGATACTCAAGAAGCAAAAGAGAGGAAAAAATCCTCTAAAGCTGGCCACAATATGTATTTTCAGGGACTGTCAGTCACAAAGTGAGGTGAGAATTCCTGGGATCCGCAAATTGTTTTGGCTTCCAGCATTTTCAGCACAAGATGAATGCCAGCATGACTAATGGGATTTTCTATTAAATACAGCCTATGGAAAGTAGACATTTCAGGAAACAAATCAGCACTTTACATAAATGCATTTATGCCTAAAATTAGATTTACTTTTTTTACTTTTTTTGTATGAAGCTGACTGCAATATACTCTCTTATTAGGAATACAGCATAAGAAACATTACTGTACCTTATTTATATGCACTTGAAGCTTTTTGCTGACCACAGAAAAAGTGCTATCACAGCAGTTAGGTCAAAACTCAGCATTTAAATACCCTGAGACTTACAGAAAATAAAAATAAAGCAGAATATTTTTTTAAAAAAGGCAAAAGCCTTGCCCCTGTAACTGCATTTAAAAGTGGCAGCAAATCTCTGTTGTTCCAGTTTTGCATTTCCCTACCATGATTATAGTCCTATAGTCACCTATCTATCACTTAACTCTCATTTTTGCTTTTCTTCACAGAAGTTCTCTGAACTGCTGTGCTGAGTTACTGTGACATGAGCCCCACCTTACCTGAGTCCAAGTGCCAAGGGTCGGTGGCGGCCGACATTGGTGGGATGGTGAGTGGAGATGCTCCGCAGTTGGATTCCACCAGTTCTCCTTGGATGTGGACGTGAGAGGAGGTGTTGGTAGGTCTCAGAGCTGCTTTGAGTGGAGCAATCTGGTTGAACTGGACTCTGGATAGGCAGCCAGTGAATCCTGGGGTGTTGTATTTATATATATCTTGGTCAATCTTCCCAATTTCTATGGGAAATTGAAGATGGAAAAAAGTTAATAAAAATAATTCACTGCTTTAGAAAGCACGGTTGGTCTGAACACTTGATACCCAGAGCTCAGTTCCCAAGTCTCTTTCTGAAGGAGACTGAGATTCTGTCAGACCCTGACAGGTTTCTTTACATTTCATTACAGATTAAAGCTGGAAACCTTCAGGCCTTAACATGACTCGGTTTCCCTGCTATGCTATCATTAAAATGACAGGCTGGCATGAAGGAGTCAGTGAAGGAGTCATCAAAGAAGAAAAGGCAAGGAAAAAAAATCTTTTCTGAGAAGAGTATTGGAAGAGAAAGCAGAAGGCAGGACAGTCTTGGCCAGGGTCCCTCCTCCCAGCTAAAGCCACTGCTATGAGAGATGCCCCTTCTCAGCCTGGGTCTGTTGCTCTCTTGTGTCTCCTGGCGAGGCTGGGACCACTTGTGGTCATTCCTGTCACTCTCCTGTCTCCTCATCAGGAGAGTAAGTGTTCCTTCACCAGAAGACCAAGGGTGAAGGGACCTCCTGGGTCCCTTCTCCTGGGAGCCAAGCCTCCTTTCACCAGCAGGACATGTGTCCCTTTGGCCTGAGGCAGAAAACCATCCATCTCCAGTCTCCTTCCTTTATTCCCCTGCAGTGCTGAGAGGTGGCAGAATCTCATCCAGCCCTGCTGAGGGCTGAGGGAGCTGAGACCTTGCTGCAAGTAACTTTGCTGCTGTGGGCTGACAGACAAGCTGGCAGCTGGCATCCAAGAGCTGAGCACAGGGCTCTACTACCACTCTCTAAAACAGCTGTTGTTGCTGAAAGTTGCCCCCCCAGGTAGCTTTCTCCTTCTAAAACACCAGCTAAGATGACCCCAGAATCATGTAAAATGCCCTTACTACCCAGGAAACTGGCATTTGCTCCCAGCTGTTTGATTTCTGCCAGGACTTGTTGGTACAGCTTGAGTCACAACCAAATCGAAACTGTCCCTCTCTGTCAGCTGTCTGCATTAGAGGGGCATTAACATTTCAAAGCCTCACTGCACTATCTAATATAACATCTACACGAAGAGAGGAATTTGGCTTTCTTTCTTCTGTGGTAGTGCAGAGTGAATGAAAAGGACATATGGAAGCATCATGTTTGTGCTGTATCAGGGACTATTACTCCAGAAGCATCAGGACCCTTCCAACCACTTTTCCCTGGGTCATTAGGTTAATGCCTGCCCCTTGAAGTCAGTGGAAAAAGTCATACTGAGCTGAACAAAGAAGTAGGGAAACAGAGGAGACAGAAAAAAGGGAGCAGCAGCACTTAACGCAAAGCACTACATTATTCAAAGACAACCTTCTCAGATAGGAACAATGATAAGCATTGAAAAATTTGTTTTTTGTAGAAAAAAACTGCCTGTAAATTACAAGATTGTGTCATAAAAAAGAAAGGAAGGAAAACAGAGGTGGGAAGGAAAAGCCTCTGAGAGGTGTGAAGAGGAGGAAGTGGGAAAGGGCTTTATATTAAGAGTTTGGGGTTAAGCTGGGAAGCAAAGTACATCTGGGTTTGAATTTTGCTACAAAAAAAGAAAAAAACCAACTAAAATTATTAGAAAATGCATTACTAATCTTTTGGAAATGTCTGTGTTCAGTTCTAACCAAATCAGGAACAATTATATGAGATCTGAGTTGTTTAGTGTCCCTAAAAACTAGCATGATATGTCAGTGCTACATTCCTAAGCACACTGAGGGCTTGGCACCAGTGATACAAACATGGAGTTTCAAGGCTATAAAGCAGACAAACCATTTTATTTTTGGGGTTTACATTTTAGGCATGTAGTATGAGAAAACTTCTGGAATTGGGTCAAATCTAGAGCATGCCTAAACAAGTTCTTGGTTTTCACACAGAATTAAGCTACCTTTTCTGTCTTTGCAATCATGTTAGAATGATAAACAAGGAACACTTAAGTCCTGCTCATACCTAGCATAAGGGCACACGACAAAGATAATCTGAAAATTACTTGCATTAGATCATTATACAATCCACTATATAGGAATGGTTCTTCTAGTCCCTGCATTTTCCCTTTTCTTTCTCACTTGAGAATGTCTTTTCTTTGCTAAGGCTTATCCAGTCTGTATTAATGTTATTGCCACATTTCATGAGCTGGCAGTGAGCAGTGACTGTCACCTCTGACAAAGTGGACACATCCTCAGGACCTAGCTTAAATGCTTAAAATAATTGTATTAGTCACATCCAGCTCTATTTCAAAAAAGTAGTTTGACCAAACCATTAGCAACATCTCCTTCAGAAATTTGATCGCAAGTAAAAAAGCCTCACACATGCATTTTTATTTTCCATAGTTAGTAGAAAAGCTGCACAAAAGCCAGTTCATGCATTTGAATGCAACCTGCAGACCACGTCACTTAGACAGTTTTTTCTAACCACAATATTCACTCTCTCTTACTTCAATAAAATATTCATGGCATATTCAGTGAAGAGCTACATTTTGAATAATCCTTATAATCTAAGAAACAATTACAAGACTCTTCAAACACCGTAACCACTGTTGCTAACAGTTTAGTGATTTCACTCACATTTTAACTATTCTGTGGAACTTCATGCAGAAGCTAATAGCCTCCCACTCACAATCCTGACTGACAAGAACAAAGATCCATGAATATGACTGTGCTAATTTAGCAACTTCAGTGCTATGCTTCTCTAACTCCATAAATAAGTGATGGATACTAGATACTGAAAGAAAAACCAGCAACAAAATCCCCCGACCTAACAAGGCACCTTGCTAAAGACCTGCATTTTTTGTTTAAAACATTCCACAAGTGATGGCTGTGCAAATCACCCCATGCAGATTTACTGCCAGCTCACATCTCATTAGTGCTAGAACAATATAGATCAGCATCCATGACTGTGAACATGTTCCTGTCCCTGCATGTCCCTTGGGGCTCAGCCCACCGATACCCTCTGATGTTAGGCCATTACACTTTGTTTCCCTGCGCATTTGAGCCTAATAAACCAATTCCTGGGGAGTGCAATGATTGCAAAATGAAATACGTCTTTGTTCCCATGAGTAAAATTCAATTTTCTCCCTGTAACAAAGAGGTGAGAAAATAAAAAGATGATTACAATGACATTATTTATAAAAGGAAATGGACAATGCAACTACTTTGCATTCTTCCAATTATCAGCGCATAAGCTGGTGCAAAGTCACATAAATATGACAGCATACAGTATTATCATTACCCAATAGCAACATTTATATTATTGCTTTCCGATCGGATGCAGTGATCTCCTGCTGGCAACTTACCCTCAAGCATTTTTGTAATGAAAGACTGCAGAAAAGTCACTTAGAGGCTCTTTTTTTTTTTTTTTTTACTTCAACTGTTTTTAACCATTTCTGCCTTGACCATACAACCTTCAACTCGACCTTGACCATACAACTCGAGATGAAGGCCACAATTATACAAGACCAGTCACGTGAACCCATTCTAGCACAGATGCATTGCAGTGTACAAATCCTTAACACTAAGCACTCACACAATAACTATGCAACTGCCCACCCACATTACCTAAACACTTTAAAAGACTATATAACTAGCACACAGTATGCCAAGAATCTCACAGATGTTGCCCCATATCTTGTGTCATAATTCACTGAAGATATCTTTAACATCAATTGCTTATTATTTGTGTTTTGTTACTTCTTTAACAGTAAAAAGATACAGGAATTTAATCCTTAGTTACTCATTTTGATTTCAGGACTTATTTCTCATGGTTGTGGCAGAAACATGCCACATAGCAATAAAAATAATACTATTTCTCTCTTGAAAATTATGTGCCACTACTAAAGAAGCTCTTTATCCACTAGGTGAAAAGACGTAAAGAACATCTATTTTCAAGCATATTTCACAGAATCACAGAATATTCTGAGTTGGAAGAGACCCACAAGGATCACCGATTACAACTCTTTGTGAATGGCCCATCAACCCAACCTTGGCATTTTTAGCTCTAACTCAGCTCTATCCAACTAAACTTATCTCATCTGTGACACAAGGCATCATTAATGAGTGCTCAACATGCCGAAATTGATTATTTTATGAATCTATAAGAAAACAAACAAAAATAAATTATATTGAGGAAAGAACTGTGGCCAGACCAGTGCATAAGTGACAAATGTATAAGCAGCACACAGCAATACCAGTCAATGTAATTAGGTTATCTGTTTTTTAAGCCTTTTTGCCCTTACTGCATTACCTGGAGGCACAGAGTTGTGGCTCTTGCCTAGGCACTAGTACAAGAGAAACCAATAAACACTTTGATTCAGATTATTATCCAAGTTGACCTAGTCAGCATGCATCTGATGAGCTATTTGCAGAAGTAGACACATCGCCAAATACACTTTTTATCCACTTTCTTTCTCTTTTCTACTTTCCATTGTAAGATTTATAGAGTAGCTCAAAGGGCCATAGAGCTCCTAATAGCACAAGAAGTTACTGTACTGCTGCAGAGGTCTGGCTCCACTTAGTTCTACCATCTATTTTTTATGCATTCTTGTAGTATCACTTAGAAAGACAAGAAAAAAATGACAGTGTGATGTAGCAGAAAACAAAGATGATGTGTTTGGTCCCACAGCTCTGAACAGGTTTTGCATAGATGAAGAACAGCTTTCTGTTTGTGTAAAGTTCTCTGTGTGAGGATCCTAGAATGTTTCACACATACACAAGGCTCTGTAGCACAAAGCTGTGCAATCCAGCACAGGACTGTGCCAAACCAGTATTGTTGTGCCACATGTGGAAAGTTGGCCTTGGACTGTGTCACACATGGACCTTGGAAAGCGGCAGAGGAGAGCGAGCCAGCCATGAGGGAAGTAAACATACAGAACATGTTTTTATTAAACTTATGTGCTGAGCATTTTTGCTCAATACCTTCTGGCTATGTAGCTGATCTGTTCATTTTTTTTTTTTTTTTGATGGGCTCTCAAATGCATATCAATAGAGAAAGTTATAATGAATTCTGAGCCTTGAACAGCGTTCCTGACATACAGAGATCAAGACATCTATTTATAGTAAATTGTGCCCCATTAGGAAAGAAATGTAACAGAACTTGAAGTACAGTTTTTGGGTATGTACTAAAATGTATGTAATAAATATCCTCTTATGAATTCCCTTGAAGTTTTCCAATGGAGCAAAGTAGAAATAAGGCATAACCAAGGGTACCTATTGTGGTTCAGCAAGGCTCTCAGTAAATGCTACAGCCATCTAGTCTTCTTTCTTTGTTGTTAGTGGGAAAGATAGGCCCCAAATAGCACATGGTGGGGGAGTAGGGAGAAATAAAGCTCTGTGTACTGGTGTGATTTTGGTCTTGTCAGAAGATACCTTTTAAACAAAATAAAGTCTCAGAAGCACAACCAAAGCCCCTTTCAGTTCAATTTGCTAAGAAGACTACTTCTTACACAATTTACACAAGACATCATTTGTGTTTTGAGAATGGTGAAAAATCAATTTTGTTTGGATTTAGGACAATGACTAATTTATATGTGCCCATTTATGCTCAGCAATACAAGAGCTTAATGATTTTGGAAAGCAAGGAGCCACATCACAGTGGGAGAAGTTCAGCTTTGCCATATGGTGGTATTTCTGGCTGAACTACCAGGCTACTCTGCTAGTTCACTTAAGAACAAGCATCCACTCAGTGGGTAGACAAAAGGTAATCCATTACCAATCTCTACAGCTCTTCCGCTAGCGGTACTAAATTGAGTCTGAATTGTATAATATTTTAATAGACTGCACAGGTGAATTCACCAATTCAATTAAATGAACCACTAATTGCTTTTGGGTCAACCTTAGCAGTAGATTTTCTCCTAGAAATAAAATACCACGTGCCCCCTTGTCCCCTGTACCCAGAAAGATACCTTGTTATGTCATCCGCTGCTCAAAGAGCAGCTCAATCAGCATCTCAAGCATCTCTCTGTTATGGAATCAGGCTCCACATAATAGAAAGCAGTTTGAACTCCGCTGAAAGGAAGCTATTGATTTCAAGAACTCACAGTCCACAGAGATTACTAAAGCAGTTTCACTTACTTGAAGCCTAGATGAGCCATTCAGTGCAACATCAAACTGTAGCACATGCCAATACTTGAAAACTGGCATGTAAAAAACCCAAGGGAATAAATTAATGTTTGGATCCCAGTCATTGGGAGAACATGTCTGGGGTGGCATATACCTGCTAGACCAAAGCCACAGGGCTAAAAGGTCCATGTCAGGAGCAGTTACTACACATCCAAAAGAGGGATAACACCAGGGAAGGGGAAAATGACATTCTGACACACTGCTCGGGTCTTCTGGTGAATATCCTCCAGTGTGAAGAGGGATCATCCATTTGCTATCTGGCTGTTTATATCTCCTCTATCCTAAGAGCAGCAATTTCTATATTGAAAAACCCAGAAGCATGCTAATACCCATTAACTGTGTAGGTAACGTGTGATTTTAGAGATGCTAAATATTCCCAGTACAAAGCAAAGAAGCTAAACTCTCAGAACTATGATTAACGAGCTGCACTTAATGTAAAACCTCAAGACATGTATGGGGACTGAACTGAGCTACTGTAAAGACTCTTCATGGCCCTCAAACTTCCCTGGTTTTTAATTTCAGTCTCTGAAGTAAATTTCAGTAAGTGGTACAAACTAAGTATAGAAGAATAGGGACTCTATTTTGTCCATTACTCAAAACTGAGTTAGTGCTGTTTTCTGGACACTCGTATCAGTGGAACAAGATGCTTGTTTG
This sequence comes from Hylia prasina, assembly GCA_013397195.1. NCBI lineage: Eukaryota > Metazoa > Chordata > Aves > Passeriformes > Sylviidae > Hylia > Hylia prasina. The sequence continues at coordinate 240,714 of VYXD01007330.1, forward strand.
TGGAGAACATGCTCAAGGGATGCTGGGGGCACAAAAGGGTGATCAGGCCCTGAACATGAGCATCTGAACTTCACAAGACCCAAGTGCAAATGGCTACCAAGTGCTCCTTATGCAAAAATTAAAATCCTGAGCAGCAGATGCACTTTTTTTTAGTCCACAGGTCTGCAAGGGCTAGGTGGTATCCAGGTGCCTCCCCCACCTGTCCCCTTCCCATGAAGTTAATACAGTAAACCTGCAGGTGGCCTCCAGCCCCCAGTGTGTTGGGAAAGCCATCCTGTCACTCTCTCTTCTGGCATGTGTCACGAGAGACTCATCTGTCCCCTTCACCATGCAATCATGATTAGACCCTGAAGTCAGATGCCTCCAGATATGCCTACAACTGATTGTTTTCCAGAGCCTTAAGGCACCGCTCACAGTATGGCTCTACCCTGTGACATGATCCTCCTGTGACTATTTTAATTTTTTCTTTGTAAATTTATGTTACTTGTTGTAACTCTTCTGATTTCCTTTCATAAGATGTTATAGCTTGCATGGAATAATTTTGTTTAGACAGTTTATATCTAGACTGACAACCTCACTGACCATGCTCTGAAACACAGGGAGGATGTTATTTACGGTCTATGAAGCACTGTGCTAGAAACTGAAGGATTTAACATTAACCCAGCAGTGCCAACCAACAATGTTGAACAGCATATGCATGATGCTTTCATCTGCTGTCTGACACCCAAGAAATGGCCTTTCCACCTATGGTACAAGCAAGAGGAAAATTACTTATGAAGACTCTAACAGCTCAGTGCATGTTTTAGTTTCACCAGTGGCTTTATTAGAATTGCCCAAACAAAGGCCATTCCTTTAGGAAACATTTCTGATACTTTCTGCACAAGCTAAAAATGATTGAACTGGGTGAAAATTACGCAAGATTAGAGAATCTGAGCTGGCCTGGAAGCTGTGCTGCAGCCCTGGAACACTTCCAAACCCCAGCCCCTGGCAGAGGAGTTACGGCTTTCGGGTCACGCTGTAATAGAGACAGTAAATCACTGACATGAAATACACTCCTATCAGAGTTCCATTATTGCAGGAATAATAAAGACTAGCGCTGGACTGCAGCTCCTCTGTCAAAAAAGGCACTGTGAAGAATGCTATGAAATGGAGATGTTATTTGACAGCAGTCTGTATTTTCATTGCCACAAACATAAAGGGTTTGAGAACAAATAGGATTTCTTTTTTCCTGCTCCTTTGTACTGATGATATAACTACTGAAAGTTTCAAGATTTATACTGGATGTATGATTTCCTGAAATCTTCCATTTTAAAATGTGAAGTGTTAGCCAACAACATTTATCATTAAGAAATTCACACTGCTTTTTAACAAAAAGGCAATTAACTGATGCGGCAAGGTTCTTAGTAATTGCATTATAAATGCCACAAAAGTAAGGCCAAGAATAAAGCTGAACATCCTTTTTCCAAGGAAACAAGTAATTTTTCCACATTTTGTGACTGACTTGCTGTATAACCTTGACTGAGCCACTTCAGATATTCATGTCAAACTCTGTCTCTCCCTCTTAGTAGAACACAGAAATTCTCCTGACTCTGTAGCTGAGATCTTTCTCAGGTGTTTTGAGATCTAAGTAAACAAGGTATGAGCACTGCTTTTAAATATGAAAATAAAATGAAATCGTTTTCTTTTAAACACTCTTCAAACTTCTCATGACTTTGGAAAGATGACTAATGGAGACACAAAATTGTATGACACATTTGCATAGATAAAAAAGGAAGTTCTCCCAAGGGTAATGGAACAATGCAAAATCAGAGCAAAAGAGAAGAAATACTTAGTTTCTAGAGATTCTTTGTTGCCAATGAACTATACTCAGCATGCAGATACTAGATGAAAGTTTTGAATTTGGCAGAAGTTTTCAAATGTTCCCACTCAAGAGTGGCTCCTGTGAAGTGTTCAGCCAGGGCCAGAATCTCAATAGGAGCAAACAATCAACTCCATGCCAGTGGGACCAAAATTCCCACTGGTCTTGTGAAAGGAGTTACCTCTCTGTACATTACCCTTTATAACCAGCTGTGAGAGCTAATACAGTTATTTCATAAATTTTTGTAGCATTCTATTCTTCTCTAGAGCACTAATCATTCTCCTTGGGCACCAGAGGCAAAAAGCTCAGGCTGTTCTTTTAAAGAAGGAGCTCCAAATGTAAGGAGAGTTAAGAAGAAAGGCCATTCACCCAGATGATGACCTGACCTGACAGAAAAGAACACTAACATTGTTCATTCAGGCTGCACCACATACCTTGGCTGAAAACCCTCCTGAGAGCTGATGGAAATCTTTTGATCGAGAAGCAAAGTGCTCAGCATACATGGGTGTAACCCACCAAGCAGGTGGTGAAGTCACCAGTTCTCAAGGCAAAACTGCATAAAAAGCATGACAGTTTGCTTCAAGAACAATTTTCTTTTTCTACCCCATCCTCTATCCTTTTGCCATGAAGCAAGAGCAAGCAGATCATAAGCTGAGGGCAGCAGAAGAGCCACCACCAGGTGTTTCATCCACAACAAAGAATTAAAGTGTTTCATCTGCGTTTTTTTCTGTAGGCAGGCTCTAACAGTGTGAGAGGAAGTGGATGATGGGGGAGGAGAAAAAATTATACAGAGGAAATTTCTTTAAAAAATACAAACAACAAATTTAAATGACTGACAAAATAATTAAATAATTTTGTCATCATAGATAGCGCTATGAAAAAAAGGGTTGTTATTACAGACAGAACATCCTCAGAATTAGCTGCTACACTGTATTTCAGCAGGATTTATAGCCCATTCTAATTTATGCTCATGATAAATAACCTTGACAGCATCCTCCATAACCCTTAGAGGAGGATATAAACTACATACATTTTGCATCACTATGCAAAATAAATATGCAGCTTTATTCATATAATTTGTCTAAATGTGCTTGTATGTCTTAGGGAAGCTGGCTGCAACATAACACAGAAAATTCTTTTCAGACCAGAAAGTAAATAAATAATCAAATAAGTCGTTTGCAGCCTGTAGTCAAATGTAATGTGTCTTGGCCAAAGTCCAGTGCATTTAGTAATACTGTGCTTTTGTTACAACTCTATTAAAATTAGTCAGTTTCAGTCTACCATTACTTTGCATTTTAATGGGTACTCTCTTATGACTACCTGCAAATGACCTCAAAATATACTTTTCATTCTATATCATTAGCCTCAAATATCTTAGTAAAACTGCAGTGTCATCAGAGTGGGTTGGCTGAAATTCCCTCTCTCGCCTCACTCCCCCCTTGCTCATCTTAGTTTCACTTGGACATTGTAAAAATTCTAGAATAAGATGTGAAGAAGATCCATGATATGCAACTAAAACTAGAAAACAATTTTTCAGTAGGGTATTATTTTTATTTGTGTATCATTTATGCCTCGTATTAACCTTACATATTCATAAAAGTTATTGAGGGTTTTTTCTTTTATTTCAATAATAATTATAAAGGTAAAGCATCTGTAATCTGTTAAGAAACCACTTTTAGGAATCTTAGTATCACAAAGATAAAACTTCCTCAAGAGTTTCACATAATTTTTCTTATTTAATTTTAAAGAAATCAATTGCTATTGAACCTATGATGTTGGATTTCAATGCAATGTAATATATAAATAGAACTTTTTTCTGGAACTGACATTTTTCAGAGGATATACACACTGCCACATTATGAATAAGTAAAGATGTTTTGAAGTAGTGGAAATTTGAATTCAGTTACCAAAAGCCTGAAAGTAGCAAGCAAATAAAAAGCAGAATGACAGCAAGAATAAGACTGCTATAACAGTAGGTATTTTTTTCTTCCAACATTTTCCTTTTGTTTGCTTTACTTCTTCATTTGCTATTTAATTTTTTCTCAGATCAAGACACCCACTTTTTTGTATAGACAACACCAACCTAGCTGGAGTACTGAAAACCATTTTAACACTTAAAAAAATAGAGCAAGAAAATATAATATAGGACAGTCCAGGGAAAAAGAATCAATATAATTTCTTAGACGCAATTTCTCTTATGATTGGGTTTTTTTCCAGTATTGTATGCTTCACAATTTGAAGCTGAACAATTTATACTTGAACAATCCCTATTATGTGCTTCTTTTCTTTGTTACAAGTATAAAATGTACTTTTGTATTTCCTCCGCTGGAACATACTTATGTGTAATAAATTCACTTCTGCACAGTATTACTATTTGATGCACAGATTATTGTAAAAATTTAACAGCCACATTAGATAGATCAATGACTTATCTAGTTCATTGTTCTCTCTCAGAAATGGATAGTAGCTGATTCACAAGTAGTGCAACAGCATGGGGCATGTAAACTGATCCCCTCCCAGAACACCTTTTCAGCTTCCCATAAATATGGGCTTTAAACCTTTCTCAGATGAAGGTTGCATCTTGCCTTTTACATTTAGCTACCAGCAGAACTGTCTCCCATTAAAGTGCCCAATCTTTTCAGAAACCACTAACACTGCTGACCATCTCAGCTTCCCACACCAGTGAGTGCCAGTGCTGAACTACTCACTCGAGGACAAATAACTTCCTGCAGGTCATTTAAGGCTGCAGCCTGGCAAAGGTAATTGAGGGTCTCAATTTCTTGTGCGGAGAAAACCACTGCACACCTCCAACCACTACGTGACTGTCCTGTATCAAAATTTGGGTGGACCTACTGTAACAACTAAAAAGAAAGCTCTCAGTCTTTGGTTTAAAAGAAACCTTAATGCACTTCAGTTAAGAGTGTTAAAGCTCAGCGTAAGACCCTCTCCAGCTTTAGGCAGTGGAAATGATGAATTCATAAAGAATGAAATGTAAAAGCATAACACTATAATCTGGAAACCAAAAATGCTCCCTCATTCAATAAATACACATGACATGATAGAGATAGGTGCAGTTTGATGCCAGCCAATAAATTTCACTCCATGAGAAACAGCAAGGAATATGTACAGCTAAACTGGACCTTTACTGCTTTTCAAATCACATCCAGAATATTACATGCCAGGCATGCTCAGTGTACATAGCTTTTTCAGTTTATATGATCTGCTCATCCAGAGTCTCATTCAGCAGAAGTGCCTAACAGACATTTTGACAAAAAGACAGCTGGGTGTGTGGAGTGATGATGGACGAACCTGAGGAGACAACATGCAAGGACTAACTCAGAGACTATCTTTGCACCTCATCAAACCAAACACTTCTAGCTGGGCTAAATCAAACTGTGCACTATCAGTATGCCTTATCATTATTATTACATTGCATCCAAGCATGGAATGATGTGCTGGAGTAGAATCTGAGGGCATGATGCCATTTGCAGTATAATGGCTTTGTTAACAGCTGTAGCATGTACTGCCACCCAAATACTGAAGCAGAGCTTTGGCTGTTTCTTATCCAAAACATTATGGATATCTTTGGAGGGACAGGGAAACCTTTGATCAAGCTGCAATAAAAAGAAATATAAAAATATTGGAATTCTAGGATCTTGTTTTGCTTGCTCCAGCAGAGAAATACATTACAATAAGACATTAAGTTCAAGATGATATACTGATGAAATACTGTAATTTGCCTAATTTTCTTCAATGTTGTACACCATTAAACGCTTCGTGTCGCATCGGCTGGACCAGGCAGCAGACATGTCTAACACAGGACTGCTTATTAACTTGCTTCTTTTACAATCAGATCGTATAACAAATAATAATAAAAAAACTTACAGGTGGATCGCAGCACCAGCGCCAGAAGACTATCTCCGTCAGATCTCCCTTCTTCGTCCCTTCGAGCTCCCTCTCTCCTCCCCCAGCCCCCGATTCACAGGAACCCCCCCGCAGACACGAAGCGCGTAGGACAAGGTCGGGAATCCCCAAACCCCAGTCGGGCACCTCGGACACGCCTCGCTGCTTTGTTCTGGCACCAGAGGGGCGCTCACCTGCTCGGCAGGCGGCTCCCGGCCGGCTCCCGTCTCCCGGCGCTGCGGGACCCGTGCGGGCTGCGAACCGGCCCCAGGTGCTCACACGGATGCCCCGAGCCCCGCAGGACGAGCCTCCCGCCCCCTCCGCCCCGGGCTACCTGCGCTCTCCGCCGGCCCTGCCCGCCGGCGCTCCCGCGTCCCGCCCGGAGCTGCGGGGCAGCGGCGGCCCCCGCTCCGCACGGCGCGGCTGCGGGAGGAGCGGACGGAGAAC
>VYXD01007330.1:250620-388160 GCA_013397195.1 Hylia prasina
CAGCTCTGGGGTCCCCAGCACAGGAGGGACATGGACCTGTCGGAGAGAGTCCAGAGGAGGCCACTAGGATGATAAGTGGGGTGGAACACTTCTCCTACAAGGAAATTTGTTTTTTCAGCCTGGAAAAGAGAAGATTTTGGGGTGACCTAATTGTGGTCTCCCAGTGCCTTAAGGAAGCCTACAAGAAAGATGGAGAAAAACTTTTCACAAGAGCTTGTACTCTCAGGACAGTGGGAAATGGCTTCAAACTGAAAGAGAGTAGGTTTTGTTTAAATAATAGAAAGAAATTCTTTGCTATGAGGGTGGTGAGGCACTGGGACAGATTGACAGAGAAGTTGTGGGTGCCCCACCTTTGGAAGTGTTTAGGACCAGGCTGAATGGGGCTCTGAGTAACCTGGGCTAGTGGATGGAGTCCCTGTCCATGGCAGGGGCATTGAAACTAGATGATCTTTAAGATCCCCTCCAACCCAGGCCATTCTATGATTCCAAGATTCTGTGTGTTTAGTGTTCCCTAAGAACTCCTGGGTGTAAAGTGAAGAGATTACTCTTCCTACAGCATTCCACAGATCTTTAAGCACTGGAGAAGTTACAGAAGACTGGAAGATTCTTTAGGTTCTTCCAGGAAAACTGAAAATCATGTGATTAACTATTGGATAATAGTCCTAATATCACTTTTCATAAAAGCAATGGAAGAAATATCGTAGAAATCTTTTTTGTTGTTACTTACAACAAATACATGAAAAAAATTAAGTAAACACAGGAAATCGTCAAATAAATTAACAGCTAAAAATGTTTCCTTAAATAAATTTTAAATTTTAGATTTCAAGCACGTTTCATCAAGCTGTATAACTGTATTTTACAAAGGCTCATGTGTCTTCATGACATGTTGAATTAATGAAGTTAGAATCCACAATATCAATAAAGCATGTGTTTAGTGGAAGCAAGTCAGGGATCATAAGCTAAGAACCTGAGAAGGTACTTAAGAAGGTACAAAGAGCTCTTTAATCAAGCCAAGAAAGGCATAGCAAAAAGTCAGTGTCTGTCAGCAAAAGCCAAACACGTTATGGAAATAACTGCAATTTTTGAAAGTGTAGCAGAATAATTGCTGGAATAAGCAGCCCAGGGAAGTACAGTGTTACATTATGGTTCCTGTTCCAATTTGCACTGTTGTGTTTCAGTACAAGCCTTAGAGTTTTGTGATGCTATTTAGCTAGGTTGCCTCTCACTCCCTATATTTAAACTGATGGTAGCCCTAACTGAAGGGAGTGAAATTATTTTTGGGACTCACCACAAGTGCTTAGTCATTTTGCTAAATGGTCCTGTCATTATTAAATTATGAGTACCCTGTAATCACCTGATGTTGTGTTGCAGTTCCAGAGGCATGTTCAGCTTTTCCATCAAGCATTTGAATGTGAGCAATCCAACCTTGCTTTCAGTATTATTTTTGGCACCTCTTCCACGTTACTGGAATATCAGTGCCTGTCTCTGGCTAGCTCGTTACCAACCTTTGTTGTTTGCTTGGCTGCAGTTGAAGAAAATGTTACAAATTTTCTATTATTCCATGTGCCTCAACTATTTATGACAACATGATGGAAAGACCTGCAGAGGAATGCTTGAAGCAGTACAGGCCCACCACCTTGCAGAAAAGCTCTTCAAACACGGTCCTTGAGACATGCAAATTCAGCTGATGCCAAAGGGTAAGGGCCTATTGGCTTCACTTTTAAGGGGCCCTTCTGAGTATACCTCCAAATTTCCCCCTCTGACTCCATCCAGTGCCAAACACAGTCAGTGCCATCAGCCTACTAGAGCTGGAATTGCTTTTTTTAACTGCCAAATGATCAGTATGAGGAAGACAAGTCACTTGAACCAATCTCCTCTAGACGGGTATAAGAATCACCTAACTATTTTACTATTATTTAATAAAAAATCCCAATTGACTGAAATCCCAAGAATATTTGCATTTTTTTTTATTATGGGTATGGAAAGTTAGAAAAAAAATAAGGATATCTGTAAAAATTGACCAAGAAAAAGATACATGGATAGCCCAATTAATCTGGGTTAACATAGCAATATCATAGTTGAGACTTAAGCCCAAGCCATTCTCTGTTGTGACAAAGAAAAAATAGAAACATTATCTTTTTCTATTCCACTGAATGAAAACAGACAGTGATGCTTTACCTTGGCTCATTAAGATAAAACACCAAATTATATAATAGAATACTGAGCTGGAAATGTCAGCCAGCTCTTGCCTGACAAATGAGGAGCAGTCTTTGGATATTTATAGAGATGAATTCCTTTACTACTTTGCTATCTGAGGTCAAAAAGTAATTTTGAGTATTGTAACAAGACTTATTCAAAGTTTATTGCTGGCTGGTTGAAGATCTCCCAAAGGGCTATCCAGCAGCTCAGGTGTCCTTGTGCTCCCATGCTTTAGCCTTTCCTGGGAAGCATATTTTCTGAGGTCTGCAGCCCTATGGACAATTAAGCATTTTTACTCTGGGACCATGCAATAATTGAGTAACACAAGATTTCTTGCTATTATGTGCTATTATGTGTGGAGAGATAGTCTGGGAAAAGAGACACAAAACATCTTCAAGGAAAACATCTTCCTGCATTACATGTGGCATAAGCCTCCAGTAATTGTTTAATACATTAAAAAAGAGAACTCATCAATCATTTCAAGCACTAGGGTTGGACCAGCAGTAAATCCTCTTCACAAATACAATCTTACTATGGCAATTGTGTTGATGTTAAGAGACCTGATCCTAAATAATAAACTCAGATTCAGTCCTCCTTTTGGAGGCTATGCTCTCATGGAACTCTTGAGCAAATTGTCACTGATTTTTTTTCTTTTTGAGCACATGCTTGTTCCAGAAACAAGAACCGTAGGTTGAAGGCTAATTTTGTGGATGAGGGGGTGAATGTGAGAATACTGATACATGTGGCCAAACTATATTGCTTTTGGCATGCTGAGGACACTTTTGGTAGCAGATAAGGCATATTTCATAGTAGAGAAAAAAGTATGAAAAAATCTTTTTGACTAACAGCATTTGGGCATTCTAAATAATACTTAAAAGGATGGTGATTTAGCTAAAACCTTTTAACTGGAGGCTTTCCAATACTTTGGTTCACATTTTCAAAAATTTTATTACTGCAATCTGGAGCCAGATAAGGAGAATGTGCGTGTTACCTTACCACCAAACCTGCTCTCCAACCTGGCTTTAAATTTTAGAGATTAAGCTAGTTGTCAACATGAAAGATCTCGCTTGATTATGTGTGTTAGTCACTGAAGAAACTGTAAATTAAAGTTCAGCAAATGGGGAAAAAGCAGCAGTCTCCTTTTCTTGTTTCAAGAGTAAACAGCTGGACAAGAAGGTTGGCAGGATGACCATGGTACAAAAGGCCCAGAGGCTGTGAAAAATCAGTCTATTTCTATGTTTGCAAGAGAGAGGGGAGTGTGTTTCCATTCCTTCCTCTACTCCCTCTCAAATAAATGCAAATAGGTATGGAAAAATTGTAGAAAGAGTCTGTGCCTCTCCTGTTGAAACACCTGCTCTTCCTCTGTATGTTAGAAAATGAACACTACAAGCATAAAACCTATTTTGTTGTTGAAGGACAAGGCCATAAGTGAAGGAGGTGATTCTTTTGTCCTCCTGAAAGGATGCCCTTAGTGCCAGCAAAAGGATCAGGAAGGCCTTTTTTATGTATTTCATTTTGCAGATCTCAGGGAATTCATTCCACTTAGTTATTTCTGCCAAAGTTTCAATTCTCCCACTCTTCTTAGGGGGACTGGCAGCCTGATGGTCACTCTATTGGCAATGCTTTTGTTGCACACAGTCTTTGGTGAAGGTCCCTCTCTGAAATGAATGCAGTCTGAGGGCAGCCAGTTGAGCTTTTGCGTTATTTGGAAGCAAGATTATTCCTTGTCTCCCCAAAAAGTAGACTGCCACTGGACTTAATTCTTGACTGCAAAGGTTATGAATAGAAATGCTAAAACCAAGTTTTGCACATTTTACATGAATTACCTCTTCAGCCAATGCCGTTTTGAATACGTGGTCAGTGATTGTTTGGAGTGAGTTGTGCACTTGGTGAAGTCTTACAGAACTCACACTTTATTTTGGGAAATAAATGTGATTACCCATCTAGCAGAATTTCCTGGCACCACCTAAATATAAAAAAAATAACTTGTTCCTTTATAAACAAAGTAAAACAATTACAGATTACCATGGTTTTATTGTATGGCTTTTAGATTTTCTGGCTCATTGCAAGACCAGTAGGCTTTACAATACAGTTCCAATGTACTTTCAGTATATACAAATAAGAGATCTCAGTTCAAGCTTTTAGTGCACTTATCAGGACTCTGAAACTGAATTACTGTCATGGCTGAAAGCTGATGTGTTATTCATCATCCATTGAGATATCACTGTAAATAACTATTAATAATTGAAGCAAACACAAGAAACATTCCATGAAGTTTAGGATATATTTTACCCAAACAACAATAACATTAGTAGTCACTGTCTGCATACTGCAAATACCAAAGGAAGATACACCAGAGAAGGAAATTCAGATTGATTACTGGGACATGATGATCCAAATGGCAATAATCTCTCCCCAAAAAGAACTTCCAGAGATCTTCTGCAAGAATGGAAAATCAGCTTGTCATTGTCACGTGCTAGGAAGCCACTTGCAGCACTCACTGCAGCACCTGTTCAGTTTGCTGTTCTGTAAATCACTGAATTTAGAACAATCAATCAGTGCAATTTTGTCTTCACAAGCACTCTGTGTTTCCCTCATATGCGGTATTGTACGTCAGAGAACAGATTTTTCAAGAGATAAAAGGAAAACAGCAGCCGTCATCTGTTACTGGAAACAGACTAATGTGATATTCATTATATACACACACTTCCCTGTTTTATTTGCCTGACAATAATTTTCATGGGCTAAGATAAATCAGTACACTGAATTTCTTTTGCTATTTTTGGCCTTTGTGCTGTAGCAGTGCATCAGAGGTAAAACTCTTCTTTTCTCATGCTTTGAGCATCTTAGTAGAATGCTGAGTCTTGAGAAGTTTGCCCCTCCTGATGGAAAGGCACGCCACATTATCTGTCCAAGGAGTGGAGCATGTTTGCAGAGGTTACATTGCTCAGGCAACTTACACAACAGTTTTGCTGCTCTGCTTAAAAAGGATTTTAGTATTTAAAACTGTAAACCAGGTTGCCTCTATAAATAGAAGATAAAAGAGCCAACAAAAAATGTATCTATAATCTATATGCATAGTTCATAAAAAGACACATATTTGGCAGTAAACCTGGAGTTTTCTTTATGCCTTTCCTGTCTTGAGTCAAGAAAACCAAACTCCAGGGATCTCTGTCTATGAAATATGTTGAAAAGTACAGAACTGAAATGTTCCTCCTGGCTAGAAGCTAAGAAAATAATGAGTTTTATTATATAAAAGAACTCATTAAAAATAACTATTTCACATCCTTTTTAGGTAAAATTTATCCCTGAGATTGACAATGCAGAACATAGTTGGAATGGAAGGATGTTCACAAAGCTGCTGTGGTGCCTCCACAGCTCAGGCCAAATTGGCTGCATATTTCTTTGGTCAGTCAGAAGACTGATGCTGCCATGGCCTTGCTACTACCTGATGGTTTGCGCAAAGACAAACGGCACCGTGCTATTCTGAACCATTTCTAAAACTCTGGATCTGAAATCCCAAACTAGCAGACTGGTTTATTTTCCATTACATCATTCCAGTTGACACTACAAATGCACTGCACAACTGCCTTCAAATCCTGCCAGCAGAGTCTCCAGCACTGTCTGTCTCCATCCTATTGAACATATGCTGTCTCTGTAACATGTTTTTCAGGACAGAGACTGGCTGATCATGTGAATATTTCAGGAAGCCTTTAAAAGCCCCCTAAACAGCCTGATTTAAAGAGTTTGCATGCAGAAAATAGAGCTGCAACCATGGAGGTTTGAATTAGGCTGTTGTATGGGCCATGTCCCAGCTGTACAGCAGGGAAAAGGAGAAATAAAAGCAGTAGATGTATGTGTAGAGGGCCTTAAACTGTGAAACAGTCTCTATTTTTACGTCAAATGCTGATCCACTGCTGGTTCACAAAGGCTGTGGACCACTGCAAAAAGCACTGATACAAGGTCTCAGAGCCCTGCTGAAGCACAACATTTTCCAGGACTCAAAATGAGGCTGGTGATCAGCAGTCCTATGGCAACACAGGGCATTATGCAAATACAAGACGCTTTTGCCATGGATATTTCACCAAAAGAAAAGGACATATAGCAGATGAAGAAAAAATTAAACTATTGCCCAAAAGTAGAAACAATGGGAGAGGTAATGAAATTACAACCCCTGAAGTACAAACATTCCAGCCTATTCCTGACTGTCCAAATGAAATCCATAGAGTACGAATATTTCTTGTTGGTAAAATACAATGTGAAGACAAAGCACACTCTACTTCATTTGGAGAGCCTGAAGACAAGAATAGAAATGCCACAGATCCATGTCATGAAAAGGTGTATTTCTTGCTGATTTTTTCCTCCTTGGATTAATTTTTTTTCTTGACAGCATTTCATGTAGTTATTGGTGATATGAACAGTGGGATTGAGTGCACCCTCAGCAAACATTCACTAAATGTTTGCCAACAACAGCAAGCTGTGTGGTGTAGTTGACCTGCTGGAGGCAAAGCATGCTATCCAGAGGGATTTTGACAGGCTGGAGATGTAGGCCCATGGTGGGCTACATCAAAGGTGGTGTGGCCAGCAGACTGAGGGATGTGTTTTGCTCCTCTGCTCCACGCTTGTGACACCCCACCTGCAGTGCTGTGTCNTTTAAAAGAGCCTTCCAGAACCTAAAGGCAGCTACAAGAGAGCTGGAGAGGGACTTTTCATGAGGGGCTATAGTGACAGGACAAGGGGAGATGGCNACCTCTCCTATGAGGACAGGCTGAGACAACTAGGGTTGAGAACTGAAGGCTCCAGGAAGACCTTAAAAGAGCCTCCCAGAACCTAAAGGCAGCTACAAGAGAGCTGGAGAGGGACTTTTCATGAGGGGCTATAGTGACAGGACAAGGGGAGATGGCTTCAAACTGAAAGACAATAGGTTTAGACTGGATATCAGGAAGAAATCCATTACAGTGAGAGTGATGAGACAGTGGAATGGGCTGCCTGGAGAAGCTGAGGGTGCCCCATCTCTGGAAGTGTTCAGTGCCAAGTTGGATGGCATTTTGAGCAGCCTGGTCTAGTGGAAGATGTCCTTGCTCATGGCAGGGGGGCATGGAACTAGAGGATTTTTAAGGTTTCTTCCAACCCAGGCCATTCTATGATTTTATTGATGCCCTTTCAATTTTAAAACAATGCATTGAGGGTAAAAAGGGGTAAAGGATTATTGTGAGATACCAATGAGAAGAAAATTAGATAATTAAAATAAGATTTATTTTAAATAATGAATATATAAGACAGCATTCCCTTCCCCCAAGGAATGAATTTGTTTTCTGTCAAAAGGTTGATATTGACTAAGCTGGAAAAACATTAGATCCAAATTGGAGACCTAACTAGAAAATTAGATATTTAATTAATACACACAGAAATGCATGAACTGTAAAATCTCTGGAATGGAAGAATATTCAGATAAGATTTCACTGGAAAATGAGAAATTGTATTTGCACTGATGAAGTAGATGCAGTGTTAATATACTGAAAAAGGCACACATTCTACGAGGAAATCAATTTCTTTCTACATTCTGCTTGGTATCATTGTACTTGAAATTATTTCTATCATATATTGATATAAAAATATAAAAATAACCATTTAAACACCTGCCCTTTTAAGATTAAGATTAATGATTAGTATTAAGAGTCTTAAAGACTTTAAGATTAATGTGGTAACTTTCAACTGCAAAATACACATTATGTTAAATCATTAGAGCAAAGAAGCTAAATCCTTGCTGTTCCAAGGTGCTAAATCATTTGCAGTATGACTAAGAGAAAAACACCAGAGAATTAATATTAGAAGAAAAAATTCAAGACCTAAGGAATCACAGAAAAAAGCTCTCTACAGAATGTGCAGAGATATTTGCTAAATCAGCTTAAGCAGTACAGATTTTAAGTAGAATTTGGTGGCTTACCTGGAGTAAAGCTTATACTTCACTAAATGTTTGGCATCCTCTGTCTCAGGGGCTTTCTGTTCAAGTATTTGAAGCTGATTATGTGATACAAGTCACCACCATGGTTTTCCATTCAGTGTTTTCTCCCCATCCTCCTTTTCCACCATTGTTTTTCTGTACCTTCTTTATTCTTATTTCAGTTGCTTCCCTCTTCCCTGTTTTATTCCAAATATTATCATCAGTTATATCCTTGTTACATCTACCAGTTCCCCTCTACTGTTTTTCTTGTGTTTTGGTTTTTTTTTGACAAATACTTTTTTTTGAGACATTCAGCATCGTGGTTGGCTCATGCCCCTGGGTGATGTGGATTGGTAGACTGAGGTGGAGTGATAAAACTGTTGTTGTCAAGACACCTGTTACAGACCACAAGAGTTGTTCACAGAAATCTGGAAAAATGGCCTTGTTTGAGAAGCTTCAGGTACTCCAGAAACATAGGCGTGTGTGAGAGTTTCTGCACCAGGAAATCCTAGTGTTGTTCATCACAATCTCTATGTTGAAGCATTAGATCCTCTAAAATACAATAGTCTTCCTCTACATCTCAGTACACTACTACTGATTGAAGCAGTTTGTTATAAGCTAAAGAAAGAACAAATGACTAACGATTGTTTTTCCCTAAAAATCTGCACTTCTCACCCATACTTCCCCCCTCTTCTGAAACTGGTAAAAAGAAACACTTTAAATATTGCTAGTAGTTCCAATCTAATAGTGAGCTTTGTGACAGTCAGATGTCTGACAGCATTGAAATGCACAGAGAACACTTAGTCTGACACATCAACAGATGTACAGCGAGGCTGAAATATTCTGGATATGCTGAATTTGCTGGGAATAACATTTAGCTGGGCATCTGTGCATGTAGCCACAGCTTGTTCCAGTTCATGGCATGTGCAAAGCCGAGTTTAATTACACAGGCACAGTGGTGAGTTGTCCAGGATTTCTGAATGATAAGCAACCCTCACAGAGTGTCTGCTGAGTGGCTGAGTGGATGTGAGTTAGAAGAAGAGCTGGAAAAAAGGAATGTGATAGGTGACCTGTAAAAGCAATTAGTATCTTTTAGCAGATGCCAAGCTAGTAGGTACACACCTGCAGAAACTCTATATATGTATTTAAGTATGCTCAGCACCAAGCTCTGCAAGAGGAGCTGAATAATGACACAAGAAATCTCCAATATCCTTTAGAAAAAATACTCAGGATTTTTGTGGATGAATCCATCTGAAAACTGGAAAAGATTTAAATGAAAATTTTTTTCATTTCATTTCTCCCTGTCTCCAGTTCGTTACTAACAGGAAGAGGTTTATTCAGGCAGCAATCTATATAATAAAGATGAAGGCAAGATTGAGATTGCAGGAGTTTAAGATGTAGAGAACCGTGTCCCTTTGTCTTAGGAAATGTGTGGCTAGTTGGTGTTTTTTGCTATGTGTTTGTAAATCAGTTAAACAGCAAAGCAGTGAGGTTGCTGGTCAGAGAGGGGCCTTCTGTCAGCTGCTCAAACTGAAAAGATCACAACAAGGTCACTGATCTCACAATCCTGTCCATTAGCTCATCCTTGCATATGGAGAGGGAGAGCAATGCACCGCTAATTTTGTCCCTGACACTGAATTACTATGATGGGAGGTCCAAGAGGATGGAAATGAGCCAGCCCCAAACTTGATATGCTCCGTTTGAGATCTGTGAAAGCAGCACAGGCTGAAGCCAAACTGCCACATACTCAGCTGGGACAGTTGTGCATTTTGACAGGACATCTGACTTTGTTAGGGAACAGATGCCAATCCACAATAATTAAGAACAAGCAGATGTGGGAGGTAAAGATATATTTGCTCATTTCTTTGACTCATGGTCAGGCAGTAAGAAAAACTTGAAGAAACAAGAAGAACTGGTACCTCCCAAGGACAGCTGATCAAGTGCCATTTCCCAAGCTGTGTATTCCTCCAGTCTGGCACCAGAGAAGCAGGACGTCTCTATTTGATTTGCATCTGGCATCAGCCATCTTTCTGGCTAATCAACACTCTTGATTTGTCACCACCATTTTGTTCCCTACATCTGTGTTTCTCACAGCTTCTTCCATGCCACTCCTTAGTCCCTTTGGATCTTCTTTTTTTTCTTCCCCCTCCAGAGGCATTTACCCAAATTTGCAACAAAAACTTGAAATTCAGAAGGCACCCCAGGTTCTTAAGTCTCACAGAAAGAAATTTGTCTAATCAGTTGATAGTAATTTCTACTTTCTTTTCAAAACATAGACTTGTTTGATGATTTCCTTTTGAGCTCTGGAAGGAAGAAGGAAGGGTATACAATATGGTCATGCTGAGAACCTGGAGAAAGCTGACCTGCACAGCTTTGCCATGTCTTACAGAGCACACCACAGCTTTGGGTGCCCGGGCTCCTGGTGGCTGGGTGCTCGAGGGCCACTTAAATATGGATGAGCAGAAGAGAGAAGGAGCTGGGTCCAGAGCAGCAGAGACACAGCACTCTGAATCCACCTGCAGCAACAGGGTGCAGCCTGACCTGAGTATTGCTGAGATAAAAGCTGCCTGCTGCAAATGTGAGCTGCAGTCAGAGGGAACCAGGCAGAACAGTAAAGGGAGCCAGAGGATGAGAGTGGGAGCAGAAGGGAGATAAGGGCTAGGCAAGAGGCCTATAACAAATGTGTGCAGGAGGATAGCTCCCCAAATTCTTTTAATTTGGAGACTGATGAAGTAATCAAAAAATTATTGAAGTGCAGCACAATTTTTAGTTAAAGGAGGTGTGCTAAGCCTGTAGCCCTCACACAGGGCTGTAGCAAAGCTCAAAGACAGGCAGGCTGGGAACTGGGAGAGAAATGCAGGGGAACTTGTATACCTCTCTGTTCTATATTATGATTTTGCTTGTGTTTAACATGGCTTTTAATTTGACTGAATACATTATTTTGACAATTATATACAAGGTAAATTTCTTTAAAAAAAAACCCCAAAACAAACAGTCCTAGGTGAGTCTTAAGGAAGGATTGGAAATGGCCAGCTTGGTAGTAATAGAAATTAATTTGATGTTTAAGTGTCATGCACACCATTGGAAAGCCACAAAACCAGTGCAGAAAGAGCTGGGTGTGCAGCACTGTTGGTAAAGGAATCACACTGAGAATAGAGGCTGGTGTTTGAATGCTGTGATGAACATCTTACTAGATAATTCCTGATGAGGGAAACTGGAAACAGGGCAGGCTCAGGGCTGAACACAAAATGGGAGTTTGTTAAGCTCATCATGTCCCACTCTTCCTCCTTGTTGTCCACTCCCTCTCTGATCCCCTCAGAATAAAGTGAAAATGCATCACTAATATTTCCCACTAATTTATTTTCCTGCGTGAGGACAGGGTGCAGCCTATCATTCTAATTCCAGACAAAAGTCCTTCATAAATTTAATGCTCTGGTTTCAGTGCATCCCTCAGCAGAAAGGATGTGGCACACCACAAACAACACCCAGGAACCAGATGCAATGCAAACTGAGCTGCCAGTCAGGCTTTCCTTCATCCCTGGAGGGGACACTATTACAAAGTCGAGATAACAGACTTAAGCAATTAAGATATGATCTATGCATTAATGGAGAGAAATCTGTGGATTCCTGTAAGCTTGCAGGCACTTAGTGGAGAGCTGCTGCATAGGCTCCTTTCTTAAGGAGATAAAGGAAGTACCGGAAAGTGTGGCAAGTATAAAAAAACATTTGCTCCAGCTGACATAATGTTGCACCACGACTTAAATATCCTGCCTTCTCATGATGGCCTAGAAACTCAGCAGGGTCTTGTGCCCCCTGATATAACCGCGTCAGTTCCTTTGCTCTGAGCAAGATAATGCTTAGGTTTGCCTAAGGGAATGTAAAATGCTTAGAGAAGCTGTATTTGAAATTTTCATTCCTCTCTTTCTCCTGTAGCTTTTGCAATCACCAAGCTTCTGCACTTCTGGAGTCAGATTGGTTTTAGCCACTGATACACTGCTGTTTTTTTCCATATCTCTTTCCTCCAAATGCTGGTTTTTCTCCATACACTCTTTTCATATACAGAGAAAGCATTACAGAGATCTGATTAGCCTTTGCAAGTCCTTCATAACCTCTAACTCCCATCCTTTGATGCCAAGAAGTCAGATTTGGCAACTATCTTATTCAATGCATAATTTTGTCTACATTTATACCAGTGGAAATCTTAAGAGGCTTCCTATGAAGAATGTAAAGAAAGTCTTTAAGTCCTAATCAAATTAATACAGAAATAGTAGACCTTTCCCAACTTCATTAGTCATGTCATTGACTGTGTTGCAAAGAATCCTATGTGAAAGCAGAAGCAGGAAACCAAGAGATTGCCATTGCTCGAGGGAGACTGACAAATATGCTAATTTTATGTTAAGTTAGCTTTTACTGAGTGAAGAAAGTACATATTTTCAAGGTGCTAAATAGAAATCAAATCAAATTTGGCTAAGAAAGTTATGAATTACATTAGCAACTGTAATAGTGCTTTGTTTGGAAGATGTCTCACAATATCAATATATCTGAGGTGTCTCATGACCTACAACCCAAAAAGTTATTTTCAAATTATTCTAAAAGAGAAAGGCTTTTTTTTGGGAGGAGTCATTCTAGCTAAGTATTTTAACCAATGCAATTTTTCTGACAAATTCATTTCTCTCCCTGGACATTTTTGAGATAACTGTATATATTATGGTGCAACCTTTACATAGTTTGGATTCTGCAACTGATAAGAAGGATCAGGAGACAATTTTTTGATCAATAAGCATTTTCATGACAATGAGACAGATGACAATCTCTCTCCAAAAAAAGGAGAAGGAAGGTCTGGTAAAACTCAGAACACAGTCTGAAGAGGACAGAAAGTAGGAAGGAGTAACAAAACCAGTGACAATATATATTATCTTGCTATCAGACTGAACAAAAGAAAAATACTACCTTTTGGTGGGAGACTGAATGCAACCTTACTCAAATGCTTTATTTGCAAGTGGAGTACAACCCTGGTGGTACAGGAGCTGGGAGTCACTGAGGTAGATTTGTGACTTCATATAGTCATAAAGGAGAGATTTCTAGGTAGTGGTCTACATTTATGGGAGAGGAAACACGCCTCTCTAAAAAGAAAGTTGTAAACATGTCAGTTTATTCCTGTTGTATTTAAAGGAGCAGTTTATGAACTAGTCACTGTACCACAGATTAAATACAGTTTTATTATGGCATATAAACCTACGAATCAGTGACTGTCACGTTCAATGAGATAACACTGCTACTGTTGTGTCAGATTTAGTATCAGAATAAACAAGCAAGTTGCAGCACAAGGAGCCATTAGTGACATTGGCTCTGCTGTGAAAAACCTCTGAAACAAATTCAGGAAGCTATTTAAAACCAATGCTATCTCTAGTACTGTCCTATCCTATCCTATCCTATCCTATCCTTTAAACTTCTAAAATTTTTGCAAAGCATTCAAATAAGATACCCTAAGACCCACCCCCACCATAAAAAAGAAAAACCAAAAAACCCACAAAAACCCCCAACCACCACCACCACCAACCCCCTAAAAAACAAGGGGAAAAAAAAGATTTGACAGAATAATTTCAAACAACCAGTTCCTTCTGAATGCTGTCAACTCTACTGGCTTGGCAAGTTTTAAAGTAAGATCACTGATACAACCACAGTGCCTGTTATTATTTACGGCATGGGTATTGCTGAAGCCATTGGGAATCACACAGTCTTCCAAATGAGTTCCTTCTCCATGACAACTAATAGTGTTTTAAGTGCTTCCTGAAATATGCAGATGGAGAATGCATTCCTGTACCTAAGAGAAAGGACTTATTTAGAGAGTGTATATATATATAGCTTTAAAATTTGCTGAGCAGAAACACTTGAAATTGAGACATCAGCCAGGTTTTAGCTCTGTAATTTAAACAAGAGCATTTCATTTAAGAGAAATGCAAAGTAACCTACAGCCAAAGGTCTGGCTAAACAGGAAAGTGTTGAGGTGTCTTTCCATAATTTATATACTTACCATTTTTTTTGTGATAGTGGGAGTTAAGCAAATTATTCACCATGAATAACTTAGCCTATGAATTTATAAATTTATAGTTCTATATAAAGGTCCTAAAGAAAGATTATCTTATCTATACACTTATTCATTATTTAATATTTTTTGAGGAACATGTTTATTTTGCTATATCTTGAACATGCACATGCAAAACAGGTGTTTCTTTCTTCTGCAAGGAGCAGCAGCACAATGTAAACTTACTTTACATTCTATATCCAGTCTACTTAAGCAGAGTTTAATAGTGTGAAGATCATGTTGAGCCTTTGAACAGAGATAAGTTTCATCCTCAGTAGCTGGACAGCTTAAAACCACATGTACAGGCCCAGGCTTCTCTGAGAGAATGAAAGCTGTCCAAGCCTAAGGGACAGTATCACATACCATGAAATTCCTATCTAATTTATGCTCCAGAAACTCCCACATTGCTTGATCTTTCCCAGGTTCTCCAGCAACCCGAGCAAACTTTCTCCAGGTTCTAGAGAACCTCTGGTGCTTCTGGCATAAGAGTCTACTGCAGATCAGAGGAGGACACAGACACTTTCAGATTATCAGTGGTGGAAGTGAAAACTAGTTTAGCTCTTGAGGGAAAGGGTTGATTTTATCCCAGTGATCTTCTAAAATATGGGACATGAGTCACTTCCCTTTCTGTCTGACAACCTCTGCAATGTTTTAGGCTATTTAGTGTTGAATTAGACATACTTTCTGTACCTGTTCTTAAGGAATGGCATGTATATAATCTGCACCCTCAGCCAAAATAGTATGGCCAGAATGCTATTTCTATAGCTATTTCTGATCAAATAATAGGTGCATATTCACATTATTTTTGAATGTTTTATATCTGGAACTACAGGCAGAGGTTGCCCAATCTAGTAAAGTAATATAAAATTTTAAGACTTGTGCCTTGGCTTATTAAAGACAATTTTTTAATCAATTCTACCTGTTATCTTATGGGAGTTCTATTCTAATTTCTGATTTTTCCTTTAAGTATACTTGGAGGAAAATGACAACATGCTATATTTTCAGCTTCAGGAATACCTTTGGCTTTTTTCAGACTGTGCAACCCTTTTTTTTTTTTTTTTCTAATGATTTACAGGCCTTGAAGGTGCTCTGAGCCCTTTGATTTTGATATCTATGCCATTAGAATTTTATGGGTTCAATGGCAGGTTTTATTGATGCCCCTGTCATATTCAGTTCCTTTTTTTGACACTTGAAAGCAGCTGCATATGAAATAAATTAGTATTAGATATTACACAGTACAGGCAATGTAGTTCCTGTCTTCCTGTGATAGGGAAAAGTTGTGTAACCACGATATGCCACCT
This sequence comes from Hylia prasina, assembly GCA_013397195.1. Classification (NCBI taxonomy): domain Eukaryota; kingdom Metazoa; phylum Chordata; class Aves; order Passeriformes; family Sylviidae; genus Hylia; species Hylia prasina. Next base: position 266,150 of record VYXD01007330.1, read on the forward strand.
TAACAAAATACAGAAGTTAGGAAAAGGTCAGTTTAATTATTGGAGTTTAAGTTTTCATGTTATTCCATTGGTTTTAAATAGTGTTATCAGTGTTTTGAATGTCAGGTAAATCTTGTGCAAATACTCTGTTCAAAATGGCACTAACCAAATTAAATTGCCTTACAATCATATTTTTTTCTTCTTTTCTTTTCTTTTTTTTTTTTTTCCCTTTCAGAGCCAGTAGATGAATACTTTGCAGAGAACTGTGAAACAATGGGATAATTTTCTCAGCAAGATTCTGTTGAGCAATTTATATGAAACAATTTTATGAGACATGTTAAAGCACAAGGGAAATAACTTTAGGAATTTAGGAGACTCTTGCATCCTGTTGGAGGCTGGTGTGTGTGCTAGGAGACCATGAGAATAAAAGGTGACCTTCTGGAGCTGTTAAATGCCCATGGATGATTTGAAGACTGGGAAAGACTGCGAATCAGTGAAGCCTTTTCACAGAGAATAGTGCAACAGGAAATGAAAAGGCAGCTGCCAGTAAAAAGTAAGAGGGGTTGAGAGGTGAAGAATCACCTGAAGAGTAAGAATGAAAAGTTTGTGGGAGTAAATGACTCCACCTAATTTTTGGAAGAGCAAAGCTGGCTATATTTATAACAACTGAGATTACCTAAACCTCTAATTTAATCCAGTTTGTCTGGGGTCTACCTTCTGCCTCTCTGGAGCTGCAGCAGATGAATCCTCCAATATTCTGAAAACCAGAAAGAAGATGCTGCATGGATGCTGAGGGGAATCAATGAATATTCTTGGCTTCTCTTCTTCATTTTTGTTCTCAAAGGATAAAATTCCCTTAGGCTGCCCTCATTTCTGCCTCAGAAGTTATTAGGGCCAAACTGGCAAATCAAAGTGTTTATCATGTCCCTTGGATGGGAGACCTGAAGATGGGAAATGTTCCTTTCTGAATATGGTTTGTAGGTAGGATTTCTCAGAGAACAACCAGATAGATTAAATCCAGATGTTTTAAAGAAAAATGACTTTTGTTTTGTCAGGTTTTGATTAAAAGACCTATGGACCATTTCTGCTTATACCAGAAACACTTCAAAGTGTGAGTGTGGACAGACAGATGTGAGATCAGAGAGACAGGCAGTATTAAATCCCAGAGGTGTTTCAACCAGGCTGATAGCATTATAGAGGAGGAGGAGGAGAAGGAGAATTGTCCAGATGTTATATTTTTGTATGACAATTCATACATAACTCATGCAGGGGAAAGCACATCTTTAATATTCAACTGCTACCTGCCGTAGCAGGAGAGCTCCCAATACGACAAGGTGCATTCTCAGTGAGATTACAGTACTGAATGTTAATGCTAGTGCTCAGAAATGAAGCAGCAGGCAGTTAACTTTGAAGTAAGTTTGTGGAAGAATTTACTGCATGCTATCTGTTTTTTTCCTCATTATCAGTGAAAATAGGCTGAGCTACCTTGCAACTCAGAGTGTCTCTCTGCACTGCAAAATGGAGGAGAGCAGAAGAGCTCAAACGGTGCAGCTCTGAATGCCACTCTCCTAACATATATAATGAAGTGTTAAACTCATTATGATCATGAAGTAGTAGTAGATGCATGTCAAAGGTGTAGCAGAAGAATATTTTTAGATTATTCATTATCTATTTACAGGTCTGCACTATTTTCTAAGATACAAATTTAAAAGCTGACAAAAAGTGCCCTACAGTATAGACATCTAATTCAAAACTGGTATTTTATGTATTAACATTAACTTCATATCAGATGATGTCAATGTCTAAAAACACACCCAAATTGAGCACCTATTATGACTATACGTATGTCCTTTACAGAATTTTTTTTTATAAAGGCTATCAAAACTCCCTTTTTAATGATAGTAAATGCTCTCAAAGAGATAAAATGTTCATTCTTTGAAATGAAATAAACCCTCTAAGTGATAAAACTCTGCAGCTGTGTGGAAACATGGACACTGAAGCTGGTTTTGAAAATGTGTGATGGTTTTGGTAGGATGAATTACTTTGAAGGTCATTGATGTTTTTCAGCTACAAGTGTTGAAGCACCAAACCACCAAGCTTTTTCTATAGAAAAGAAAGTATCTTATCTAGGAGTGAAGAATAATTGTCATTGTTCGCTGCTGGAAATTCAAAGCATTTTGAACTTTTGCCTCCTATTATTCAGTAGGCAGATGTCATGCAAGAAAAAACCCTATTCTTTCTTTATCATACCTAAGCCATGAAGCAATATCATTTATCTCCTCCTTTTTGTGAAGTTTGTGTATGTTTTCTCCTTTGCACATTTGAAACTAACTACTTGGCTAAATGTCAGCTGGTCTTACCTCCCATCAGTCCAAGGTGCTGAATGTCACAATGAATCCAGAGAAATCACCACAAGCACCAGTAAAAAACCAGAAACCCCAGTCAGGAAACAATGAAACATTTTTGCATTAACTTTGGGAAACTCCACTATATCTAGAAATTTTCTACCACTTCTTCTCAAGGCAAGTGCTTTTTGTGTAAAGAATCCAGGCCCTTGGGGTTGATTTCTAGGACCTCTCTTTAGCTGTAGAGTGATGGCAGCTGCTTTTGTAAGAAGGAAAGCAGATCTGAAAGGTATTTACCTTTTGGCTACTATTAGTAGAAGTCCCTGCAGGGCACTAACTTGAGGCAGAGACAAAAATGGAACCCACAGAGGTAAGCTGCAGGGTCAGCTGTCAGTTCTGAAAACCTGTGTGATGATGACTTATGTCAATTGTTTCCAAGTGGATATTTAAGTATTTCTAAAAAGAGACAATTTAATTTGGAGTGGTTGGTGGAAATGAAGACAAGAAGCACATTTCCTTTACTTCCCTGCAACTTTCTCAAGAGCAACTCTTGTCTGAATTGGTGTTTCTGTGCTCAATTGTATATCCTGTTAGACAAACTCTCAAATTATTTCTGTTCACCAGAATGATACTTTTACAAAATTGTGTGTAATTATGTCTAGCTAATTCCTTATAAATACACATTAATTGCCAAAGAAATGTTCCACTTTTAATAAAGTACAGTCTAAGAGAGTACAGGTGTAGTTCCCCAAAGAGGATGTGAAGACAAAGCTGAGTATTGCATCCAAACCCTCTACACTTAATGGAAAAATCAAACCTCTGCTCTATTCTACCTCAGTAATGAGCTGCAAATTTCAGCCTACATGAAAATATAGATGCCTGTCACGTTGTCTAATTTTCATTTTTTTGTCTTCATAGCTTATCATCCAGATATCCTGTTTTTCTCTCTCACCTTGTCTGTCAGCCATCAAAGCCTAAATACATCTAAATAACAGATTAAAGAACTTCCTTGAAACATTAACAATACCTTTCTATCATTTTCTGTGAAATCCTATGTTTCTCTAGTGCTATTATTTTACTCACTCATGTAAAATAGGATTTTTCATTTGTTGTGTCTTTCAGCTTTATTTCACACCTTAAATCATAATCAATTTTGCCTAGGTAAGAATTATATACTAAATGCCTTTACCTCCAGTTTTCCAGAAGGCCAAAATTATTTTATATCAGTATTTTTCAAGCCAGTGAACAAGTGCATTTTTAAAAATGGTATTTCAAGGAAACAGAAAGCATTCCACCTTAAAGAAGAAAAGTTCTCCCTGATTGCAGCTTGAACATTTTGCTGTTGTTCTGATGTGACCCTCCTGCTTTACAGAAAATATTCTGAGCAGTTACAAAGCAACATTTTATTAATCAGCCATATTGTTGTAACACCTAGAGCAGAGAAAGGTGTTGCATTGTGGTAGATGTTGTACAAGGGTTAATTTCTGACAGGGAGCAGATGAACTCTATCACAGCAAGCACAGCAGTGGCAGAAACGGCTGCTCCTATGCAAATAACACTAATAAAAATGGAAATAAGACAGAAGGAAGACCAGCTTCCTAGTAAGATTGTTCCAGAGTGCTCTTCAAAAACCCATCTGTCTTTAAAAATAGGGCCTTGCATTCATATTTGCTGACAAATAAGAATTGCATAGTATGGGAACAACAGAACCTGAATGCAAGTGATGCCAGAGCAGCAGTTAAATGGGAGGCTACTCCCATATTGCCCATCTGGAGAATGTAATTGCATATGGGCACAAATTGCAACTTGATCTATGTATCCAGATCTTCTGTTGGTTCTAATCCCTCTAGACCACTAAAATATGCCTAGTCAGTATGAGGTGACAGCTAGAGGCTTTAAAGGTACTGAATTCTATGTCTACTTTGCCCTTCAAACTGCTGTACTTGGGCAACCCTGTTAACTGAGCTCTTCCCTCGTCCAACATGACTCTGAGAGCTGCACAGCAAAGTTCAACAGACGTGGTCAGCTGCACAATAATTTTACACCAGAAAATCCATCTCTTGGCATTGAAGTTCAATTTCTCTTTGGTAGAAAGAGTAAAAGGGTTTTTTTATTTGTTTATTTAGTACTGATACATTTTTCTGCTTAATAAAATGCCCTATTTGCAAAGACAGTAACAAGCAGAGAGGAAGAAGTAAAAATAAAATCATATTCCCAAAGGGCTAATATAATCCCATGCTATTAAAAAAAAAATGAGTCAGACCATCAGCTCCAGTCCAGCTGCCCAAATTAAATGCAATAAGGTGTGTATCCACATTCCAGAGACTGACCAAAATCAGACTGCACCATCTTTTGTACTATCAGCAGAACTGCCTTGGAAAGTACTAGAAAACAGTTCATGATTCTCCTGATAGCCAGTCATTGTAAAGGCTTTTCATTTCCTATTTCATGGAAGTTCTGCATGTTAAATTTTAAAAACAAAACACATGGAAAAATGTATCTACAAAAATCCCATTATCTATGTGGTCAGTTTCTTTACCCCTTCAAAAAACAGTGCAAAGGGTTCACAGATTAATGCCTTTACCACTTAATGAAGAAAAAATTGCAATTTTCTGGATTAAGATCTTCACTGAGTTCAAGGACCATATCTCTGTATAAAGTGCTTAGAGGAAATAATATTATTTCCCCTTTATCTCTGAAAAGCGGAAAAAGCCTTTCTTACAAATTGTAAATGCTGGGAAGGATTGCTTCTTGAAGTGAGTATCCCTTACATGAATTTCCTTTCATGTAAGAAGCCAGTAGCAGAAAAATTAAGCAATGGAATGTAGGATGGTCTAAAAGTGAAGCCAAGGCGTCTGTATCACCCCTTGAGCTCATCTGGGGAGCTGGCCAGGAAGCTGCTGCACTAGAAATCCATGAAATCCGTAAGAGGGACAGAAAATGTCCAGATGAGTGTTGCTGCAGGTGTTACAGGCTCCACAGGACCTCACTGGTGGGTGTTAGTGGGAGAGAGTGGTGGTTTGCCAGGGTGATTAGAGACAGTAATGCCACAAGAGAATACTCTGGGATAAGAGGGCAGTCTGCGCAGATAAAGACATCATACAAGGCACACAGTAACTCCACACTGAATGATAATATTCAGAGTAACTTCAGTATCTCCTGGTAGAAGCAGTGGTCTCAGTAATTTCATTGGGTTGCCTTCATCTGACACCAAGAGGGTGATGAAACCTTACAACATTGCAAGGGTCTCTTTGCCCACATCTTTTCTCCCCTGTGCATGGCAGAAAATTATTTATTTGTGTGCTTATCAACCTCTATGCCAGGGTGAATGTAATCCCTTCTTTAGGGATAACTCCAGTATCACCACCTGTATGACGTGTCCATCAAGCGTCTTGCTACACACACGTCATTGTCCCAGGTATAAAATGAAATCTTACCTATAACTTTTCCTAGGAATAGTGCCTTTGGGGAATTGAACTGAATGTCAGATGTGGCTGGCAGGCTGTAACTTGTTGGAGGATAGTGATCAAGCTGGAGAAAGAGAAAAGAAATGATGAGTATATTGAACTTATCTGCTTATTACAATTCTGATCAATCAGGCCTACTTCATGGAGTTTATGCCATCTCTTATAACTGTCTAATACACTCTACATTCATTTTTCATAAAGGGAAAACAATAGTAAATACCCTTCTTTCCATATCTGCCATCTCCACACCCAAGGCCTGGAGAACATCTATAGTAAATATATTTTTGTTCTGATTGCTGTAGAATCACATCAGTTTTTGCTTATGTGCTCTTCAATTGCTAAATATAACAAAAAACATCAACAATAAAACAACTTTTTCTTTCCATTGAAATAGATTTCCTTTTGGGAAATATTACTGCTAAAGCTTGATTTACGTATCTGGGAATTTGAGAGTAATTCAGGTGTTGGGCATTTTTCTTTTCTCTCAGAAAAGTCATAAATTAATAAGGCATTCTTTTTCTGCATTTCATGCTTATTACTTTCTTATTGAGAATGTTGTTCAATCTGATTGTTATGATGCCTACTGAAACCTAAATAAATTCAAGAGTAATCAACTTAGCTAAATAGTTTAATCTATAGGAAATGCATAGGTCCCTGATATGGCAGAGCAATCATGTTACAATAGCATATTTCCCCCTGGTTTTTAGCTATTTAACAGAAAAATGTGAAGAAAGAGAGTAATAAAATGAATTGCCTATGCTTAGTAATAGTGGTATTAACATAGTTTAATATAGCTCAATGGAGTTTTGATTTCACACTTCATAAAGGTAATTGGGATGAATTTTTTTATCTTTACTGTTGTTATTTATTTTCTCAGATTTACATGTTCATTACACAGGACTAAAAACGACAGAGCAGTAATAATTTATTTTATACTGGCCTTGCCTTGGCACAAAACAGGATAGAAACTCATATATGTGATTTAAGATTTTGCAGCTTACAATAAAGTAAAAGTAATTCTCAAGAAATGTCAACTCTACAGGGCATGCAATATTTTCGCGTATCTTTTTGCGTATTTCTAATTTCAAAATGCAATTACTGTGGATTACTTTGTTTTAATGATACTGCAAATGCTCAGTTCAGTGGTTAAAAGTAAATGAATGGCAGGTAGCACAGAACTGAAGAGGTGAATCCCCTGATACCCTGGAATACCGTGAGCTCAGGCAGTTGTAAAGTCTACTTGGTGTCATGGATCTGCAGAGGGAACCATCTCAGAAAACGGTAACAATTGGAGGAATCTTGTCTTTCTTATAAAACCCCAAGAAGAAAAGTGTATTTCCATAGCAGACAGGAAAAACAGTCTCTGCACATTGCCAGAAAGGTCTAGCAAGTCTTAATGTTCAGAAATGCTTTTTAGTTTACCTTAACTAGTATTCACACCAATTATTTTGAGATAAATTCATGGAAAAACATAGTTCCATCTTCTTACTCAGCAAATAAGGAGCTTCAGTTTGTTCAGAATACTGTGAAGAGTTTTTCTTAGATTTTTAATAAAGAGCAGAAATACATATTTTGCCTGAAATTAGAGTTATATCAATTCAAATTGAAAAGAGTTATTTTGGTAAGGGTGTAGTCAAGTGAATACAAAAGGTTAAAATAGTGAACAAATCTCAACCTCAAGCACTTCAGGCCCTACTAAATACAGACTCCACTTGAGTGCTTGCTATTGGTTTTCCTCTGATGGATGGGAAGTGTTCCAGCATCTAACATTGCAAGTGCCAGACCCATTTCCAATGGGAACTGCAAGCATATCAAGTGAAGAAAATTCTCTTGTTATTTCAGGACAGAAATAGAAATGGCTTAGATCTGTCATGGTATTTACCCTTAAGGCTATTAAATGAAAAGTTGAGAATTTTGAGACATGTATCTGGTAAAGATTGGTAAAAACTAATCCACAAAAGACTGATTCTCCATCCTCTCATATGTCAAGAGGTTAAGCTCATGCAACTTCTTTGTCTGCTGTGGAATTGTTTCCAATACATACACAGGATTCATCCTCTATGTCTTTCTTTTGTTAATATGACTTAAAATATGTGGAAGTAACAGATAAAATAATTGGGTATGCTACTACTTACATTGGTATCTGTCAGTATCATCAACATTTGGGTTCTTTCTTTTTCAGAATCAGTCTGGAGCAATTTTAAAATATTTCTTTTTATTTTAGTCTGGAATCTAGGCAATGGTGTTGATCAGATCATCATTAATCAGATAAAATACAAATAAATTAAATATCAATTTGTCTATAATCAACTTATTGATGTATGCTGGATGTCCTAAAGCAGCAACCATGTATCCAATGTCAGACTAAAAAATAATTAGTAACAAGTAATAAAAAACTCATCCCTGTCAAATGTACTCCACCTGTGTACATGGGTTGTCTTTGCAGGATATTCATTAAAATGGAAAGTCGATTTAAATGATGAACCATTGTGAATATTTACATGGACAGTTACAGAATATCGAATCCTGCCAGCTGTGGTGTGATAAGGCTCCCTTTGTGTTCAGGTAGTGCTCAGGATTTGGAAAGGCCCTCTCTTTCTCCATCTTGGAACAGGTTAGTTAGTAGTAACCTTGGCCAAATTTAAAAAAAAACCCACAGTCCTTCCAGTGGCCTCACCTTCCCTAGGGACTCTAGTATAGCAGAGCATTCTATCCCTGTACAGAGGCAAAAGGGATTGCAACAATGAGAGTAATGATGTGTTACATTGCAGGCTCTGACAGGGACAGACACTTTACTGAGGTTTACTCGTTTTAGCAGATCTCTTGTACTGAATAAAAACATTAATCTAGCCACTCCCATGTATTTTTCACATCTCGTTGAAGTCAAGGAAAGATATCCCAATGGGTTCAGCTGTGGATTTTTTTAATGACTGAAGTTTTGGGTTGTTCTGATTCCTAGTTAAAATTAATCTCTCTTTAAAAGCTGTTGATACCAATTTTCTGGGACAAGCATTTCTGATCAGCAATAGAGCTCCTGCTCCACTACCAGCTCTGGCATCTCATAGCAGGGGTCACCTGCATTGCTTTCCACAGCTTTGAGTGATGCCTTTCTCTAATCCTGGCCCCTGGAATGAAATTATGCACCATGAAACTGTGTGTCTAGGGAACAGTGGCTGAGGGAATAGGGAGATTTCTGTCTACTTGCTTTTATTGCATGTCTTTGTGCTAAACTAGAATTACCTAATAAAAGAAAACTCTTTTTATTTTTATTTATTTTTTTTTTAAAGAGGTGCTCAGCCTAGTGTTTCTTTACAGGTCTGTGAGTTAAAGCGCCATGCTGAATTCTTTCCAAAGCTGTATGTGACTGCCATCCAGTGGGGGCTCCAGTGTAAGCAGCTGGAACGGAGCAGCCTGTAGTCTTTGCATGAAATACTAGCCTACCGATTTAATAGAAGACACATAATAAAAAAGGAATTACTAGTGTCAAATGATATTTGAATGATAATTTGATTTCCTTACTTAATGAAAATTAAATAGAACCTCTGTATACACAGATGCTGATGTCATAATTTTGTATTAAATTACGGATTTAAAATTGTATTTTAGATTTTTCATTACAGCTAGTTTTCTTTAAAAACTCAATAATTTCATTTGAGCTTCATATAAACATACAGTGTGGCTCTGAGTGTCACATAGATGAAAGTAGGTGGCAGTTTCTGAGGAACTTGCAGTTTCAGTTCTCAAGTCACGTCACGCCAAGAATGATTGCCTTTTTCTGAAGTTGTTTGGATGTAAGCAGAAGTTCAACAAAATGCTCTTTCTTTAAAATTACTGTTCACTTAGATAATTAAACTAATCTTGATAGGAGTTCTGAGATTAACAGAGATATCAATCTAAGGACAAACATAATGTCTGCATCACCTTAGTAGTCTTGGGGGAAAAAAAAGGTATAAACACAAACACATGCCTTATATTTGCCCTGTGGATATATTTACATCTGAATCATTGTCAACCCAGACTGTGTACTGCTGTAAAGTTAGGGTTTTTCTATACGCTGGAGACATTTTATGAAAAAAATTGTCAAAATCAGATGGAATAATAATGCTGTAAGGCTTAATCTCACACCATCTGATGTCAATACTGCTCTGCTATTGACTTCAGCAATAGCAGGATAAAGAGGGGGGTGTTACCATCATGATCAGGGTAGTATTTCTCTTCTGCATTATTATGATGTTTTATCACTTGTGCTAACAACTCCTCTTGTCCTGAACAAGGGCTTTTTGTGCTAAGTTTTGTAATAATGCATAATAAAAAAGGTTCCTATTCAAAAATGCCTACAAAGTTAGAACAGACTAGCATGTGACCCCAAGAAAATAACAAGGTGGTATGTAGGTGTTTAGATAGGGCTCCTTACTAGTATGGTAGCAGTGTATGAGAAAGAAGGAAGTTGATTATGAAAATCAAATGGGAGGTATTATGACATTCTTTTTATTGGTGTAATATAGATGATTATTCACCTGCTAAAACGTTAGGGAAAAAACCTTACAAACAATATTCTTAATATCGTGATATTTTATTTTATTTCTTTTTTCCTAGTACAGGACGAAAGGAGCAGATTAGAGTGGTAATTGTGTAATTCCTTAGGCTGAACATGGCCGCTCTTACTGCAATTCATCTCCTTCCTTAGTGTGGCACTAGTGCTCTGCCGATCTGTTTCTGACGGGTCAGGTCCTTGACCCAGGTTAGTGCAGATCAGATCAGAGCCAGAGCAGGGACAAGCCATGGACTGTAAATGAGTGGTGGATCCAGAGAAACAGGCAGGACCATAAACCCAGCATTTTTTACTGCCTTGGACTGTCACAGACCTGCAGCCTCACTGCTCATCTGGAACACAGGAGGAGGCACACAATTCGCTGGTGTGATGTAAGGAAAACTAAAGGCTGGCACTGCGCTTTGAGCTCTGGAGATAAAATTTCAATAGGAGAATAGTAAATGCTATTTTAGGAACCACTCCTAAAAATCTCTTTTGCTGGTGTAATGCACTGATTTAGCCTTTAGCAGTTGTTTATTTGAAATAAAGGTCAACTACAGTATTTTATGATAAAGTCTCCTTTTTTTCAGGAATTTATATTAAAAATGTGATTAATGTGACACAGACAGAAAAAAACATAGATACATTGCAAAAAAAAAGGTTTTTTTCTGGTTTAAAACTTGAATCCTTTATATGCAGAAAGCTTGTATATATACTTGAAAGCTGCTGTTGGTCCCCTAAATAATGACAGGGATAATTTGTCTCCCTCTAAAAAACCCACAAAATTTTGGATAGAATTTAAATGGAAACGTAGAAACATAACTCAAAATGTAACAGAAGCACTGATAAGGAAAGGCACACAATTCAGTTTGGCTGAATTGAAATGATTCTGTGATGCTTCTTTCACATATCTGTTGACTTTTTATTGCTCTCTTTAGTAGATGAATTACAATAAATGTTAACAGAAGCAATAGCAAGTCATATAATGCCAAGTCATTAAAATTAAAGAGACCTACCTCAGGCGCCTAAAGATGACTTTCACAGGACATTAATTTGTCCAATGTGTGCTCCCATACAATAGAAATCACCTATTTCATGGTAGGTTTTGACTTTTTTGGCTTTGTCTTGGAATCTATGATTGCTTAATGATTTTTTTGTTCTTCCCTTGTTTCTTTAATTCCAATAAAATTATACAAAACCAGCTATCACACAGGTCAAGGAAGCACGCACACACTCATCACTGAAAATACATTATAGAAGAACGAAATAATTTCAGGCTAGCCAGTGTAGTAACAAGTTTGTGAGGTGGGTAAGCCTACTGATATGCTCTGCAGACCTTTGCTCTGCTCTGATATGCAGACTCAGGATATACAAACTGCACCATGCTCCCTTCTGACCTGAATGGCCTTAGCTTTATTGCCAAGGAAAATGGGGGTGTAGGGTGAGGAAGACATTCCACTTTTGGGTCTTATCACAATATGTGGCCTAGACATGAGCACAGTTTGGGACAAGGAAGCTGAAATGTGCCTCTGAATCCAGCAGCACAAGCTCTGCTAAAAGGATATGAGAAGGATGGATATGTGAAGAAATTCCTCTCCTATGGAGGGGTTTCATAAAGTAGAAAGTAAAGAGGAATATTCTTCCAAAAGCCTTCTAAGTTTGAAACTATCTCAGCGGATGCAGAGAGGGTAAAACTTTTAAGAATATATCAACTTCATCATCTGCCTCTGCCTCTCTGCAGCAGCTACAGGGAAACCACAGGGAACAATGTCTCTACCCCCAGATGGGGGTGTATGGATGATGTTTTCCCCACTGTTTCACCATGTTTTTCCAATTAGAGCCAGATATGATGCTCATAGCAAAGGGTTAAAATGTTTCTAAAACCATGGGAATTGTATACAATATATTTGGGGGAGAAGGAGAGAGTGGAAAGAAAGGTTGGGCCTGGGAGGACCTGGGAAGAGAACTTGGCCTTGGGAACAGAACATTCAGCTTTGTTTTACTAGATCATGTGCAACTCCACTTGCATAATCATCATATGTTAAATGCAATGATTGCTGATAATTGAAAATAAGAATCATGAGAAATGATATAATCAGCACCAAGAATCACGAGAAAGGATGTTTTGCGGTCTGGTGAATTCATGGTTGGGTGAAATCAATGCATACACTAGAACAATATGGGTTTAATAATTAATATATAGTTATGTAACAGAAAGGGTATAAAATGTTCATTTCAAAGCTAATGTCGGAGTCAGATTTGGGTCTGTACCCCTGATTCCCAGAGCTCTTCAATAAAAACACCTGCCTATAATCATTCTGTAATTATGTGTTTCACCACTAACAATGCCATGTCCTGATGTTCAAGGTGACGATATTCCACCCACTTGTTTATGAGTGAGAGGAGTTCTGGTTTTTGAAAACTTTTTATCTGTCTTTCATCAAGCTGAGATTCAATGGGGATGTGCTGGCTGACCTTGGCTGATGCCACTAGCCAACTCTATCACACACAAAAAGGGAGTAGAAGTTGTTAATTTGTGAGATTCCTGTCTACCTATTACTGTTCTCTTTAACTGAAATACTGTGTGTCACACTGTAAAATAAAGCAATTTAGTAAATTCAGTGAAGGTTTAAATCAACAAAACTTCTCAGAGCTCATGGTCATCCTGTGAGCACAAAAGAACAGGTAAAAAAAAAAATCAGTGAATTATTAGCTCATTTCTGATTCAGGTATACAAAATTTAAATTCTGTTCTGCTGTTTCTTGCTGTTGTTTGCAGACACTTTTCAGTATTGAACACCTGGTCATTTGCAACATCTGTAACATCCTTATAGTTGGAAGGAACTTGAATTATGCAAATATCAGTGTCTATAATGGTTTATATTTTGGAAACCAGATGTTTCCTAGGGGTATAGGAATGACATACTATTTCAATAAAAACTTTATTTTCAGAAATTTATTCATATCTATTGATAGCTTTTTATGCTACCTTGTCACCTATTTGTGGAAAAAAACACCCCTATATTTTCAGACCTGAGTAAAAATCACTTCCTTGCAACTTTTGATTGAAAAAAGAGTTTAGCAGTTACGGGTAAACTAAGTGCTAATGCATTAAACATGCAGATGTAATGTATGGCTCTGCTCTAGAAAATGGTCTGAGTTTGCCTTTCTGTGGCACTAGCATTTTGAGTAATACATTGCCACTACAGAAGGGCAATACATAGTGAAAAGGAAGTATCCCCAGGGATTTTTAATAATTCATTTCAGCAGGAAGGCCTTTACCATTGATAGAACAAAAATAGATTTTTTTTCCCCTTTAAGCAAAACATATTTGGAAATCCATTAGTTATTTTTTCAATATAATAGAATGACCTGGGTATTAGGAAACAAGGCAGAGGATTAACTGTTGCATTGATGTTAACTATGGTTTACATGTTTTACTTGTGATTAAAGTCCTGGATACTTAAAACATGTTTTATTCATGTCAGTGGCTATGGAATTTGTAAATACTGTCTGACTGGATGCTTTCAAATCATGAATAGTACTTCCCCATTCCCTACCAGTTAAATGTTAGCTAAACCAGACTTCAGATTAATCTGGTGTCTAGACAATTTATGGCACTACTCAAAGGATGCTGAGGCAGCATAATTCCCAGAAAATGAAGGTAATAAATAAAGGTGGTATTTCTACAATGGTTTGATGGCATTACAACCATTACCATTTCTAATCCTAGGGTAAATGTTTTCAAAATGTGACTCAAAAGGGAGAGTTTTCAGAGAAGAGTTAAAAAATTGTTTTAAGTCTCAAAAACTATAGATGGATGAGGGGATACTAAAATAGATCAGTTTATTTAGCATCTTGCAGACAAGATGAAAAGATGTTTTAATCAGCATCTCTAAGAAAGTGTGAAGGGGAGTGATGCCTGACACTAAACATTTCTTTCATCTATCAAGCCTAGACACAAAGATCCCAAAGTTAAATGTTGAAGTCTGCAGAATTCAAACTGTAAATTAGGTGCAAATTCTTTACAAGGATGTACGTAGGCACTGTAATACATAGCCAAAGGATATGGTAGATTTTCTATCATTTGAAGTCTTTAAAGCTAGATAAAATGTCTTTCTACAAAATTTGTTGTACTGCTATCATTATTTTTGGGTTAGCTGCTGAAAATAATTTGGTGATTTTTTATGGCCTTTCTTAAGCAAGAGCTCAAACAGTTATTTTCTGTTGAGGCTTCAAAATAGAGAAAATACAATAGTTAGATGTGATTCTACAGCAACAATAATGATGGGAGATGACATCATAATCTCACTGAAGTCTATGAGAAAGTTCCCACTTGCTTTAATGAGAACAAAATTTAATCTACAATTATACAATCTTTGATGTATCAATTGCATTTAAGATGGGGATTATATGCAGATTGCTTTGCTCCACTTCACCCATTTTATTTTATTGCTATTATGTTTACAATTTTATTTTGTAATTCAGATTAGTTTTGAATTAACTTTGTATGATTTACATTTTTAAAGCATCTAGGAGTTTTCAATTGTTCTCTCTTTTCAAGTAGTGTAGAGCTCTAACTGCAAATGGACTTGCAAAAATTCTGTTTCTTCTTGATTTCATTTGGGTAAGTGTCAAATATTTCACTGATCATTTTTCACAAAGATGGGTGTATACTCTTTGCCTCTGGTGAAGATGGAAAATTGAGATTTGTACAAATACATTTTCTGTATTGTTATCAGCCTCAGCTGAGTTCAGGTCAAGATTTAGCCATAAAGCCTCACAATGTAGCTGATTTTGAGCAGAATCAGCAATTAACATGGAGATTATATGGTATTATTGTGTACGGCCCCTCCGCCACAGTTTGACATATTGTCCAAGGCTGAAAGAGAGAAGTCAGCTGTCCTTCTGTGTGGCTTTCTGATAATATGAGCAGTGGCTGCTGGTAATTGTCCTGAAAGCACACTGAGAGTTTAGGACAGAGTTTCTTCAGAGTCTTGAAGAAGTTGTTCCAGATTAATCCTTTTCAGGAACAAAGAAGGTGTTATAAACTGTGACTCATAACCCATTACCAGAAACGGCTTTAAAGTAGGGATGGAGACCTGGAGACCTGTTGAGAATGTACATGTAAGGAAGCTGACAGGCCCAGTCTGAGTCCTGCTGATTATTGGCTTTATTCCACTAACAATCAAAGCATCTCATACTTTCTTTTCCTCTTTTTTATTTTTTTTCTACTTTTTCTTTGTAACAGGCTGATCTACCTTTGTGCAAGAGAACATAAAAGTCTCTGATCCAGATTCTGTCCTGATTTTACTCTAGGGACAAAGAAGCAGAAGGTATGAATCTTGCACTCAGGATGCAACCATCACAGTTCTTTAAGGTACAGTTTAAAGCCTGCTGGAGGCAATGGAAGGCCTTTCATTTACTTCAATGGGCTTTGGATCAGAACCTCTGCTAGGGAGCTTTTGTCCTTGGCTTTCTTCAAAGAAGATTTTATTGGTCTGTGAATAGTGTTAATCACCCATGAACACTTGGTAAAGAGTGATCTGGTTTTTATGATATGTAAAATACCCTGCTGAAGCATGAAATCTTCTAATGAAGTCAAACAAAGTAAAACTTGCCCTCCATAACCTAAAGCTCAACTCTTGAAATGTCATTTCTTGGAATAATGCATTCCCCATCTGTCCGTCTGGGCATTTTCTTGTCATAGGTGAACTAATGGACCCTTGCAGGCGTGCCATGGTTACTAGTACTAGGTATTTTTCTAGAGGGGAGGGATAGGAATTGTTACCATCAAATGTTAATGGAAATGAGAAAATAAGCATATCTTTGTCCCTGAATTTATATCATTTGCTTTTTCTGACATGTAAATTGACTGTATATCCTTAATCTTATCCTTGAGAAACCACTGGCAACACAATTGAGAGTTTGTTATTTAATGTGGAACTAACTATTGATTTGTCTGCAGTCAGTGAATGTATAAAACTGAAATATAAAAACCATTTGACAGAGCCTTTGTTACTACCTGCTGTCTTGAGTGCCATGGTATGTTAGGAATAGGGATACAATTACAACAAAAGCAATTGTCTTGGACAGCAATTCACACTACATATTTGTTCTTGAGTTTATTTTGTTACCTTATGGACATATAGTATTGTGGATATGTTGATTTCAAATCCCACCTCAAATTCTGATTTTATGTAAGTAATCAGCGGCCTCCTGTCTACCAGCATGAGGTGAAGCCTCATAGAGTTCACTAATGAGTCTTTTTTCATATTTATATGTAAGTGAAACTCCTGAGAAACATGATAAAACTCTGATTCACACGGTTCATATGGTACCAATTTATTGCCTGGCTTCAGATTTTTTAAATCTCTCTGGCACTACAGGGTTATTACAGTAAGTTAGAAAGACAGGTACTCTAAGTATGAACTTGCTGTTAAGATCTCAAAAATACTGAGTGCTCTTGAATTGAAGCTTTGATGAGAAAATAAATCCTTCTTGTGACACTTTTATGCCCTGTAGAGATGTGGAAGTGTGAGCAACAGCACCTGGCAAGCAAGCTGTCTTCTTTAAAAGCAAGCAAACCAGCTGCTCATCAGGTTGGAGAAGGATTTAGCAGGAAATAAAAGTCTACTCAAATGTTCATAGCTCAAATCTGCAAGACAAAACTCATACTTTATGATTTGTCCTCTGAATACTGAGAAAAAGTGTATGTATATCTTCCATATTTTCAAACACTGTGAGGACTTAATTTTCAAGTGAACAATCCACTTAGCAGATTAATTTCTGTTCATATAATTTCTCTCATTTACAGAAGGCAAGCAGATAACTAATAAAATAAACTTACAGAAGACAAACAAAATTTGATAGAAATAGTCTCTTTCAGGACAGAGTAGGGACAGGATTTCTGGATTTGCATTGTTTGGGAGCCTTCTTTCCCTATCCTTGCATGTGCATCAGACAGATCATCTCATGTAATTAGTCTCAAATGTATCTGCTTTCTGGTTACATAAATCAGTCCTATTTTAAGCATATTGAATAGATTAAAGTTTTTCACCCCAGCAGAGCAACACTAACCAAAATGTTTCTGGCTCTTCAAAGTTCTATTCAGACAGTGGTCTCATAAAATACAGGGAAAAAATTGTTGGCGACCAAGTTCAGGTGAGCTGATGCAAGGCCGGAACATTTAGTTGTGTACATAATTTCCAGTGGGGCAAGGTATCTCATCTGATCCTTTTGGAAAAGAATTTGTTTAGTTTTACAGCTGCCAAAATCAGCCAGCTAGACCTCCATAGGAAACATGCTATACTTCTCAAAATAAAAGCATTTAACATCCAACTATAGATCTTTCTTTTGCTTCTTATCTAGCTGTAGGAGAAATAAATGCAGCAGCATGCAAGACAGACACATATATCAATACATATCCCTCCCAACCTCCAAAAGCCTGGATGTACCAGCTATATATTTTTTAGGTTGTTTGGAATTTTGTAAATAATTTTGTGACAATTCTATTTCAATGCATTCAGTGTTATTCTGAGTACTGCAAGCCTCAGTCAAATGACATTGTAATGCACTAAAACTTTCCTTTTGATACCTTGAAACATTAATTGTCAGGGATTGATTTTAATCTTTAGGTCGATAATACTGTGATGGCTACTACCATCCTTCACCTTTTGACTTGGTTCCCAAATGAAACTTCCCCTTTTTATATTTCATTTGTTACTGGTTTTGGTTTGCTTCTTCTGAACTAACAAATCCAGATTAATATCTCCCATCCACCTGACTCTCCTGCCAACAAAACTGTTCTTACATCCTGCTCACAATCTCCATGTTTGCAGATGTGACAACCAGGGAGTGAAAAGAGAGTTCTGTGGTGACCACAGAGAGGAGGCTGCATGGAAACACTGTTTGCTTCTTGCTGTGCTCCCCTCAGTTATTTAAATAGCATTATACTATATCAAAGATTTGTAAACTGGGATATATGGAGAGATGAAGTTCCTATCTGTGCTGTACCAAAACCTAAATAAGCCAGATGTATGTGCCTTTAACAATACTCTCTGTCTCAGACTCATGCCATGCAAACACTGAGGCATCTGCTCATCTTTGCAAAAGAAGCTCTTGCAACTTCAATGGACTGCAGGGTAAATTTAAATTTAAAGACATCCTCATTTGCAGACTCAGGACTTACAGAATGATATCATTTGCATCAGGCTTCACTACCATTTAAGATGCTGTAGGGTATCTCTCCCGGCTTCCAGCTGCTGCTCCAGAATGGCACAGGTTTATCCTAAGTCCCATGTTATCTATCAGCCCAGATGTCTCTTATGCCCTTGAGCATCTACAGTGACACCTGTATTAGCCCAGATGTCATCACACTAAAATGAGGTTTTCAGAACAACATGAGTTGGTGCAGAAGAGGGTGTGAATAGCTTTTATGAACTCCTAGGAGTGTGATCTGCAGGCAGAACCCATCTACTGTACTTTTTGTTTTCTAAATAGCACCAATCTTTTCAGAGGATGGGGACCCATCAAGAAGCAAAATGCTACAAGATACGAACCAAACTACCTACCTGCAGTACGATGTCCCGTCCGTTCCGTGTGACATTAACCGTGTGAGGCTGTCCATTGGCCATGTTTCTGTGGTCAATGTCAATGTTGTATGGCTCTTTGGTGCCCCCAAGGTTGTACCGGATTTGCAGATTCCCTAGTGAAAAAGAAAAAAAAAAGTTAAAAGCTCCCTCAGGTATTTTGGTCTTTATTCACCAGCTATTTTCCTGTCTTTATTTTCACATACAGATGTTATCATTTCACACTTAATTGCTCTCATAGCTGGTCTCTGCAGTAAGAGAAGAGCTGGTGTTTGAGTTTATAAAGTTACTGGGCTGAAACTGCCTCTAGTTTATAACCCAGAAGTGCGACAATGACCAGCATTTGCAAACCACAGTGTTTGTAAACACTCCAGACTGCAAACCAAACAAACTGGTGTTATGCCTTGAACAATATGGACAATTGGTACAAAATTGAGCACATCAAGCAACACTTTATTGTTGAGATTATTATACTTGTTGCAGTAAAATTCTTTGAAATTATACAAAGCATAACATTTTCTAAAGAATAAACCATTGACATGCATTGAATAAAGGCAAAATTACAACAAATTAGCACTGACACATAATTCACACAAGGGACTTTCTTGCTCTCACGTTTAATTGTTGTTGATGAGTGACTGTCTGGACTTCCATAGAAATTTAGTATTATATTGTGAAATAAAAACCTGATATTTCATTGTTAGAAAAGCATAGTCAGGAGTGGCCAATTGATATTCATAACATACTGCCAGACAGATTTTTCTTTTCTGAACAAAAATGAAGTGTCTGCTCTTCATAACACATTTAAATATTTGATTAAAAGGAAGAATATTTGAAAAGGGAAATGCAGCCCTCACTCTTGATGAAAAATGGAATTATTCTGGCCCTAAAGAGCAGACTTAGACCTCTATAACTATAGTTTAGTTTTGTGACGTTGGATTGCTCTCCTGCACATCCTTTTTTTCCCAGGGAAAAAAATAAGTGACATGTAGAATACTCATATTATCCCATAAAAGGGAACAGTAGTAAAATCATCCTAATTATGATTTTCATGGGGCACTAAGGCACTATTTGGAATCACAGTATATTTAGTTCATATAGAGTTTTAATACTGTAGCAGCAAATGGTCCATATCCAATCTTCATCCATCACCAAAATGTTTAGGACATTATATACTATACTGCATCCATATTTTAGTCACCTCAGTGAGTATCCAAATTTTCAGAACAGTACACGACACTTTCTACTAACTACTAAGGATATTGCAGGTTCAAATATTCAGGTGCCTTCATGTGGATGTCTACATGTCCCCGCCATAACACTGGTTCATGGCAGGGGTCTGACTGTTACAGCAGGTTTTTGGTATCTTTTTTGTTTGGCTGGTTTTGTTTTGTGAGGGAGGATTGGCCGAAGAAACAGCAGTTACATCAGTACCAAACCTACTAGAAGCAGCGTGACAAGGATGAAGAGACTTTCTCATTTGCTCAGTGCTTCCCCTGAATGTCAGCCTGCTATTGTCCATTGTGCCTTCCATGGAGAGAGCCCAGAGCAGTTTCTTACCAGTGGGGTTCACAAGCACAGCCATGAAGTCCGGAGTATAGGAGCTGACGTACAATAAGACACAAGGGGACTTGGTGGTGCTGAAGCTGAAGCTGAGCTCTTCTCTGTTCAAGCTGAGGTCAGGTCCTGTGATCTCAGGATCTGCAGAACTCAAAAGTGTCCTGCTAACTAAATCCTTCACGCTAGTCCCTGGGGAGTGGAAGTTGTAACGAAGCCACATTCCTTCTTCAAAAAATGCTCCCACATCTTGAACAGAACAGGAAAAGGAGGAGGAAAAAAAAGGTAAAGTAAATGTGCTGACACCTTTTGTTTGAAATATATTACTGTGACTTGGTCAGTACTAATCTGTGCATGTGTACACTTCTGTGTTATTTTAGCACAATATTTAGGTCAAGAGCCTTGTTATTTTCCTACGAGAATGAAAAGAACAATCTCCATTTTATTGGTGGGTACTTGGATTCACAATGCAAAGGAAATATTTCCTTTGGGGCGCAGAGAAAGCCTATACCTATATCTTCTACCTCTCTTCTTCCTTTGGGGCGCAGAGAAAGCCTATACCTATATCAATACTACAGACAGGAATAGTTATGATTTAAATTTATTGTCATTGAAATTTTGCAGTAGATAATGCTCCAAAGAAGGAGATACAAGGCCACAAGATAGTGGCTTAAAGGACATAGTAAACAACAGTCAAGGAAAAGAAAAACAGCAGTTCTGACTAGCAAATTTGAGTGGATTTGGAAGGACCTCCCAAAGGACTGATGACAATTCCAGCCCCTAAAAGGACTGGACACAATGCTTGTAAGTTATCCACTGCTAGCACAATCCTTAATGAGGACTCCATAACAAGGATGCCCTTATGGGAGATAAAATTATCTAGGGAGTTTGACTCAGCTGGGAACAAGAGGCAAGAGATACCTGAACTGTAGGTCCCAGGAGGTGCTATAGTTTTCAAACCAATCTGCGACAAGATGTGGTGTCCCAACCCTCCTGACAGAAAATAAACCTACTTTTGACAGAATTAATACTCTCAGCTGAAAAAGCACTAGTAGTGCTTCCCATAATAATGCAGTGACATTCCTGTATTGTGCTGCCTCTTCCTCAACATTAAAATCATAATTCTAGGCTGATGTTCTTGCAGGAATGCCTGACTTTGATAACCTCCTACAGGAATTACTGCACAATTGGCCACCACTGGTATCATCTGCTCCACTGGGGATTGTTTGACTGACTTCCTATGGCAGTCATTCATTTAGAGACGTTGTGGTACCGGATCAGCTGTGCTGTCTGGGACAACATTGTGAAAGGAAATTTTTAAATGATATGTGAACTTCATTAAGAAGGTGTGTTTATGAACATTTTGTAAGGTATTAAATAATGATTAAAAATGTAATCATAACATATGAGTACTGTATTCATTGAAGGGCTATAAGAAGTGCTCAAGATTAAGGCTATAAACAATCTTTAAAAAGTAAGTCTTTCAGGGTCTACTACCTTTCTACCTGATGCAAAGTTGCCACAGTTTCTTGCAAAATTGCCCATCTAAACAAGAAATTTGTTTTTATTCCATTTTAGCGTTTTGAGTCTTCACACAATTCTAAGCAAAGGCTTTATCTCAAAACACATGAAGGAAGACGCTTATTTTCAAAACTTTACACAGACACAAAGCAAGTCAGGAATGAGCCTGCAGAATTCATTCAGAGTAGCTGAATGAGCAGAGAACAGGTAAGCGGATAGGTAAAATTATAAAATTACATTGATGATTCTTTCCAGAATTTTGCTAAATCTAGTGCTGGAAAAGCTTTATGTTTTCTTGCTTTCATATAAAAATTCTACCAAACTCAAAATATCACAGTTGCTGTCACTAAGTGTATGCATAAAACACAGAGCCAAGCTGTGGTCCCAAAGTGCTATAAATAATTCGACCATTCTGATGGATTTGTAGCTGCAATTTTATAGGGGAAAAGTTAAATCACCCCGAAAAAGTTATGGGAGAGGTAATTTTTATTAACAACTATATTTTGCAGTAGTCTCAACTTTAGTGCTCCTGGAATAAAAGCGAGGGTCCCTGTGAACATCTTCCCTAACTCGTTATGCCCTCTCTCTTGATCTTGAAAGAAACAAGTGTTAGCACACAAAAATCTAAAGCAGTAGCTCCAACAATTTGCAAGATGGGCCTAAAAATATCCTTGTGACCACTAATTTATTTTTCAGCCCTTGCTTCTGGTTCATGCAAGCTGCTTCTGGGGCAGACACTCTATCAATTACGTTGGCAGAGCTGCTGCCGTGCCGGGTCCTGCTGCTGCTGCTGGTGGTGGGGAGCTCACCCCCCTGGAGGCTCCATACACACACAGAGCACACTGATGCACAATTATGTTTGCCTTCAGCCTGTTTACTTCTTGTCACGCCTCTCATTTTAGGAGTAATCTTTGGAATTGCCTGGCTCCACGCTTGCCCAGGGCCTCACGCTCTGGGAATACAGGGACCTTCAGTCCTGACCTCAGAACTGCTCTGGGGATGGACTGGAAAGCGTGTGAAGCATTTTTCCAGAGCTGTAAATGTTATAAATTGCTATGTTAAATGTTCATTACTACAAAGAAAGCTTAAAGTAAATGGTGCTCTCTGAAATGTATTCAGATTATTCTGCAGATCTGTGAGGTGAATTCAATCATCCTTGTAGGTCCCTTCCAACTTCAATACTCTGTTCTGTGACTTTTTATTCCAAAAGGGTTTCACGATGGAGCCGAGTATGTTCTGTATGTTTAACTTGATTTGTGCTGAGAAAATAATTTTCAATGTAGCTGTATTATTACAGGCATATAGGGTATTGTAATGAACCTTGAAATTCCCCTCACATGCACATCACCTCTTTTAAAAGGCAGGATAAGAGGAAGGTTCACTTTGGCTTTGTGAGTGTATTGGGCCTTCGATAGGAATATATTGAATTATCTCAAGTTCCAGCTCATCAAAGAGGTTGATGCACATGATTATGCTCTTTACTGAAAGAAGCTGAAATCCTTGCAGTAGAACTGCAAAGTGCTTGGCAACTCACAGGAGCAGGCTGTTTAAACTATTAGGACATACTAAAAATAGCTAAAAGATAATTTTCTCTATCTTGAATGCAGGTACATGACGACTTGGAAATGCTGAGGGCTGAACAACAAAAAAAGCTACCTTCTTTTTAGGTCACAGGTGATGACCTTGAGGTTTACACTTCAGGTCACAAGTGTAGCATCTCCCTAGGAGGAGTATGGGAGTCCTTAACCGAGAAAATCATTTGAGCTCCCTGAATAAAGAGGGTCAAATGCAGCCCAAACCCTGCTGCTGAAATGTGAGGGAAGTTTTCAAGCACAACTCTTTTCTTCTGTAATATTTGAAATGCTATCTGAAAAGGTGACTTTTGGGACATCATGAATAAGGTGTAGTAAAAGTTGCTCAGCAAACTGCCCTTTCAAGGCAGAGGCCTTATGGAAATGAATGTGGTGGTAACAGATGTGCTTTCTTCAGAAAGTAATACCTGTTTGTAGACCAATATACAGCGCAGTCACTCTCTGTTGATGGGGTTTTCAAATATAAACACTTTGGGCGGCCTTTGTAGAGGAACCCAGAAGAGGAATCCTTAGAAACAATTTTATCAAGCAAGGTGAGTGTTCCCCAGTGTGAATTGCACATATGTTACAAAATTGTCCAACTTCAATTTGGAAAGGTGATCCAAAACTTCTACAGAAATGCACATGTACCCAGAACTGACAATGTTATTTTGAAGGTTGTGATTCTTTGGTCACCTCCCCAGTCTCTCCCTCCCCACTCAGCACCTTTTATTTTTGTCTCATTCTGTCTGGGAGTATTGAAAGAGTGGAGGAAAAAGACAAATAGCAACAAAAATCCTCATTTCTCTTACAAAACTTGCAAATGTCATTTCTGGGCTGGTGCTGTAGACCTAAGAAAATGTAAGTAGGAATCTGATTCTCCTCTACTGCTTTTGACAACAGTGAAATGTTGGTTCTTCTGTTCTTAGTTAGTTATAATGATTCTGTTAGCCATACAGACACATAGAGAACTTGTCTTCCTTCTCCATAAACTTTTTCTCACCTTTGAAAAACACTGCCAGCATGGCATAGGGGTGGCTGAACACAACTTCAGCAAGATTTTCTGTCTGGGTATATGTATTTATAAGAGATACAGAGCTCAGCAGTCTTTACAGCAATTAAGTTTGCCCTATGTTGACAGTTTGGATGGGAATGTTAATAGGAATTGTCATGAATCAAGTACCAGATACTACTCTTAATAAATAAAGAAGCTGAAGATCTGTGGATCTACCAAAAAGCCCCCAAACTACAACACCAAACCCCACATTTTCAACACAGGACCTTTTCAAGACTGGCATCATAAGAAGTGGAATCTCCCTTCTTTAGTAGGATAGCTCTCACTGACTCAAACTGCCATCTCATATTTTTCCAACTGGACCTGATTTCTGTCACCTTTTACCTGGAGACCAAGGAGAAAGCAGTGCTGATTATTTACTTACTGGGAATAACAGAGTATACCTGCCTTACAGAAGCTGGAGACAAAATCCTGGCAATTATGAAGCCTGGCAAGGACACGAAAAATGGAGAAGGAAAAGACTTTCTCCTCTTTGTTTCACAAAGCTGACTCCTTACAGTTTCTTACAACTGTAAGCATGTCCCATCTGGAGGCCCTAAACCCCTCCTTGGCCCTGCTCAGATTCAGTAAATTAAAATTTTCAGTAAATTAAAATAACCACTCTGTGATGCCCCTTGCAAGCGCTCATGAAAAGCAGCTTTTTCAAAATCCTAAGAAAGGACAGTCACTGGAGATGTTCTAAGACTTGATGCATGTACAAAGATTCTTCAAACAAGGTAGATGGTTGAATAATCCCTCTTTCTTTTTGCATAATTTCCCTTCTCTTTTGGTTTTACATGTAGTTATGAATATTGAATATAGATTAACCAGAGCTTGCTTGTTCATCTTATGACAAAAAATGTGCTAGGGAGCATTTGAAATTGCTGCTACTTCCAGGCTATGGTCACAAAGACTAAGACTTGTTTGCTGAGATACCTTCTGGCCAAAGGGTATCAGTAAAGGGTCAGAATCTCACAGCTGTTGATCTGGAAGAGAATTTGAAAGCTCTGAAGGTGATAATGCTTACTATTTATCTGGTTAGCTCACTCAACATTTCATTCTACCTTCAGGCACATTTCATGCATGAAATCAGGAAGTGGGGATTTGAAGCTAGTGTTCTACATCCTCAAGTCTCATATTCTGGCTGCTCTTACTCTAATAATTTGTGATGCATGTTGGAACTTTCCACCAAAGTACAGCAATTGCTTGTGCACATTAATGGAATACAAACCTAATGAGGACTTGCTTCTTCTATATGAGTGTATCAGTGCTCAGTATAAAAAAGGCTTTCTTGAGCTATCAGGATCAGGGGATCAGGGGTTATAGATAATAATGTGCACCAGTGAAACTATGGGGTGTGATCATAAATCCATGCAAAGGCTCCCTCTACCTTCAGTAGAACAGGATGAGTGCCGCAGGAGATGGGGTTTGGCCACCTGATTCATTACATTTTCAAGCCTCCCTAGTTGATGCCAACAGGTAGATTCTGCCAGGAAGCAGTTTGATATGCTTAAACAAGACTGAGCTCTGAATCTACTTTTGTACCAGCCCTGCAAAGCAGGGCTTTATTCTACATTTCTATACCAGGACAGAAGTGTGCACGCCACAGAAAACCTAAAAACATCAGGAAAGTTGCAGTTGCAGTTCATTCTGTGCTGATTTGAAGGTATTATAGATATTTGATCTGATGTCTGGGACAACAGACTCAGAATAAAGGAATGGCAACAAGTGCCTTGTATTTTCTGTTGAATCTAAATGACAAGCCAGCTCCATTTCTAGTGTAAATATCCATAATGGTTAAAAAGAAAAAAACCTAAACACCAGCTTTTTCTCCGCTGCCATCGAATACAATTGGATGGATGAAGAAAATGTTGTGTCAAGCGTACAACAGACCAGATTTCATGATTTCCTGCCAGGGAGTCCATGGAGGTATTCTTTAGGTAACCTCAGAGAAAAACTTGCATCTTTGCAAGAACCATTTGAAAAATATTAGAGACTGTCATTTTCTGATTTCACAGTGTTCAAAGCAACAATCTCGATAGGTGAGACCGGCTTCAATTCCTTCCTGTTCTACAGGTATCCACTTTAAATCTGAGCAGATCCTTCCTGCCCTTGTTTGCTTTCTACACTACCATAATAAAAACATCTTCTCACATCCCAGCCCAATCATCTTGTGAGGTGCCAAAACTACTTCAGCAGCATGCAGATGTATAAATATTTCACATACATGTCCTGTGTGAGACCTCAAACCTCTCAGCTGCCTTTGCACAGGCATGCAGCAGCCAGCAATGTTGCTGAGGCTGCTCTACTTAACTTTCATCTACTTAACAAAACATCTTCAGTTATTTTTGACACTAAAGCAGGCCTATTTTAGTTGTCTGACCAAGAAAGTTAATCATATTTTCTGAGTCAGGACTAAGTATTTTTCTTTTTAACTTATTCTCCTGATTTATTTGTTTTCTGTGTATAAAATAAGGAATTTGTGCTTTTTATAAGTAGTTTATTATGGATGATAAGTGAGCTAGTAATGATATAATCAGGTTGATAATCAGTTTATAACCAGGTTGCTATCTCTTTAAGATATCTAAGTACTATTGGGAAGGTTTGTTTTCTTTAAAAAGAAAAACATGGGGTTTTTTTCCCAATGAAAGAATTGTTGCATTTAAGTGCAACTTTCAAACCACTAGAGCATAACATACTGGATGTTTAATAAGGCAATATTGACTGAGCTGAAGAATGGAATAACTTTAGAAAGTATATCTATTTTTTATGAGTATATATATTTACCCAAAAGAGGCTAAAACCCAAGTCCTGAAGTATAATCTACAGGTAAAAAAGCCTGACTGCAGCATTCAGACTTACCAGAGTGGGAGCTTAACTTTAACAACCTGAAGAAAATTTCTCATGTAACTTTCAGATAACAGATCACAATCATGTTGCAAATAGCAGAAGTTTTGGGGTTTGGGAGGGAATGTTACCTCAGTTTTCTGAGTTCTGTGATTCTGAACTATGAAAACTAAGAAGTTAGTTACCTTAAAACACTCTAACAATCATCTACCATTACTTTCATTAAAACAATGCAATGTTTTTACAACCAGCAAAATAAAGGGAATTGAATGAGTATAACCAGGGCAAAATTTGAAGGTGATCAAGCGTCAGTCTGAGAGTTGGTAGAAGGGTGCAGGGCTGCTGCCCCCTGGTATGTCTTGCATCCACTCAGCCTAGTAAGAAGCTGTTTTTTCCCTTTGAGATCTAGAAAGGAGCAGGAAAAGAAGGAAAAAGAAGGAAATCTGACTGTGACGATACTACTCATATTTCACTGTGAAATCAGCTTTCAGCGTTCATACAAATATAAAAACAAACATGAAGGAGCTCATTTTGGGCATTGTCTTAGGAACTGCAAGAATTCACACTGTGAATCTGAGCTTTACTGCAAAGAAGAAAAGAAAAAAAGTATAGCATCTCCTTGCTGTTTATTAATGCAAATTGAGTAACACGAAAAACTGGAAAGCTTTGAATTTACCCTTCCAGCATACCTAAAGGCACATGAGTCATAGCACCAGCTATTTAATTTTTTTTTTTAATTTTTATTTTTTTGGTCTCACTCCTGGTGGCTGCAATTTCTTCTTCTACTACTGTTCCACTGCATTTCAATATGAAAGGAGGAATGTTTTCTCCCAGGGGTATGTCCCACATCAGAATGCTGCCACAAGGCCTGCATTTGACCTTTGTCCTTTTTTTTGGTTTGGTTTGTTTTTGTTTTTGCTTTTGCTTAAAGGGAGGAAAGACTTGTTTTTTCGAGGAACAAAAATTAATTGTTTTCTCAGAAATGCTTTTATGATGATAGGACAGCTGTGAGAGAAAAAAGAAAAAGAGAATTTATGCTTAAACAACGGACAGGGAAAGGTCAGAAAGCAATCTGCAGGACGGCACAAACACGTCAGCTGTTCCTCAGAGCAATTTCTCTCAGCAATGAAAGAAGTAAAACCAATTGCATATGCCTCAAATATGAAACAAAAATACAGTTAAAATAGATGTCAGACTGCATTTTCATACTTCTTTTTGTCCTTGTAAAAAAATAGTGTAATTTCCAGGCCACTACAACATCATTCACATTGTGATGTGCTGCTAATAAGGCTGGAGACAATGCAATTTCTTGTCAGTAATCAGTCAGTGGCTCTAAGGACAGATTTCATCAGCAAAAGAATCCACAACATGTGAGGCCTGCTTGTATTGTGAGGTGTATTTATTACTCATGAACCATTGCATGGTGATTTCCTTATAGCAATGATTCCTTTGATTTTCCCATCTCTTCCGCTAGTACTTTCAGTATGTAACCAAACACAAAAAGTTCATTGTAGGCAAGTGATTTCTAGATCAAAATAAATTTTTTGGATAAGTAAAGTTTCCTGTGGCAAATGAAAATCAATGGGAAGAGAAGTCTATACTGTAAGGGATACATTGTGCCACCTTTCACTCCAGCCGAGTAGCATTTTTTTCTGGTAATATCTCATATAGGTTTGAATGGGATGTCAGGCACTACTGATTATCAAATCGACAGACCTATTTGGCTTGGAATATTTACTCAGAGGAGTGAAATAATGAAACCTTGACCTAGTCTATCCTGCAGAGCACTAACTATGTCATTTTCTGGCAGCCAATGTGAATTCCTAGTGAAGGGGACAAAGGAAAATATTCTTGCTTGCCTCATATTAGACTTACCTAGCATTACAGCAACAAACAGCATACTGTGGTGCAGGTTATAAAAGTGACAGAGTAGTATTCAACTCTGTCCTTATAAAGAACAAAATTCATTGAAAACAGATTATACAGTATTTGAAAAAATGTTCATAGATAGCTTTTACACAGGCGAAAGTGTCAAAGTGTTAACGAAAAAACGGATTGAAATATAAGAATTATAATCTCTTCATCAAAATCAATAAAATATAATTTAGGCATCATTTTTATTTTGCAGAAAAATATTTCCAAAAACCTTTCCAATTTTTATAAATTTTGAGAATATTTTTTCAAACTAAAACATACTTGGCTGTTGTGCCATTACTTATTTTGGAGTTGTGATGTATGCTTGCCCTTTGTTTCTAGGAAATACATTCATTCTTGTCTCCTAGACCAAGAGGACACAGTACAAGATTCCAGGAGCTGCTATAAGAAAGAAAATGTAAGACTCCCTTCTTTCACAAGTCTAGAAAGCTTGACAACACACATAAGTTGTTTCAGTGCTTTACTTGATTTAAAAGGCTTAATGCAAGTTAAATTGACAATGTAAATATAATGGTCTGTAAATGAACTGTTCTAAAGATCTCATTATCAGCATTGTTTGTTACAGAGATTTTACAATTATTTCAGTCATAGGATGTCCCAAACCCAGTCTATTTTGTGTAGTTTGTCCTCTAGCTTTTTCCCCAGTGTCCCATTGTTCTTTCTGTAGGAAAAGCTCATGAACTCACCCACACTAAATCACACTTGGGGCTGTTCTAGAGGAGTGCAGCAGTCTTCAGCACCTACAGATAGAAAACTGGCAATATACACCTTGTACATAAGATCGAAAGGATTTAGAGAGCCATTTTTAGCTTGGAGCAGATTTGATATTGAAAGCAGAGATGCGATGTCATGTTTAAATGGCACAGACATCCCTGCACTAAGAGAAGTCATTTTGCACGAGCAGCAGCTCACAGCAAGTTTCACTGCATCCCAAAATATCCCTGTCAGAGCTCTGGGCCCTTGGCTGCACTGGGAGACTGATAAGGAGAAGAGTATAACATAGTATGGTATTACTGCTGTTGCTATGGAAGTGCTTACAGGCCAGCCAAATCCAGGGTTTGCCTGTGCTAGGTGCTCAATTATTCCCCCAATGGTATGTTTTTATTCTGCTACTCCACATCCAGGAAAAATTAAACACTTTAGCTTAGAGCTAGTTTTGGTGGAAGGTTGGGGCTTACCTATGCATAAAAGGAACAAACCTCTCACAAATAAAAGGCAGTGTGATGAGTTCTGGCAATACAGAAAAAGCTATAAAGTGAATTCAGCGGCTGTGGCATAGCAGCAATTATCTTTTCTTGGTTGTTTTTTTTTTGAGTCGACACATGTGATCTGTAAGAGATTGACCCAATTCCAGCCTGAATGGGTTTTCTCTACCATATAAATGCATTAGTGGACAGAAATACTAAATATACATTACCATTATTCATGACAAACCATTTGCTAAATTAACTGAAATTACTGTATTCACATTCTCAGGAGTTGTTATATATACAGTTCTGAACTGAATGGACATGTTTTATAATTTGCTTTTGAAGCAACACAGAATGGTGAAAGCTGTTGAAATTCCTGCATGCAAGCACAGTGGAAGCCATTACATAGAGAAGCAGCTGCTTCCCTTCTGCTGTGCTAGAAATACATCATGTTTATTGGCATTTATAAAATAATCACACCAGAGATTCATCTATATCTGGTGATGTGAATATTTGGTGATATGAAAACAATCCTTTGGCTTCTAGAAAAGGGTGGTCCAGTATGTGAGCAACGTCAGCAATGGACAAAGCTTTGCTGTGACAGAATGAAATGAAAGTGAACATACATGGATATAAATGAAATTGGCTGAAGTGTGTGGGGAGGAAATGCAGTCCATAACACAGCATCAGGTAAAAAGACTGACTATTTCTGTTATAAACTCTATGCTTCCTGTAAGTGTGGCTAAAAGAGAATAGGGTATAGTTATTTTCAAAATAATTCTCAGATTTTGACTTGGCAGAAAGTCCTGAGATGTTAAGAAAGATCTGGTGTCTGGTGACCTGGACTGCCTGCAAGATTCCTTGTTCGGAGAGGAATGTAAAAGCAGAGGAGCACTTTATGAAGGTACAGGTTTCTTTAACATCAGGGATACTGATGAGAAGAGTCTTCACACTTTTAGCTGAAACTTTGAGAAAGCTTTTAAAATTATTAGGAAAAGCAGTGGATTGGACAGTCAAACAAGAAAAAATAAATTAGGACTTTTCTCAATTTTTGTTGTTGGATCCCTCTTTCCCTTGCTTCTTGCCTTTCTTTCTCATGCAGACCTGTGCATTTCTCTCTTACAAAATCATTGCTTTTGAAAATCCACAACATATTTTCAGCATTTCCAAAGGACTGACATAAATGTGGGAGCTCTGTGCCTTTCCTAATCCTAGCAGGTTCAATCCCTAACCCAGTCTGAGGTACTAAAAGACTTAATCTACTTATGGATGGATAAAATTTTTAAGCCAAATGCTGGCCTCCCAATATATAAGATATTCAACCCAAACATCATGCCTATATGTCGGAATTACTAGGTAGCTTTTGTTTAAATCCATGTGTTGCATTGCACCCCCAGACCCAAGTAAATGTTCCTGTATTAGGAAAAGAGTTTAAGTCACACCCCTGGGACTTTTAAGGGAAATGAACCAGAAACTTCTATGCTCTTCTTACTGTAATTGGCCCAGTGCCAGGACAAAAACACCAGTTGGTCTCTAGCTGTTTCTCAGAAATGTAGCTATTTTCTATTGGGCAACTTGTCAAAAAACCCTCATAAATCATTATCGTTTAGTACTTAAAAAAGAGCATGAAGCTTCTTTGCTTTTTGTTTTGTATTGTTTGTTATTTTCTCTTTACTTAAAACCTTTCACTTTTTCAAAACACACTTGATCAGCCATCTCGCTAATTGTTATTAAGTGCCTAATTATTATTAAGTATTATTAAGGGAGGTTGCTGGTCGATCCTCAGAGCTTGATATATCTTCGTGAGGCTCATAACACTCTGGCCTCACGCAAAATTGTATCATCCATGTTTTTCTTCCAAAGAAGTTACCATGACATTGTGCTAGTTGGAATTTATGGTTCTACAGCTCAAGACTGTGGAATGCCCTCTGCTAGACATGCTACTACTACAAGCATTCCTGATGCATTTTGTTGATGTGTTATTTGATTTAAACAGGTAATATGCAGTCCTCATAAGAGATGTGGTTTTAAATAATCACATTTATATATACACATGGTTGCATGATTTGACTTGCTAGCAAGAAATATTAAACAGAATTTACTTGCTTATTTAACAAAGCTAAAGCATCAATTCCATTGTGTGGATTTTTTTTTCTTTTTTCTTTTTTTTAATTTCTTTTTTTTTTTTCCCTCAGGCAAATAGTTCCCCCCTACTCTGCTTGCTGCACTGAGGCATTTACCTTTTATGCAGAATGGCCCGTCGTAGGCAGTTTTGGAGCAGTCACAGGAGTAGCCGTTGTATTTCTCCACACATTTCCCACCATTGGCACAGTACATCCCGTAGCTCGTGCAGTGGCCAGAGCAGCCAGGCTTCACCCCAGGCGTGACCTTGGCTCTCTCCTCCAGGTCCAGTGTCACCCCATTCATCCTCAGGGAGCGAATGCAGCCCAGGAAGCCTCGCTGGCCTCCTGCGGCACCTGAGAGGGAATGTTGGACCATGAGACAGGACTGGATAGATTTTATTGCTGTTGCTTCATGTGAAAGATCCTGCTAAACCTGTGGTAACTTCTTTATAAGGGAAAGGATTTGCATTGTCCTAATGACAATAAATCAGTGAAACCTATCCCTTCGATATCGTACCATTAGCAAGCATAAATAGCAGTTTTTTATCAGTGCTTGCTTTATACCGATTAGACATTTGAGATTCTAGCCCTACACTGTAAGATTCCCTTTCATTTCAACTTCAGTATTTTTAGAGATAACAGTGGAAGAAATGGGCTTGGCTCAGCTGCTGAGGTGTAGCCTTTCTCTCCTAATGATTAGTAATGGTGGGTACTAATAATAATGCCATAATATGCTATGCAGTGTTAAATTTTTCAAAACCACAATGGGCAAAGAAAAAAGGAGTAAATCCCCCATTCTCAGTTACAATAAGAAATATTCACGTTAATTTCCAAGAAACATCATGTATACTGCTTACTTATCAGAGCATACGCTGGAGGATGGAACACTGAAAAACTACATTTGACAATCTGGGTTGAAATGTTTTTTATAGCAGTTAATAAGAACAGTCCTTTTTCACCCCCAGTAAACACTCACTGAAAAAAAAGTGATTTCAGCTAGGAAAGTTTTATCTGAGGCTGGATTAGAAATAATAATCAAAAAAACCCAAAGTAAAAAATGCGAGTAAGTAACAATGAGTGCTGGCATCTTTTCTGCTCATCCCTCCTCTCTTTGATTACTGCAATGCTGCATGTGCCAGAGGGTCCCTGAGGAGACCTGAATGCTCATCCCCACAGAGCACAGAGGCTGATATTTACCTGAGTGGGGAAGAGGACTAAATACAAACCAGAATGGGCTGCTTCGTAACAAGTGCTGGTAACTGGATGCTTTGGAGTAGGAGCAGAAAAGGCTTGATCTCTGCTGAGTGCTCATGGCAGAGGGTGTTCTGGTGTGAATTCTATGTAAACTCATATACATGGAAGTGATGAAAAACCTTCTTTCCCCTCTCAGTAACTGTCTCCAAGGAGACAAAGTCATCACCCCTCAGTCCCTCTCGCTCACCCAAAGAATAGATATTTATTCTACAGAAAATCAAAAAGGAGACACCAGAACAATTCTTGTTCAGCATTACCCTCCAGGGCCCTGATATTTAGGTATTCATTTTGGGCACTCCAACTCAAATCCATAGTTTAAAGCTGTTCTCTGATACATGTGTTCCAATCACCAAGTTATATGAAATAGACATAATTCAGAAAGAAAAAAATCTGATGAAGATTATGGCATTCGTTTTTTTGGCAATAAAGGTACTATATATTTCAAAACATTGCTGGTGTTACAGTCAATTCAAAACTAACAAATAAAATCATCATTTTCAACAATTCTCAAAGAACTCTGGCTAGGAAAAACAATTCCAGCTCTTCCTGTTTAACAGCAAAAGGCTTGGTATTTTTTTAAAGATTAACTGTTCCTCTTTTAAACAAACTTCATCTTTCAGCTTATTTTGAAACAGCCATTTACTAGGATCACAGCAGCAAAGGACAACCTGAGCTTGTAAATAACACCTGCACATTATGCACAGTTTGCAGTAACACTGAGCTGATTACTAAGGCAATGAAGGCTTTAAACATAATTTTAATTCATCTGAGTTGCTGAATGCTGACTAACATGGAGAAAAAAAAGATATTTTTCTTCTCTTTTCACTTCCTTCTTCTCTTGTAATAGATATCTAGAGAGGTAAGACAGTGCTTCTTTGCTCAACATTCCGTGCAGTCCTGATTCCAGATAATGACACTTGGCATGTCAGCACTTTGCAGCCCTGTGGCCAACAGTTGGAGAAATACAAATGCTGCTGGAATTGCCTGTCCCAGATGTAGTGGAAACCAGTAGCTCCAGAAAGCTGCAGGACTAACTTGGTTCCAGGGAATGCATTTGTGTAACACTGTGTGGTGCTTTCCTACATCAAATGAGCGAATAGCCCATGGGACTGAAGGGAAAAGACTGCAGTGAGAGCTGTGAATGGAAAAGTATGGCCGGTGATCTGAAGAGGCTGGAAGTGCTGCTGCAGCTAGGATGGGCACTGCAGGCACATACAGTCCTGGCAAGAACCCCGCAGAAGTTTTCACTTCTGTGGTGAAAAAGTGTTTGTGTGTATGGGAAGAGTCTCTCAGCAAAAAACAAATTTGGCACTGCAGTCTGCTGGAGGCCCTGTCAGCCAGGAGATGCAGGTGGAGAGAGACAAAAAGGACACATTTCTAATGCACAATATTTTTCTCTTAGTTGATCTTTGTATTTCTGTAATTATGGGTACGTTTGTCTTTTCTTTTTTCTTTTTTTCTCTCTTACTTTTTCCCCCCCTTATTGCTGTCACACGAATGCTCAAGGAGCACAGCTTCCCACATTCACTAACTGCTGCTGGCAAGACACGAGGCAAAGAATGTTCAGCACTGTGAGAGCAAAGCCTGGCTGCCCCCCTCTGCATCTTACCAACATAGAGCTGGCTGTACAATTCCAGCCGAGTGTGTCCTTCTGTTGGAGCTTTCCTGACCTCCAGGGGTAACTGGTCCACCTGCAGGCTGGCCTGCTTGACATTCCTCTCGGCATTGACGCGGTGCCACTGGTCATCGTTGAGTGGGTTGGGAGATCTCACCACGATTTCCACCGGCCCGTTTCCGACATCGAATGAAAAGGAGACCTCGGTAGCAGCTGGAATAGCAAGCAAAGGGTGTCCACAATTTGTTAGCAGTCTTACCTTGTAAACACATTCTCTTACACTTCCCAAAGGGTAAGGAGTCCTATCAAATAGAAATGTGGGCTGCTAAGGCATCTTTCTGAATTTATAAACATGTTCAGTTCCTTCTGACTTGAGTAGGAGTTTGACTTTTAGAAGAAAGTATCATCAGACCCTCAACCAATTGCATTAGTCTTTGCAAGTTTCCAGTTTATTTTTTTTTTTTTAAGGAATAAGAATTTTGATAAAAAATGGTGGAGAAGTCTATTTTTTTTTTTTTAGGGGCAATTAATTCTTGAAATGAACTAATAATGCTGTGGTTAAGGTCCATGTGTCATTTTATGGCTGAAAAAGAAATGGATCTTCAGTAAGCCCTACAGTGCTCTGTTTATAGTGTATGATTAAAACCATGTCTAGAAATTTTAAAATGTCCATTAAGCCCTACTAGACATTTCTTCAGGTCATCCTTGGCAAATATATAATTGATAACTGTTATTGAATGTTGAGTGTGATTAGTAATATATAAATAATTTTTAATCAAGTGGTATAATTATTCCTTTCCTATTGAGATTTAGTTTTTATATCTTTGAGCTGTAAATTCTATTCTGGTGGCAAAACATCAGATGAAAGGGTTAAAAGAGAATGGATTATCAATTACAGCATTCACAAATGAGGATACCAGACAGAAGTAAAGACAACCAAGGGTTCCGTTTAATTTGGTTTTTCTACACACAAAATAAAAAAACCAGAGCTCCCTTTTAATTCCCTTCAAAGATCTTGGGTGCCCAATTAGGCTCTGTGTTCCAGTACAGCTGTGGTTTCTGGTTAGGTTGAATTGATAATGCATTATTATAAAACTCTTATTCAGCAAGGTTATTAAATTGGGGTAAAAGCACCACTCCATGTTCATTATCACTAACAATGCTGATAAATAGTGGGAAATATTTTTGTACATGGCATAATAGATTTTCACAAGGTTATATCAGATTGACTTGATAACATTTTTAAGAAAACTGAATGGATAGGAATGAATTTTTTACAGAAAATGTTCTTTCAACCCAAATTTACTACATAATTGATTTTTTTTTTAATTGGCTAATTCTAAAAGAAAAAAATGGAAAAGCTGTCATTCTTTCTGTTCTCTGCTGAATAAAATAATTTAATTTGGTGAATGAATTGCCTTTTATAAACCATGGATTTAGTCTGTTTGGCCTTTAGCACTTTAGAGGGCACAAAATCTGTGTAAGCCAAAGCTTGCTATTACAGAAATAAAGATGTTTAGTTTTAATGCTATTATGTTTTGTAACTTCAGTGGTTCTGCCAATAAGCCCAGGCAAAGTAGGAATTAGAGTAAAAGCTCTCCAGTACTTAAACTGTATGTTGTGTTCAAGTCTATTTTCAAGTGTGTGTGTATAATTCTCCTCTAATTTTGCTTTGAAGAACTGCCTTAGATCTCTTCACTGTCGGGCTTGAACAGCTTCCCAAAAGTCTGTCAACAAGACTCTAAAATAAGGACCTCTTAGCAGACTTTTTCTCCTGTTCTGAGGCAGCTGATGACATTGTCAATATTGCTGCTGTGTACCTTAAGTATTATCCATTCAGAATTTTTGAAAGACTCCACAAGAATGCTTCTTTGCTTGCAAGCTTTTGGTTTTCTGGATAGAAGTATTGCTGAGTTTTTAAAGGAAAGTTATTCTTTTAAAAGGGAAAGTGAAGAAAATTGGCAAATAGGGGTATTTCAAGTAGAAGCTCTGTGCCTGCATAGTCTAACTTTATGCATGGCTGTAAACCAAAATTTGTATCACCGCCTAAAAGATATGTAATTAAATTTGTAGTTTTTGAAGAAAATTGGTCCCTTTGAAATGAGTACCAATTGTATAAATTTACATTATATTGTTATAATTAATCTTATAGTTAGGGAAACAAGAGCTTTCCAGCAAAATCTTCTCATAGGCCATTTTCAGTGCATGTACCTGCTGAGATACTGAAAGTTAGGGAAGATAATACTGTATCTATGGACTTCCTGATCTTTCCTCAACCAACCTAAAAACATGATTCTCTTACCAAAGGCGAGGAAGCATATTTGTTAGACTGATGGACTGAAAAAAAGATGAAATATGTCAATGAAAAGAGCTTCACAGATGGGCAGAGGCTGCAAACAGGTTGTCTCACATGCAAGTTATTTTACTGGTTCTGACTCTTCATTCTGAGTTTCATTTTCAGTCCATGGAATTAGTACTTTCCAACCAGGGACATCTCTAGGTAAGATGACAGGTCTTAACAGAAATGGATGAATATCTGACCACAGGCACATTAATCAGAAGATGAAGACAAAAGAAATTTCACACCCCCAAAAATGAGACAGGTGACCTGGTGACAACTGACAGGCAGGAGGCTGAGGTACTCAACTTTTTTTTGCCTCAGTTTTTACTGGCAGTTGTTCTTCCCACATCTCTTGAGACTCTGAATTTCAAGGCTGGGGGAATGAAGAGTTCAAAATTGGGTTTGAGCACACCGTGCTGCCCCCACTCCTTCTTTTTCCTCTATGCCAGCTTTACTGCTGAGCAAGGTGTTCCTTTGGTCAATGATAACTGTCCTGGCTGTGTCGCTTTCCAATGCCTTTGCTACCCTCAGTCTCCTGACTGGGATAGAGAGAAAGCTTTGGCACTCTGAAAGCACTGCTCGGCAATAGGCAAAGCACTGGTGTTATCAGTGCTACTCTAGGCACAAATCCAAAACACACCACCATATGGGCTGCTGAGGAGAATACTAGCTCCACCTCAGCCAGAGCCTGTACAACATCCAATTTGTTCAGAAGTAACTTGTTATATAGAGGACTGGCAATTATTTAGCTTTTTTCCCCAAGTATGTTATACTTTTCAGTCTCTGTCTACACATACAATCTTTGCATGATATAATCCCCTTGACTCAAATACACCTTTGATTGATGTAACAGTGGTATTATTTTTTCAAACATTTGAATAGGGTGATTGAAAAAATACCTAACATACATGTGCATATGTGGGTATTTGTTTGCAATGAATGACCCAGCACAACATTTTTTTCAAAAAGATGTAGGAAATGAGCTGCAAAAAACTGACAAGAGGTTTGTACTGGTTACTTTTTAGGTAATGAAGTGAGTTTTCCTAATAATAATTTTATTTTCTAGTCTACCAAATACTGTAAAACTCAAGCCAGTTTTTCTAAGAAATGAGAATAATTATCAGACTTTGAACAAATGTCTAAAATTGCCTAATTATTAAGAAAAAAGTTAATGTGGGTTTTAATTTATCCAGTCAGTACATGGTTTTGTGATGAAAATTTCATAAAATTGAAAAAGGGTGAATTTTTAATGTACTCCTGCTACATAAATTTACTCAGTACTGAGGTTTGTGGCTTAGTTTTACCCTTTCTGTGCCTTGTGCAATTACATATAATTTAATCTGAACACGTTTCTTTCATCGATTCAATTTTCTAAGGTCTCAGGATGCTGTCAGCCATCTGTTCAGAACACAGAAGAGCAACTCTGGCAAACAAAATGCCCTTCTCACTCTTTGTTCTATGTTGTTCTATGTTGTTTTCAGCTCATCTTAAATCTATGAGGCATTTGCCCCTAAATTTGCTCTTAAATCTATGAGGCATTTGCCCATAAATTTGCTCTTAAATCTATGAGGCATTTGCCCATAAATTTGCTCTTAAATCTATGAGGCATTTGCTCAAGGGGTACAGCTGGACCACTGTGCAGGAAGACCTGGATAGGTCTGGAAGAACCTGTGAAGTTCAACAAAGACAAATATAAGAAGGTCCACAAAGACGATCAAAGCACTTGGAAGCCTACTGGAGGAAGGCCTGAGAAAAGTATGTTTAGCTTTGAGAAAGAAAGCTTGGGGGACACCTTATCACCATTGTTCTGGTACTTAAAGGGTGACTACAGAGAAGATGGAGAGATCCTTTTTATAGGAAGTCACATGGAAAAGATGAAGGGTAATGGGTACAAGTTACTCTTGGGGACACACAGCAGGGAAATTTTTCACGATGAGAACAATCAGCTACTGGGATAATGTCTCCAGGGAAGTGGTAGGTTCCTCTACACTGGACACTTTTAAGATTCAGCTGGACAGGATAATAGGACATTTTGTCTAGACTGTGCTTTTTTAAAGAAAGGTTGGACCATACAATCCTTGAGGCCCCTTCTAACTGGGCATGCTATGATTCTGTGATTCTATGATTCTGTGACTGCATTGTGTGAAGGATTCCATGTTTCTTGGGTTCTTCCTTTCAAGGCTTTCTGGTAGACATTCTTGAGTTAAACACTAGTTCTGGGGGTCTGCTGCAGAAGCAGAACACACTTCTACGTCCTTTGCTATGCAGAAGGTCAGGTTAAATGTGCTGATAGACATTTCTAGCATTCAATATCTGTGACCAGCTAGATCTCCCATTTTCCTTGAACTCCTTGTATTTCAAGTATCTTTTTTCCTCCCCTGTTTTGATCTTTGTGGATGAATTTCAGGCTAGGATCTCTAGTTATAATGAGGCTGCCAGCAAAGAAAGAGATGATAATGGATGGATGGGTGCTCACAAGATGCCAAGCAGTAGGTGGATGTTCTCAAGACACATAAACTGGGAAAAAAAAATGAAGAGGGATAACAACCCTCTTCTCAACCATATCTCTAATATACACTGATCTCTCTATTTCTCTCCTTCTCCCCCATTATCTTTTCTTTGAAACACATAGTTTCAAGTCTTCCCTTGTACTTTGTTTCTCTTACCTCCCTGATGTATTTTTACATCCTTCAAATGGGACTGACTGATGTTTCAGTTGACTTACATCAAAGGGAAGAGGATCTAACTTCCTTGGAATCCTTTTGAAATCCTATTTTTAAATTTTAAATGCTGTGCTACATCTAGAATCAGAGTTCACTCACTTGGCTGTAAAATAGTTTACAACAACAAACTATAAACTGTAAACTGAATCTGGGTAATAGATATTTGTTCTGAGAAAACAACAGCTTGAAAATATTGTGACTCTGTAAGGGCAACATCTGCCAAACTTCTTGGACAGTTTGTTTGTAGATACACTATTGGGGTTGAATGAAGGACGGGTACCACAGCTCTGGTGGTCAGGATACGATTTATTGGAGTTTCTTAACAGCTTATATACTATTTTAACAGGTTAATAATTTTCACTACAATGATTAGATCATACATGTTACAGTCAAACTCATACATATTAAAACATGCTTGTTTGGAGAAGTTTTAATCCCATCTCCTGTTTCCCGTAAGCAGACCAAATCCCATCTTCTGTAAGCTCAAAGCACTGTTTGCCCTCGCCAGGGCATTTCTGTCACCAAACCTGTTATACTGATCAGGTCTGCTTCACTGTCTGTCTTGTGTATTCCCACAATACACCTCTGGCAAAGGGCTCACTCTCTGAACCTGAAGACAGAATCCAGTGAAATGATTGAAAATGAAAGAAAACTTAATCAAAAGAGACATATGATAGATATTTCTACAGTCAGCAGACTATGTATCTCTATATGAAATCTACCAAATTGTCAAGATCATCAAATGGTCAAGATCAGGTCTGATGTACATAGCTATTGGAATCCTTCCCACTGCCTTTGATAGACTCTGGATAGAAGAGAAGGCATTCTAGATTTGAAAGTAATCTTGTCCACCTTTCCCACTTATACCCACATATTTGTGTTTAAAAATAGTTTCACAAAGTCATCTCTAAATTACCTTCCCTGGTGCCCTCACTTGCACAGAGCTGAGAGAGGCTCTGCCAATGCTGACATGGAAACAACATTGGTAGGTTGTTCCTGGCTGTCAGAAATAGGTGGAAAGGTCTACAGGTGCTACCCTGAAGTGCAATATTGGCACTTTAAGGAGGCCACTTCTCAAAGGACGCGACTTAAAATTAAAGCTACCAAAACAACATAACAGAGAAAAATTGTTGATCCAAGTTTCTTGATTGCAGGAGTACAGGAATTACTGTGTAGCTTTGCTGTCTGTTAATAATCAGGTAGTTGTCAAAAATCATGACTGTATTTACAATAATGGTACTAGCATCTGGATGGCTTCATCATTTATCTAATTCCCAAACGAAAAGTCCATTTGAGCTAATGAGCAGAAGCTTCATTCATTTGACCAAATGACAGTGCACATCCATGCTCAAGACTTCAGTGATCCCTGAGCTAAGTGCCAAATGAACCAGCTCTGGAAGCTGCACAGCTGCATCAGCATGATGCTGTGCCAATTGTAATTAGTTCTAATGAGAGACTATACTGCACTGAGGATCAGTCCCAGCATAGCTGAGTGCTGATTTATGTAGGCATGCTATATCTTTCTCAGAAACAGCTCAGGTATCTCTCTAACAGAGGGGCTCATTGTACAGACTAGACACGCTCTATATTTGCCTGTGGGTTACAAGTAAAAGAAAGAAATATTTTACATTCTTGTGAATCTTTACATTCTTTTGAATCTTATGCAGACATTTATGTAAGTGTCAAGAAGGAAAAAATGGTGAGTAAAGCTACTGCTTTTATTTAACATCATATAAGACCCACTTCTCATGTGTAAATCCAACCACAAGATACGACACAAGTGAGGTTCAGTGTCTCTCTGAACCTTTAGAACAAGCTGGTATTCTGTAGGGAATGAACAATCCCTCTGGATCTGAGGGTCACCTGTGTAAGTGAAAGACTGGAGACAGCCTGGGCTGAGGGGATCATGAACAGGTGAAGTTTGTAGTCCTGAGATATATGGATCAGGCAAGGAGTAAAGTTGGCAAACATTAGGAAAGCAAACTTCCAGCCCTTCAGAGATATTTAATAGGATTCCCAGGGAGAATGCCCTCAGAGAC
Organism: Hylia prasina; assembly: GCA_013397195.1. Lineage (NCBI taxonomy): Eukaryota > Metazoa > Chordata > Aves > Passeriformes > Sylviidae > Hylia > Hylia prasina. The sequence continues at coordinate 308,832 of VYXD01007330.1, forward strand.
AGGGAAGCAGAGCAGAGCTGGCAGATCTTTAAGGAAGCCTTCCACAGAGCACAAGAGCTGGCAATCCCCAGGAGCAAGAAAATAGGCAGGGAAAACAAGAGATGGGTATGGCTGCATACAGAACTGCTGGTCAAACTAAAGGGAAATAAGCAAATGCACAGGCAGTGGAAACAAGGACAGAAAATCTGGGAAGAATACAGAGACAAAACACAGCTGAGGAAGGCCAAGGTAAAGCTGAACCCAGCAAGGGATGCAAGGAATAGCAGGAAGGGCTTCCACAGGTACGTTAACCAGTAAAGGAAGGTCAAAGAAGATGCACCCACACCCAATAAACAGTGGTGGAAAATTGGTAACAATGGATGAGGAGAAGGCTTAGGTACTCAACACCTCTTTTGCCTTAGTCTTCAATGACAACCTCTCTTCCCACACCTCTCAAGTGGATGTACAGCAGGATGGGGACTGGGGAACAAAGCACTTCTCACTGTAAGTAGAGATCAGGTTCATGACTGTCTGAGGAATCTGAATGTCTAGAAACAAGACATCAAAGTCCATAGGACTTTGAAAAAGTCCATAGGACCCACTGAGATGTTCTCCCAGAGTCCTGAGAGAATTGGCTGATGGTTAGTCAGGCATAATTTTCTCTTGGTGAAGCCATGGTGGCTGCCTCTAATCACCCCCCTGTCATGCACATGCCTTGACATAGCTTCCAGGAGATCTGTTCTATGATCTTACCAGGCAGAGAGTTACGGCTGACCAGTAGTTCCTAGGGTTCTCTTCTTTACCTTTTTCCAGTCATGGGGGACTTTGCCTGAGTATCATGATATTTAAAATATTACAGAGCATAGCTTGGCAACTACAGCAGCAAATGCTCTCTGGGATGCATCTTGTGAATCCCATGGTACATTTGTTCACGTACCTTGGGTGATCTTGAAGCTGAGCTGAGTTGCAATGAGAGAAACATTTTCCTCCCAGCCCCTGCCCTGATGTTCAGGGATTTGAGATGTGTGGGAAGAGAGATTACCACATGTACGGGTCAAATACTACTTTCCTGTGAAAAAGGAGTGACTGCTGTTGGCATTAACACTTTGATGATATAACTGTAAATTTACTTTTAAGTATTAGTGATTTCAGACATTCTGTAACAGAATTACTGATTTCTCTCAGTGAAATTCTTGCTGCCTGGAAGAAATATTTTTAAACACATTTTATCTTCAATCACAGGAAATCTAGAAACATGTATAGAAAGGGGAAGGGAAATTAAGTTATAAATGAAAGGTAAAGGAACAAAAATATGTATAGCTGAATGGCTTTAACCATTAGTTTTTGGAAATATAACCTAATATTTTGAAAAGATACAAATAGTTTTTTTCTCCCAAAGACTAAAGAAACTCATTTCTGGTGAACAGAATTTATTTAATTCATGTCTAATTTCATTAGGAATATATAACTCTTCAGAATGTCTGAAGCTTCTTATGACCTTTTCAGTTTGTTTTTATCCTGAAACTTTCAAAATATCCTTCACACCAAAAAAACCCCCATATCAGAATGAAAAATAAAGGAAAAGGCTTTGTTGAATGCAGGAAAGAGTACCCTCTAAAGTGTCTATCCCCATATTTTTGATCCTCATTTTCTCCATCATTTGGTCTGCAGCCTGAAGGCACTTGATTCAGTCTCTGCTGTGTGCAGTATCTACATCTGGCAGCCATAAACTTGCAGTGACATTTCTCTGAGAACGGACAGGGAATCAGATCTACTGAGAGATGTTGACCTGATTCAGCAAGAGCTGCTGTTTTCTTATGCATATGACTATGATGTTACATTGCAAGACAAGACTGCAAACAAATGAATTGTTTTGCTATATACTTAAAAGGTGTGCATTATTGTCCTTTCTCCTTCGTGATACTTTGATATCTTGTTTCTAGTAAAATTTACAGAAATTTCAACGACTAGACAGGTAGTAAGTCTAAATGTTTGTTTCAGTTTACAACAGCAAAGCATCTTTGGATTAATGGGAATCAAATAGGTTAAAATAATTCTTTCATCATTTCATTTTATGAGTGTTCAAACATATTTTCATATATTTATCTGTCTGACTGAATAACTAGCTGTTTGGTTTTTTTTTCCTTTCATTGCCTATGTTGGAGTAGACTCTACCATGCCTATTGTATCCATGGTGAGCCTCATTATCTTAACCTGTGGTTTTGTTCTTAAATATGCAATAAATACCAATTGACTCAGAAATACCGTGCTACACTGTAGACAGGGTCCTTGAAACTGGCCAAAAACTCTCCAGGTGCAAGGTACTTTAAAAAAAAAACATTCCTGGCTTCCCTCCCGTTGCAGCCAGACTGCAGCTCTCTTTCTACTGGCAGACAAGCACTTACACACACAACTTGCTATTACCTTTTGGAAAGGTATAGCTGGTAAAATGGAGCTCAAAATGAAGGGAAATCAGAACTCAGTACAACACCTTTTTCATCGTGAGTAAACATCTGTGTAGCAACAAAGATAAGGAGGGATTTGATTTTGATAATAACTAAGTTATTTTACCTAATTTTAAAATAATCTCAATTGCCAATGAACCACTCAAACATAAATACCAGTCTTCCTACACAGAACATTAGATTGCTCTGGGTGACAAAAAAATTTGAGTTAATGGAAGTACCAAGTTTTCTCATAAAAGACCATGCAAAGGCCAAATGTGCCCTAAGAAGATAATTATTTATTATCATTATTTATTACTTCAGTTATGCTAATTGCACTGCAGCTGTTTTGTAGATAAGCACTTGGAAACAACTTCCATAGTTTTAGGCTTGTATTTTTGTTGATAGAGCAGTTTTCAGCCATGGGCAGTAAGAAATAAAAAAATAGTATTATCAGTCCTGCATAAACAAGGAACCAAAGAACAGAAATGTGAAAGGACTTGTTTAAAGTTAGACATTAGATGGTTAGAGCAGGACTTGGAAAAAAAACCCACTTGCTTTAATTCTAAGGCAATAAATACAATTTCAGACAGATGTTACATCCCATCCAGGCCAGCTCTCTTCCAATAACTACTTAGCTGCCTGGAAAGAAGGCAGGAACAGGAATGGTGACTCATTGAAGGTCTGTTGATTCATCTCATGAGAGTTACTAATGCTTAAAAAAAATACAGCAGCAATATCTCCTGGTCTCCTTTGTGACAGATGATTCACATAAAGGGAACTGTAGTCAGTGTTCTGAGTGGAAAAGGGGAGGAGATGTGTGTTCTCCTGTCTGTAGTGGCTTATAATATACTTCATTATATCCTTTTAACTGCAGCACTTTACCATGAAACTGAATTACTCCCATACAACAGAAGGCAGCACAACAAGGGGGAAGCAGAGACATCAGAACAGAGCTCTTCCATGCAGCATATAAAGGGTTCTGTGTAACTGATAGATTTTTTTTTTGGATGAAAGGCAAAATAAAAGCAGGTGGTAATGTTCATGAAATCAGATTTCTTCTGAGCATAGTAAAGCATCAGAGAAGTTTTTGGAGAGGAGACAGTGGCTTATTTTACTATGAAAAATCGTTATGAATTTGGCACAGTTCTGAAGCTGCTGAGCAATATGGTTAAGTGCTTACAAACAGACAAAAGGATATCAATGTCCCTCTCGAATATGTCACATTTAAATGTAATAAAAATCAGTCAAAACTGTAAATTGTGCATCATTCTAAAAGTGGTAAGAGCCTGGTAGGGCTTGAAAACTAGACATCCAGACTGTCGCTCTTCTGTGATGTGCTTTTATGAAAGCACATTCCCTGTGTCCTTTTCTTCCTCTTCTGTAGTGCTTTCCTTACTCTGTAATTTATTAGCTGTAGGTTCTGCTGTGGGCTGTGGCTAAGACTTGTAAAGGTATTTAGGTGCCTGGGTGGTAGCTACTGAAAAACTTTTGAATTTATTGATTTATTGATTTATTGTTGCCAGCTGCTGGCTGTGTAGGGTTTTGTCACTTGTACTGCCTCTTTTATAAGCAATTTTTCATGGCTATTTATTTCTCTGTGGCTGTCCAGGGTCACCATCAGGCTAAGGACTCTGTTTCACTATGCACTTTACTACCACAATAAAAAATGGTCATCCAAAAATATGACTCAATTTTGTTTTTAGTATAGTAACTCTGTATATGAAAAGGGTGTGTGTGAGGGGATGGGGTAGATGGACCCAGCCAACTGTATCCCAGCTAACTCAAGCTTTTATCAAAAGTTTGAGTCAAAGATTTTCTGCTCTGGAAAATATACTTATTATAATTTATAGTTACCAAAATCCAGGGTTAATTTCCCAAAATGGAAGAAGATATCTTTGGTATTTTTTGCTTTTTATCCTGCAGCAGGAAGAATAAAAATACAAGAAGTATCTTGGAGTAGTACAAGTGTGGGAAACAGAACTGACCAGTTGGAGGTAAAAAAATGTTCGCAGACTTCATGGTAATTAGAGGTAGAGAACTTGATGCAGTATGTGAGTGAGGGAGCTGCCTGGTTTAGCCTCCTTTTGTGAACTCTCTTTCTTGAGTATGCATGAGTCTTGGGAAACGTAAAGCCAACAGGAGATCTGTTCCTGTTTCCTGCTGTAGCAGTGGAAAACATAAAAGGGTGAGAGAGGATTTATGTAGTTATAAAGCATTTGTTTCTATAATTTCATACTAGTAGAGAGCTGTCTGCAGTTTGCATGATTTGAGACAAAAAGCTCTATTTCAAAAACAAAGTCAAGACATTTAGATCAAGAGGGTATAAAAAGTCTAAATTATGCAAGATAATGTTATGGCAGCCTTGTGATAGTAACTGCCTTTATGCTCTTAAAAAATAGATTACGGTTTTATTAACTTTTAAACAAAATTTTACAAGAAGTTTTTCTTTCCTTTTAAAATGTAAGAAATTATATGTGTTCCTAAATGAAAAGTTGTGAGCAGAAATATTCATTTTCCTTAGAACAACTGTAGCAAGGCAAGATAGAAAGGCAGAGCCCTAACTGAACATGAATTAAAAATTAAATAATTTCCATCATGATTTAAGCTTTTTTTTTAAAACCACCATTTAAACTGTAATGAAATGCTGTAAAGTGTTAGGAAAATCTGTGGCCAAAAGTCTGTATGAACATTTAGCATCTACCTACAAACACCTAGGGAGAAAATAATTATATTTACTTGAATCAGTCTGTTGACATAATTTGAATTAATCATCTACATAAATCTTTTAAGCACCATGGATACAACTGTATTCTTACTACAAACACCTCCACTTTCATTATATCCAGTCTTTTAGTAACAGAAAATCTTTTTTTACTTTAAAACTGAAATGTCTTGGTAAAACCAATAAAGACTGATTTAGACTTTCAATAGGCTAACAGAAGAGTTGTTAACACTTTATCTAAAAAGTTCAACTTACAGAAGAAAAGTAGTTTTCAGAGTACCAAGATTCTGTTTGTCCACCTAGAAGAATGATTCTGAAAAATAGCTAAATCATTTAGGCCCAGAAGACCCATTGAATTCAGGCCACATCACGAAATAATGAAGCTTGGTTGGACCCTTTCAGATTTCCTCAGTTGTGGCATTCCAATTCATGGCAGGATGTTGATGATTGGGATTAAAGGGAAGAGTAACGGTGACAAAAGACAGTCAGGTCTTCATGTGCACTCCTCCTCTCTGCTCTCTCTGATGGGCAAAGAGATTTGTCCCAAGAGGAGAACGCCCGTTGTAAATTGCAGGAGGAACTGTCTGGATGCTTTCGTAACTGAGGAATTCTGGAGATGGGGGAGCTGAGATGTTTGTGATTGGCTTTGGTACACATCAGCTGGCATAAGGGTAAAAAGTGATGAGAGTTTTCTGGTGACTTTTTGCTTCAAATTACAGGTAGTTACAAAGAATAGGTAAACTAATGGAATTACCATATCTTAAGTGACTTAGTGACCAGATTTTATCCTGCAGTTGATCAAGGTTAAGAGCGCATGTCAAATCTGCAAGTGAAATAGACATCATTGCCTAATGTGAGGAAGACACAAACAATATGAAAGCATATAATGGGTTTATCAAAGTCAAAAAACACCCTCTGATTTTTGGAAGAAGAGAATTGTTATAGATTTAGCATATTTGATTTTTTCCCAAAAGAGCAGAGATGGAAAACAGAATTGCAGAGATTGTTGATGAGATGGGTGAAGTATAGGTCATCAGAAAATTAGAGGACCTCTAATTTGGTTTGGGTCAAGTAATATTTGGCGTTATAATAAATATATTTGCACAAGAAGTCAGCATATGTCTATTTTTTTTTTTTTTTTTGCCAGTACCACAAGGTTGGAGAGGTCAGAAAATAATACATAACAAACAGTATCCCAGTGAAATCAGCCAAAAATTCCTAGGACAAATGGGCAGCATAAGAATTAATGCCATTGTAGAGGGCACTGGTGAACCATTATCAGAATTAATGTGGATAGTTTGGATTACTTGTGTTTAAGAAAGCATTCAAGGTGCAACGAATAGAGAGAACCTTATTAGCATAATCAGATAACAGAACAGGAGAAAATATGAGAAGAGAGTATGTGAGTTCAGCTTGCTTAACATAGCAATTAAAAGCTGAGAGAAGATATGATTGCACCATAAGCATACAAGGGGAGAGTATATGCTAGGAAGTGAAAACAATTAGTTCAGCCAAAGAACAATACTGAAACAAGAATGCATTGCTGTAAAGGAAAGATGCAAATCAAACTGCAAAGATGTGAGTCTGAAACTGTTTTCTAGCTGGCAAAGTTTCAAACTATTTTCAGTAGAGAGTTGCATAAATTTAAGAAGCTAGACACAGGTTATGCATTTTGGTTGTCTGTGACTGTGAGGATCTCAACTCAAGGACCCAGAAGGTTTGTTTCTGTCATATGCCTATAGCATCTGGCAATTTTGTGCAACATAGCAAATATTTACTTTCTGCATAAAAATGATTAGCACACATGAAGAAGGTAACAAAGCCTCTGCAGTGTCAGCATGTAACACGAAGTAGACTGGAAATAAGGACAAAGACCTGAGATGAACTACTGGGTGGCAGTGCCAGCAGTGGTTTGCCATGTGTTGCATGCTTTTAATACAAAGCAAAGTCAGGGACAACTGTCCTTCTTTGAATGCCAACCAGTTCACACTTTGAACTTCGTGTGAGCTGTAACTGATTTATAAGACACTGCACATAAAATGACTTTTAAAGTGGCATTTATGGCAAGGGAAAGGCATCCAATCACCCTTGAAAGGAGAGCAGTACTGCTGAGGGGGTGCACTGTGTAATGAAGGGTCATGAATGCCATACTGACATTGAGGGTCACCAAAGCAAAGCAACCTGTAAATATAGTTTGTCAAAGTCCAAACCAGTTACAGAAGAGTTACTGATGGCCTTAATTTCCCCACTGCCCTGTGACTAAGATTTTCCACTGGTCAGTTTTAACCTGCTCCCCAGCTGAATTTTTTATTTGCTGCCTTTGACTGTCTCCCACATGCCAGACTGGGCACCTATCCCCATCTGTTAATTCGTAACAAGGTAGAGGTGGAACTGGTCTTCTCAGACGAGTCATAAATTGGTTTGTTTGAATATCAGACATTTCTGCATCACCTGCCTCATCTGAAACAGAATCTCATTTTTCAAAGAATGCTGCTTGCAGTCCTTCAGACCAGGTTTTCTTTTTGTTTGTTTGAAAATTTCATATTGTCCTGGAATAGGATGAGAGTTTGCAAGTACTGTTGCAAAAACATTTGGGTCATAAATTTCCCTGAAGAAATGTAATGTTTTTCCATTTAATTTAATAACTTCTTGTGGGCCTCTGGGATGAAGAGCTTCCTCAGTGTCCTATGCATTCTTTGACATGTGGCTAATGCAACATGCTTTCTTAGGGGGGTGTTTTTCAGAAAAGTGACCTTCTGCTAGGAAAACAAAATAACAATTCAATTAAAAGAAACAATGAAGGTCATACCAGTTTCCCTACAGAGGTGAAAAACCAAGCGGTGGAAAACATAAGCTGTATTTCCTTTAACATGTGGGACTTTGAGCATCATGTGGAAAACTCGTTATGGTAAAATTGTGGTTTTGGATGCCTCTGGAGAAAGATGTGATGGAGCTACTAAAATGTGCAAGAAAATGTATTAATCAGTCATGTGTTAGAGCATTCAGTTGGGAGGAATGAAGGCTGTCTGGGCAGAACCAAACAGCCATGGGAATCATGGTCCCTAGTCTGCTGCTGCTTCTTACCTGATTTTAGAGGAGTTACTTATGTCTCAGCTAAGTAGTGTAGAAACAGCTGAGCACCAGAAGCAGCACAGGACTTTACATGCGCAAATGTCAGGTGTTAGAGTGCTGTGCATATCCCCTGCCCACAGAGCAAGCACACCCATCCTGAAGCCATGCCACTGCACTCATTAGCAAGCTTCTCCATATGATCCCTTTCACAGCTGCCAAGTTCAGTGATCAGTCTTTGGGGAGACTTTTAGGGCACCTTCAGGGGTTATCAGCCAAGTGACATCCCTGAAAGCAGTGCTTATAAATGTTTCTAGCTCTTTACAGAAAATAATAAGAAAGATCTTTCCTCTCTTACATGTTAATGCCAGGATCAAACACAAGCTGACCTTTATCTATAAGCCTAATTTCTTTTTTCTGTTGCAAAAGTGACTTGCTGTTTACTTACTTCAGAATAGTAACAGTGAGACACAATTCATTAGTGTCTGTGGATTGCTTGGAGGTGCTGGGATGAGAGGAGCTACAGAAGTGAGTAGAATGTCTTTTTCATTAGCATTATATGACAGTGTCATTGAGAGGGTTTTCTGGAAACAGTGATGGTAGATGGTTCTTTTCAAATTACCACAAATACCTCGCCTTCAAAATTTGCTTTCAGGAATACATATTTTCCAAAACTTGGGATATCTCTTGAATGGAAAATTCAAATGTGATCTATTCAACAAGCATCTCAGGTATGAAGTAGCTACATTTTCATAGTCATAACTCTAAAACCTTCAGTCTATATTTCATAAATGTACAAAAACATATAGGAAAGCCCTAAAAGAGAATGCATACTCTATTTCTCACTCTAAAAAGCAATTTTAATTTTAAAATCATCTGGAAATTTTGACCAGATATGGAAGCCCTGCCTTACAGAAAAATTAATAACTTACTCAGCTACCACCTTTCTAAGCAATCCTAGCCATTGTTAGCTGACCAGCCAGCTATGAAAATAATGGGGCTTCTGTAGATTTACTGGTGTATGTAAAAATTGAGGCTTCAGTTAATTCTATGTCTCTGTCAACTGTTCCATGCATGGTGACAACTACAAGCCTGCCAGAGAACTCGCTTGATAAATGGAATAGCTAAAGTCTTCAACCACATTCCTAGTTGCATTTTATCCCTTTTTTTTTCTTGACAGCCTTCCTTATCAGCTGTTTGGAAAAGCTATTTCTGAAATCAAAGAAACATGGTCTTCCCTTCCTTCCTCTATTCCCCCCTCCTCAGAGATGGCAATCTGAGGTTTTACTGAAGGCACGTGAAGTTACTCTTCAAGATACTGCAAATTTCACCTCTTTTTCGTATGAATCTGGAGAGTTAGAAAATCTGCGCAATTATTAGACCCTAAGACAATATAAGACTTAAGTCTTATATTAAGACAGCATGCAGTAAAATAATTTAATGAGTGCTCCTAGTAACAACTTTTGTGCTCAGAATAAAACATACAAACTCCTTTCCAAAGACTTGAGGCTAAGAATTTTAATAGACTGAATGATATGGTCCCCTAGTGCATTTACCATATGCAGTAAGCTCATTAAAATACTGGATAATGCAGAACCTTTAGGTTTCTGGTCTATAGAGCTAAGCTTATACATCATTAACCATGTATTACAGGTACACACAGGTATTTTACACATAAGGGGAAAAGAAAATAGAATTTGTACATGCAGGATGCTAATTTTAACATTTTCCTTTTGGAATGGTAAAAACTAAAGAAATTGAGAGCAAGCTTTGTAGGAAGTCATCCTTCTCCAGTGAGAACTGTACCTGTATGAGAAGGCAGTGAGCAGACAAAAGAAATCTACTGGGTAGAGTACAACAGCTTTTGGCTAATATGTGGTGATGGTCATTATTCAAACAACTTACAATACAAAATATCTGTTCTATTAGAGAATGTGACGGATAGCTAAAAAGCAGCTTGCCAAAGGAAAACTTCTTCAGAGTTTGGGGATAATTCTTTAATTACCTTACCAGCCTAAATTTATGTTCCTATGAAGGAACAAATTCACATATTAATTTTATAGGACTTCTATAAAAAGGAAACAAGCTTAAGAAGCATCAGAGTCAACTGTAGAGCTGTGTAAGGTGCTTCTGAAGTTCTGAAATTTACTCTTCATTTAATGAATTCCAGATATTCATAAGTGCAGACTAGAACAAAACAAACCTAAAGAATACGTAAAACAAACATTCATAAATAAATGTGTAATTTAGAAGAGAGGGTGAATTTCTCTTTATTACTGAATCCACAGTATTCAGCAGTTTTTAATCTCTGACCTGTAGAACACTTAAGTCACAGAAAGGCCTTTTTCCAGGGCTCTGGAAATTTCAAACAATATTTTCCAGAGAAAAAGGGTAGAGTGAATGCAATTATATTGAATGAACTGCTTTGTATGTTTTAGCAAATACAGTCTGCATAGTTCTTACACTTGTTTTACATCTTTTCTTAAAGATGATATTTCAACTTCTTCCATCAAGAATTTATAATCTAAAGTTTAGATTCAGGGACATGAGGCAGAGGTTAAATTTATGCATATGCCAGGTCTCAGCTAAGTCAGGGAATCTCAAGCATAGGTTTAAAATTAAAGTCCTATTTAATGATACTCTGAGCACACTGCCACTTTCTTGAACTGGTTCATCTATTCAGCAAACCACTGCAGCATGATTATTATTTACACTGAGCTGAGCTCAAAAGAATTTTAGTTGCTGTCAGGTCACCTTTATACACTGACAGTGTCACTTTTTAGCTAACAACAGCATGGTTGGTCTGATTGCTGTGGCTGAGAAGGTCTTCCATAAAGTAGAAGAGCAAGAAGCTCTGAAGTTGCCTGCCTCAGCTGACTGTAAGTACTACTTAAATTCAAAGGCAAATTAGAAATAGCTGCCACTTTATTATTAAAAGGCTTTTCCCCTTGCTAAAGCAAATAAGACTATTCCCTGTGACTCCATAGGAGCTATTTTGATTCACACAAATTGCAGATTAGAGAAATTGGATTAAGCAATGTGAACTAAATTCATTGTAGAAAGAAAGAAAAAAATGTCACCCAAATGGAACTTGGCATTTTATTCTTACCTGGAGGGAAAAATTTAAATACATTTTAAAGGAGCCTCTTGGTGCTTTCTAAATATCTACATTCTGATTTGTGTGTTTAAACTTTGGGAAATGTTGAAAATGGCTTTTTGCTTTCAAATTAGATGTGTGTATGTGAGCCACATTGAATCTGCATAAAAATATAGATTATTTAGGGTCCACAAGCCAAACGGCTTCTCATTTAACATTAATGACTCCCTGACTTTTGTGCATCAACATTTAGATCTGGGTCCTTGGCATCCATGAGTAGCTCCTGCAGCAAAAAAGAAGCACACGTGCTTTTCCCAGTGCCCCAGAGCTGGAGCGCAGGGAGGCTGTACAATGCTGCTAGAGGCTGTAATAATGACCACACACAGCACAGGGGGCCTCTCCCTGCTCCAGTTTATGGCAGGGTCAGGGGAGAACAAAAGAGACATAAAACATCTTTTTCCCTAATTTCACTGCTTCAACACCTCTAAGCAGAATTCAGGTGCGGCTGAGGATTTCAGCACCTTCCTTGAAAGTTTGCCCCGGGCCATTAAAAATGGTTTGAATACTAAAATTGACATGCCTCTCAGTGTCATTATACCTTCTTTTTCAGATCAGTGATTTTATTAACAGATAATGCTGATAAAGATTTATTTTTATGAGTTTTTTATGGCTTTTAAATATCATATGAAAGTTTTTAGCTCTTTGGCTCCTTGCAGTGTTGATTAGGGTGGTGTCTCTTTTTTCCTTCTTTCCCCTGTTTCCAAAGCAACCATGAAATAAAATAGAAAAACACACAGAGCTGAAGACATAAATTTTTAAGAAATAATTCTGACATGCAATTTAGAAAACCCTTTTCAGGTCAGGGTCATTTTTGTAATTGATGTTACCAGTTGTATTCTTCCTTGTATTTTCCCCTCAATAAACAATTCAAATATACTTCAAGCACTCCTTTCACAAAAGCCAACTTGAAAACATGTCAAGCAGCTTGATTTGTAAGTTTTTCCAGGATTTAGAGAGCTTATACATTTTACTAAATGGTACACATTTTTTGAAACCTGCTATTCAACATAATACTTCAACCTCTGAGAATAGTAATAGGAAGTGTATACTTACATTTCAGCTCCAATTTGATGAAGTCTGTGTTCCCCAGATTCTCAAGAAACACCCCATCTGAGGCTGATGTTTTGAAGTAGAAAGAGATATCTGCACTGGTTTCCCCTTGGAAGGTGGAGAAGTGGAGGTAAGATGACGAAGTAACGAAAGAAGCTGCGTTCCAGTAATTCCCTGCAGAGGATAGATGGGAAAGATGGGTTTCAGGGCTCCCTTGAAGCTGTTGGAAGAGTTGAAGATTTTAAGGTCCATCTATGCTATTGTGTTGTCTGTGCTGAAGAAAGAACCCCAAGCACCTTGATTCTTACTCCCTCTGTTTTGTTTTTCTGGGCATGGTGTTTCAGGTTTCAGAAGACAGCATGTTAATGGTAAATTTATTTTCAAGATCCTAATTTATCATATCCAGTCATACTCAAATGTTGTTCTTATATGCTTATTGCACTGAACTTGCAGGAGATCAGACAGAGGGGCAAAACACTAATTTGGTGTCTGCCTCACCTCAGGCACAGGTTTTGCTTTCATATATTGCTTAGTGTGTGACTTACCTGTCCTCAAAATTATTCTACACAGCTACACCAAATGTAGCCATGTCTATTAGAAGTCTATTAATTTAAATAACAGGAAAAATCCAGTAAATGAAGCTTATCAATACAGACACAATTAACATATGCACCTAACACTCCCCTTGTACATTCCCACTGGAGAAATATAATTAATAACCTCCAAGAACTATTACTGTACTGTAGTTCAGCGCAAAATAGCATTACAATGCAAAAAAATGTCATAGGATTTAGGAGCAGGTAAGATCCTCTTAATAAGAAGATCATAAGATTCATAAGAGAAGGCTTTGGGGTGACCTAATTGCTGCCTTCCAGTACCTGAAGGGAGGTACAAGAAAGACGGAGAGGAACTTCTTACAAGGGCATGCAGAAACAGGGCAAGGGGGAATGGCTTCAAACTGATAGCCAGTAGGTTTAGATTAGATATTAAAAAGAAATTCTTTACTCTGAGGCTGGCGAGGCACTGGGGAAGGCTGCCCAGAGAAGCTGTGGATGCTCCATCCATGGAAGTGTTCAAGGCCAGGCTGGATGGGGCTCTGAGGGACCTGGTCTAGAGTGAGGTGTCCCTGTCCGCAGCAGGGATGTTGGAACCAGACAATCTTTGAGGTGTCTTCCTACCCAGGCCATGCTATAATCATTCTATGTTGATGATTTAGGTGATAGAGTAAGCCAATGAGAAACTGTTACAGGTCATTCTAGTTTTATCAGAATGCTTATGAATCCAGTTTCAGAAATTTATTAGAATATCACTCGTGATGTCATCACAGCTGAGTCCTTAGTATTCCAGCTAATAAACACAATAATAAGCTACTTTCCATTCCAGTCAAAAGTCCCAGATATTGGTTTTCCATTGTTTGATTACTGAAGTAGGTGATAATGCTATTATTTGTCTGCTTAGCACTGGATGAATATGAATGAGGATGGCTGAAGTTTCAGCAGATCGGCTGTGATGATATATTACAGCACTGGCCCACACCCATGTCAGAACTTTTATTATTTGAGTAATTATTAATCTCCATTCAAATTTAAATAGAACAACTGAATTAACAGATGTTTTTAAGTATAAATAAGTGCATACTATTGCTTTCCATAGTGCTGTTCCATACTCCATTTAATTTTGCCTCTCCAGGATTCAGGGTATTTGGAAAAAGGAAAGGCCACTTGCCATTTACTTTGATGCATCTCAGGAGGAAAGCTGTAAGATTTTGTGTCTGTATATGTGTACATGCACATTTGAGCAGTGAACATGAAACAGGTATATGTTTGTGAATTAACCAGTTAGGCTGCATCAGCTAGTTTTCAACATGTATTACTATTTACTCTACTTATACAAACCAGTAATTTCCAGACTGAATGTTACTGATGATTTCTATAGAAATGTCAATAATCTTCATATCATAAACCTGCTTGGACAAGAAGTATCTCCTCATTAGTCACAAGGTTGTTCTCTGAAAACATACCTAGTTCTAAAGTAGCACAGATAAAAAAGGTCTTGAATTTTATTTTCATTTGTGGTCTCAGGTGTCTTTCCCTCTCACTTTCCAAAGTGCTCTCTCAATATTAGGGTTGCTCATGGTCTAGATGCATGAGTGCTTTATCAATAATCTGTTAATACAGATGGACTTTGGATATGCTTTTCCACGTGCAGATGTACCTGCACATATCTGTTTTCTTTTCCTGGGACCTACAGATATGCTAGCTGCTGGCAGACCTTCAAAAAAGATTTTACTTCACTTGCTGAATAAACTCACATGGAATAAGTGAGACTGAGACAAAAAGCCAGGAATATATTAACACAATCTCTGTTCAGCAGCTAATTTAGCTGCCCTGAACAACCTTGTAGAAATGCTTGCATATCTTTGTAACTTAAATAAGTATTTTTAGATCCCTAGCTTGAATATTACCAAACTTGTTAGCCTAAATTATGAAGAACACATGACATGTAAAATTGCTGTGAGCACGAGAGCTATAAAATTCAAGTACTACCAGAGACAAATCTCTCTTCAGAGAGAAAGGTTCCAGCCACCTCATTTCACCAAATGAGACCAATACAGTATATTATTATAATTAATATTGCAATAAAGGAAATAAGACTAGCAGCTGCTATATGAAACAGCTATATATTCTGAATTATTGTATTTACATATTTTTAATTATCTTGCAAACTTGAAATCATTAAATGCAATTTGATATAGACTTAGTCTGCAATGCCAGGACACTGTGGCAGTAACTATGAGAGTGCATAACCAAAGTGCTGGTTTGCTTTTACAGGGTTGTGGTTTTCAGTTGTATGCCACCAGTTGGACATTTCAGAGATTTTAGGATTGGTATTGTTTGTGAGTTTATCCAGCAGGGTCCAGCCCTATGGCAAAGATTTCACACCTTTACCACAGCATGCTTGCAAGAAGAACTGCTGCTTCTGAGCACGACAGCAGGGTGGGTTCAGATGGAACCTTCATCACCTTCTTACTGAAACAAAATGAATCAATTTTTTATTTAGCACTATATCCAGTCTGCTGAAGAGGTCCATCACTAAGGATTTTACATTTAATTCAAAATGCTACAATTTGACTTTGCAGAAAACCTTGGCTGTGCACGTTATTGGTGAGAAGATAAATACAAACGATGCAGACAGAATGGGAAAATCTGGACCTTGAAAGAGATATTTTCAAAGACTATTTGTGAGAAATTCCTATAAAGATAAAAATCATGTTTTGCACTCTCAAAGCACTTTCAGGGGAAAAAGACTTTTTATTAAGAGTACAATAGAAATGTTTTGCTAAACATAAATATTTTTATCATAAAATGATATATTTTGATAAGAAATAGGATCCCTAAGGAAATACTGTATAAAAATCCACTTTACACACATTATTACAGTTTCTTGCTGGGAACTTTTATCAGTCACTATGCCTCAAAATTTCTTTGGTACATTGTCACAATTCTTTCCTCAAGTGGTTGAATGTATTGATCCTACAGGCATTTTACTCCCACTTTAGGCTGACAAGCTGTAGATGAGGAAAACTGGGACTGGACCTTAAACCACAGAGTAGAGTTATGGCAGCAGGAAAATCAGACAGAAGGGAGAAAGGGAGTTTATTTAGAAAGAACACTATAAATGATAAGTTTTTAATTTACAAAAATGCCAGAGTCTAAGGATGATTTTTATTGTATTATCTGAAATATGACATTATAATTTTACTTTCTTTGTAACTTCAACGATAATTCTGTAATGAAGACCACAGCTCTGTTGTGCAGTTCTGTTGTTCTAAACTCGCTTAGTGTTTAAATTTGATTTAAACCAATTAAACAGGTACAGAGCATGCTGCTGTCATGGAAGCACAAATACAAATCAATCAAGACACCAGACAAGCCTTTTCAGTTGTTTGCAATCCAAGATAAATGTGGAGATCCCCAAGACAATGCTGTGTTTCTCATAAAATTGCATGTTTCTTGGTGATGACAGTAGTAAGCCTTAGGACACGGGGGTTGCAGAGGCAGGCAAGGGAATTGCTGACCACAGCAGCAGAGGAAACTTCCATGGATGTTTGCCTGGATCCAAGCAGGGATCAGAGCCATAGCTGAGACAGAAGTGCTTCAATGCACCAAGTAACACTTCGTGATTCTGTTTTCAATTTGTGTCAAGGTTGCTCACAGCTCTGCTTCTCTGCTGTGAAAATTAAAATCCAACTCATTAAGCTCCTGCAAAACACTCTTACTGCTTTTTCATTAGTTTTCCTAACCTTGAGTTACAGCGTTCTTTTAAATTTGTATGGTACAAAAGTATTTCTTCTACTGCTTCATAAAGTCTCAGCCTCAGACAGAAGGCTGCACTATAATTGCAAAGGTATAATTTTTACAAGAACAGAAATAGTCTGTAGCCACAAGAAACCACCCCTACTACAAAAAATAATGAGAAGGGACATCTTAAACCTCAGATAAAAAACTGAACTAAGACTTGAAGATTTTTCCCGTGAAGTCCCACCTCAGCAAGAAGGAAGGAGACCCATAATACTTATGGGGACAAACACATATTGTCCTGAGTTATGCATCATGAACAGGCATCTTTTAATGTGTGGCAGCTCCATAACTTGAAAACATAGAGTCACTGGCCTTATAGTAATCAGCTTTACAGCTTCTTCCTTGCAATATTTTTGTTCAGAGCTCCCTTGCTGACTCCCATCAATATCTTCTTTCTTAGCATGATTGAAATTCATGCTTTAACACCATCAATTTCACTTTTACATTTAAAACCCATTGAAATGGATAATGGCAATACCAGAACTGTAAAAGACATCAGTGCTTTTAGCCCTGCTAGGCAAGCGCACTAGAGAATGTATGCTGCAGTGTCAGGCAGCTCTTATGTATTACAATAGACCAAAAACCTCCAGGGCCTTCATCTGCAGCAAAACAGATTTTCTATCAAAGCCATTATGTGAATAAAATGTAAGAATAGTCTTGTATTTCAGAGGAGATGGATGTGTGAATGGAAAACTGTTCTGTGGCACAAAGTAATGGATTGAGATTATCCATACAATTATGCTCAACAAATCAAGTTGGTGGGGTTTTTTTCCTTTCTTCTTTTTCCATTCTGAGAGAGGAACCTATGCATGCACACAGAGCAGTTTGGGTATCAGTACAGCAACAATCACACCTTAGACTCAAGTCTTCAGATCCATTTCAGAGTGGAACTGGCTGTAATGAAAACCAAATTTGCTGTTGGACTTTCTATTTGAAAAGTCAAAGAAAATTGGCAGTGTTTCTTGCACTGAGTTGCACTTTATTGTGAAAGATGTAACCATGAGCTCAAAGCAAGGCAGGCACTTTTCTGTCATCAGTGCTAATCTTAGGGGAGCTGAGATCACAGCTTCAGTCTGAGCTGGAGTGGGGGTGGTGTCTTGGGGGAGAGGAAAGCAAGGGTGGCAACTCGTCAGCATTCTCTCCTTTGCTGGGAGGACTACAATGCCAGTGGCTTCTACCTGACTGAAATACCTGCTTGGTGCCATTTTTCATTGTGCTGTCATGCTTTTAAACCTTTGTTTTTCTCTAGTCCGCAACTCCCTGCCACGTCTACTATGTTTTACTCTACTACATTTACTATATTAAATGCACATATAATTTGCTATACATGGTAAATTTTGCACATCTTTATTTTCTTTGGTACTCCTACAATCAGTTTGGACCAGCCCCATTCCCGAATTTATTTGCTTGTTACTGAGTTTTTCAGAGCCTTGGGGTCCCCTGTACAGTGCTCTGTATCCTCTCATGCCTGTACTCCTTTGACCAGAGTCCCATGTTCCCTGTTTTCAGGAGTGCTGAATATATGCCAGTTGTGCAGTATTGGTCCTGCACCTGCGCTGCAGCAACCGCACGCATTGCCGCAGGCTGGAGGAGTGCAGCTGGAAAGCTGCCCAGGAGAAAGGGACTGGGGGTTGGCAGCTGGATGGATAGATGAGCCAGCAGTGTGCCCAGGTGACCAAGGGCACCTTGGCCTGTATCAAGAATAGTGTGGCCAGTGGGAAAGAGACTGTCTCACTGTACTCATCGCTGGCGAGGTTGCAACTCGAGCACAGTTCTGTGTCACTCGCTTCAAAAAGGATGTTGATGTGCTGGAGCATATCCAAAGAGGGCAGTGAAGGTGGGGAAGGGTGTAGAAAAAATGCCTTATGAAGAGCAGCTGCAGGAAGTGGGGTTGTTTAGCCTGGAGAAAAGGAGGCTCAGGAGGGACTGCCTGAAGGGAGTTGTAGTGGAGTCGGGGTCAGTCTCTTCTGCTATATCTTAAAAGAGTGAGAGGTAATGTCGTTAAGTTTTGCCAGGGGAGATTAAGATTGGCTCTTACAAAAGGTGTCTGCATGTGGTACCTGGGGATATGGTTTAGGTGATTTAAGTGATTATGGTGGCGCTGGGTTGACAGTTGGACTAGATGGTCTTGAAGGCCTCTTCCAGCCTTGATGATTCTGTGATTATGTTGGTCATTAATATCTCATTCTGCACAAAGTACTACTTTTTACTATTACCTATATAAAATAGGGTTGTACCATAAGAAAATAAGCAAAGGTAAAACAATCTTGGAATAGTACTCCTGCCATTAGAAAAAAAAAATAGTGTTTCATCTAAACAAAGTTTGAGGTAGGGCTCAAAATAGTCCATGCCTAGCAAATCTGTGGCCTTGCATACTCCCTACCATACCCAGAGATTAACTAGAGATAGTAATAATGTGTTTCTTGCGCTATGGGTTAAAAATTTATCAACACCACAGCATAATATCACTTGAAAAAAAGCATGTAAATTGCTACTTAATTTAAAATTAAGACGGTAGTGTCCTGATTTACTCAATCCAAACCTGAATCAAGAAAAATAAACCAGAAGGAGCTTCTACACATGATGTTGCCTTAATAGCAGAAAAGTCTTTTGACAACACACTGGAAAAATAATCCCCATGTGAACAGATGGAGAGTGTATTAGCACTGTATAACAGCAAACTGACTTTCTCCCTTTCAGGCTAAATAAAAATATAGGTTAGATTTCAATTTCCAAGCTAAAACTAGCTGTGTATCTTTCAACAAAGTAACAAATGGCTGGAAGTCCAGAACAAAACCTGCTGAGAATATCAATACATATAGAGATGAGCTCAGAGTTAACAAAACAGAAAATTTAGCTCTGCAGTGGTTACTGTCATGTTAAAGACAATTCAGATTTTAAAAGATGAATTCTAGATTGTAGAATTTTTTTTACATTGACCTTTTTATATCTTGACTTTTTTTTTGTATTGACCATCCAGTCCAAATGCCTGACCACTTTAGAGCTGACCAAAAGTTAAATCATGGCTTTAAGAATGTTGTCCTTAAGCAGTCTCTTAAGCACTGACAGACACAGGGCATCAACCACCTCTCCAGAAATCCAGCTCCAGTGCTTGACCATCTTCCCAGTAAAAAAATGTCCCCATGTCAAGCATGAACCTTCTCTGATGGATGCAGCTTTTAGCCATTCCCATGTGTCCTAGCACTGGGTGATGGAATCTTCCATGGGGTCAGATGTGATAAACCACATGAAGGTCTGTCTCCTCTGATGGGCCAGTCCTCACAGAGAAATGACTTAAAATAATAGCAAGACAACTTCTCTGGATGTGCTTTGTAAAAGAAAAGGTTTTAATAATAATAAAAATAAAACCCAGCATCAAACAAAAGAAATATAAGCCGAACACAGTGCAGAGAGAAATCTTACACTGGCTAAGGCAGTCCAAAAAAGTCCTGGGAAGTTCTGTGCAGTCTTTTAAGTACTTAATGGTCCACGTGGGCTTTTTGGAACCTTGCCCAATGATACTGGCAACAAGTTTTGGGGTACAGGTCCAGGCATTCACCTGGTATCTCTGCTCGGCACCTGGCCAATTACTGAGAAATGAGCAGCGAAGTTTCTGGCTCTTTTACCTTATAAGAACAGCAAGGGTTGAATCTTAAACCTTTCCCTATATGGAAACACCTACTTGGGTGTGGGGGTGCATTCCTACAACTGGGTTCCAGGGAGAAGAGCTCAGCACCTCCCTCTGCACTTCCCCTCCTCTGGAATCTGTAGGGAGCAGTGAGATCGCCCCTCTTCATCCCTCACTCCAAACTACACAAACGCAGTGCCCTCAGCACTACTCAGAAGACATTCCTGCCAGCCCCTTCCCCTGCTTTGGCGCCCTCAGCAGAATACATTCAAGAACCTTCACATCGTCCTTCAATGGCAGGATCCAGAATTGCACACAGCATTCAAGATGAGACCAACGGTGTTGGATACAGCTGGATAAGCACCTCTTTGGACCATCAGTCTTGCTGTGTTTGGTGCACTCCAGGATGAGGTTTGCCCACCTGGCTGCCAGGGCACACACTGTTCACTCCTGTTGAGCCTCCTGTGAACCAGCACTCCCACACCCTCCCTGCAGGGCTGCTTTCCAGACACTTCTCTCCCAGGTTTGTGCCTTACATTGCTCCATGGGTCAGAATCTGGTATTTTGACTTATTAAATTTCATCTCATTAATCAAAACCTAATGATCCATTCTCTCAGATTCCTCTGCAAGGGCTCTTGTCCCTCAAGAGAGTCAACAGCACCTCCCAGTTTGGTTTAATCAGCAAACTTGCTGATGATGCATTCAACTACTGCATCCAGATTGTTGAATTATATATAACCCCCTCAAATTCTATACTATAACCGGAAACTCAAAGTAATTCCTTGAGGCTTCTCTTCTGGAAGTTCATTGCATGCACCTTCTCTGAAAGTGAGATCCCAAAAAGATTAACTGTCTACTCATTTGGGTGGTGACCTTCCACTGACGCCCTTGCCTCCTTCAGTTGTGGGGAGATTGTTTGGTCTTCACTTACAGATCTTTGCTTTCCTTTCCATGCCTGCCACTGCTGTGAAAATTGTTGACCTCATTACAGAATTTATCATCTCTTCACATGGGCCCAAGGTCTAAAGCCCCAAACTCCTTTATGCATAACAAGACACTGAGGAGAGACAAGTGTATTTAAAAAATTACAAATGCAGGCAAGCCTTAAATTAGTTATTTGGAAATTAAAGAGTTTCATCCCTATTTGGGATCAGCATGAGTTCTCTGGTCAGCAATGAAGGGCATAAAACAACTTATATTAACATTGCAGTAAGATGGATAGCAGTTTATCAGCTGTCATTATAAATTATCTGTTTTCATAAAGATTCTCAAGTGACATAACAGTTACAAGACACTGATCAATGGATATAAACACAGATGCTAAAGTTTGCTTTACTCTACCAGTCACTATATTTGCTGAGTGAGGGGAAAGTGCAATCACATTTATCAGTGAAATGTTGGAGTCAATAAAACAGATTCAGTGATGCAGAAATGTTCCCAGCACCTGCTGTGTTTCCTGCAATCATCTTTGGAAGATCATTTTTCAAAACTCTTGCCTCCTGGCCACAATGCCTAATCACGATACATACCCTGTCACTGCTGGCATCATTAGTTCCATCCATCTAAAGAATGAAAGGTCCTGATCTGGCCTGGTTTACAAACGGGAGCTGTGTAATGTGCTGATGGAGCTTTAATGATGCAGGTAAACTGGTGTCCTTTCAGGGGAATTTTTTTAAACAATAACTGACCTATAAACATGAGCTTGCTCACCACTGTGCCACAGTCAAGGCAGTACATAGGAAGCCTGCTATGATGCCAGAATGGTAAACATTAAGTACAGGAGCCTGCTGCTGTCCATGAACCATGTTACTGTGAGGATCTGATCCTCTGTTGTCCCGTATATACTGGCGATGTTCATAGCTGTGCAAAACAATTGTGAAGCTTTCCATTCCTGCCTGGTAATGCTGCATATTAACTGTATACTCAGCATGTGCTGTGTGAAATGGAAGGCAAAGACACAAGGATAATAATGTAATAAATAAATAAATAAATAATTAAAATAAATAAAAAAATCAAGAATTAGGTTCCCTTGTGGTACTAAATTTATTCCTTGTGCTGTGGAAGTGAACTGCAGGAAATGGTAGCTCTCTGCTATCCTTGGCTAGGCATGTGGACAATGAGATGCAGCTCTAGGGCTCTAGAATCAGAGCAATTGCACTGGCCAACACCCTTTGGACAACATGATCCAATATGCATTTCTTCTGCCATTCTCATTTGCTCTTCCTGGCATGATGTTTTAAAAGATAATCTTCACATAGCTCTCTCCTTCTACGTTTTTTCATTTTCTCTGCTTAGAGTGATATTTTTGTTCCTATTTGTGGCTTTAAAATCACCTGTGTTTTGCTATGGATCTGGACTCAATGTCCTGGGTCTTTGGTCACCTGATTTGTTCTCCTAGACCAGCTGCATTTTCACAATGAAATGTTTTTCAGAATTAAAATGTAAGATGCAATTTAATCCTGATGTAGTACATTAACTATTCTTCATGCCATTGATTCCATTGTTATTCACAGAGATCATGGAATTATTTTGCTTTATCTTCTGTTACTGGATGGATTTCAGAGCCTTCTCAACTAAAGCTGAGAATATTTAACTCACAAGATACGACTAGGTCCTTTGGTGAATTGTAGTCCTCTAAGCTGACGAAACTTACAGCTAAAATAATTTTCTTGAAGTAATCACTTAATTCAGCAGGTGCATTAGTACAAAGTTATGCTGTTCTACTGCTTATTTGTAGAAGAATACTTTCAATCACTCCTTTGTTCATGTCCCAGTTCCCAGAAATTAATAAATACTTCAGATATACATCAAAACTACAGTTGAGTAAAACTATCTTCATTCTTATGGTGCCACTCCAGTTTTATGTCATTGTAACATTATTCCAAGTCCCACTTCCATAATTATTTTTTTTTGGCATGTAGTTTTTATGGACAGTAGCTACTCATAAGAGCATTTGAATAGAATTTGAATTATAGAGATGGACATCGTGTTCCAAATTCAAACAGCTAAGAGCTGTATTATGGTACTGTTCCACCTCAGACACTGGTGTCTTGGCTTGAACCTCTGCTCTACTGTGTGCTGGAAATGCTGTGGCCCTGGAAATGCTACTTGATATGCCTATGTTGATATCGACTTTCCTCCCTCTGACTTTGAAAAAAAGGTCTTTGAAAAGTAATTTTACAGTTCATTTCTATATCATCTATGGCAGAGAAACTTTGCACATGACTGCATTTGAGCATTTATTCCATTCCCTGCCTGTTCCTTATCTTTAAAACAACTCATTAAGACTATCACTATTTCCAAATGTCTTCCTGTGATCTTACTATCTCAGCAGTGTTCTAAATCCAAGAACACAAAGAAAGAATACCTACAAAATTAAATTAAAAATTAAAAGTTTCTTAGTCTTAACATTACCATTAATGCCACTTGTAATATTGTTATCAGAGTGCACAGTTATAGGGGCAAATGTGGGCTCCCTGTAGAAAGGGGAATTTAATGTAGGAACTGCAGCTCTCCCTCTTCTAACAGGCATTGGCTACTTGCACTTCAAATTCCACACAGGTGATGAAAGCAAATATATGTGGTGTAACAGCAAATCTAAACCAGAATGCTAATGAAAACTTTTTAGACTAAATAGGTCTAAAATATGGAGAGAGAAAAGATCTATTGAACTGCTGTTGCAGCTTAGTGGTAACAACACTGAGACCAAGAATCTTAAATGCATATATATGGTAAAATGCCTGTATATGAATTTAATGACTATTAAACCAATCAGAGTTTACAGATATATAACAAAGACTTATACATAGCACATCCTAATAAAAAAATACCAGCTTTACCATAAAAAAAAAAAATCTAGCACAAATAACCCATGCTAAAGGTTTAACTTCCCTAGAGACCCCCTTCCAACCTCAACTATTCTGTGGGAGTATGAACAATGTTTCTTGCTTGCATAAAAATTACAAGAAAAATCAATTCATACAAAAATTGAAATGAAATTAGTATTTTGGAGGTGAGACAGTTTGTGGAAGCAAAACACAACTCTGCATCTACAGGAGATCTGATTCTGACCTCTTGCAAATCACTTAGACAAAGGACTACTGTTGATGGCATTACACTCAATTTACACAAATCCAAGAATATTTACTCAGTTTTTACTTCCCAAATCTTTTCCATCTCAGCCAAAAGACTATGCAGTGAAAGAGAAAAGGGTGTGAAAAAGATGTCTTATAAAGAACCAAAGTGTGCTCTTTCTTTCTTTCTTTCTTTCTTTCTTTCTTTCTTGCTGGCTGGCCTGCCTGCCTGCCTGCCTTTTGTAGGCTTTCCTATCCTAAAGGTCTCTCTACTAAACAGTAATCCAGAAATTTTGACTTTTAAAGAATGTTTCAGCTGGCTTATAACAACAGAAGATTGCAGATAAAAACTGCCTTTAGACATTTTACAAAGCATGGCACTGAGTAGGAAAAACATGAACATCTAAAACTGGACTTTCAGAACACAAAAGGAACCCCTTGCAGTGAAGATTTTTATCTGAAATGGAAGGTGACTCAGGGTAAAGGCACTGTGCCATTATTTAGTAATTCTAAATTCAATTTCTTGGCTCTGACATTCTTAGCATACATGACCCTGCCCAAGTTGTTTATGGCTCATGCCTCCAGAGTCCAAGATCTCTGAGGTAAAGAAAATTCCATTTCTCTTTCTTCTTTTATAAAGCATTTTTGAATCTCGATCTTGTAAGACTGTCAACATTTGCAGCAAATTGTGGTTACAATCTTAGTCTGCAAAAGGCAGCTTTTCTACTTGAAAAAGAGTACAGAGCTTGGCTGGAATATCACACACC
The DNA here is from genome assembly GCA_013397195.1 of Hylia prasina. NCBI lineage: Eukaryota > Metazoa > Chordata > Aves > Passeriformes > Sylviidae > Hylia > Hylia prasina. Next base: position 334,086 of record VYXD01007330.1, read on the forward strand.
TGTGATACAAGCGTTGACAATAATTTTCCACAGATTTACTTCTTACTTTTCACATTATCTAAATGCACTGGTGTTGGATGAAGTCATTAAATGAGTGTCAAAATAGTTTGAAATTGGAGAACACAATGTAGCAACATTATTTATGGATAAAAATATATACATGTATAAATATTAGATCTAGAAACATTTAAAAAGCAAAGATGACAAATATTTTAATATTTGTTTAAAAGCAAGTATTTTTTCACAGCGTTTTGTAACCTTGTATGACTGTAATTATTTCACATGACCACGATACCCATCATGGTGCATTATGACATTTCTTTCCAATATAAATATAAATAAGTGTAGTAAGGTTCTTTGATTGTTAATGATTACTGGTGATTTTTACTCAGACTTTGCTTGAACCTCAAAAGCACTGTATCACTTGTGCTATCATGGAGCTCAAAGCAAACTCCTCCTTAGGACTCCCATTATAAGAAGAATAAATAAATATCTGACGTGGCAGATCTAAACTTTTTGAAAGGGAACATCACAGTCATGTCTACTATCAGAGCTACTAGATCAGGCATTTAGTGTTGGGAAAGAGTTCAGGCTAAACTAAAGAATCAGAGCTATGGTATGTATTTGGTCTAAATAAGAAACTACTCAGAAGCTGTGAAGAGGTTGGGCTGCTGACACCAGAGGTGTACTTCACTTTGATCTGCAAAGTCTTTCTTCTTCTGAAAGAGGGAAGAGCTGTGCTCTGACACTTGACTTGACAGTTTCCTTCATCAGGAAAAGATAGTATTTGTGCACAGCAATCTTGATTCTCAAATTGAGAGGAAGGGCACAAATGGACCAAAATATTGATCAACTGAGATGTCAAATATACATTTAAAAGGCAGTCTTGGGGGGAAAATGCACCTGCACAGAAACTGATATGAATCAGTCTGATTTAGGGAAACCACCTAATTTCACAGGAATTTGTTACTGCATGACAATCTCTGTTCTTGGAGGAAACTCTCCCAAGGACAAAAATGAATGCAGGTTTTGTCTAAGGAAATATTGACATGAGTCAAGAAATGCCTTGGAACAAAACCAGAGCTAACCCTTGAGATGGGAGCACTTCAGCTGTGCAGGTGTACCCAGGTTACTGAAGCTCTGACACCTCTCCAGGACTGGGGAGTTGAGAGCAGAAGCTGGGCTGCACAATCTCACCACAGCCAGCACTAAGACAGGCTCTCTGCACTCCTCTGCATTCTTGTCATTTACTGTCTGGGCTTGGCTGGAGTTCCTTGGTGTAGACAGCGCTGCACTGCACCTTGTACACTTAACATATGCCTGAGCTAATTACCACAATTGCAGCTTGACCTTCCTAGTGGGGCTGCTCTGGATTGGATTCTGCTTTCATGTAAGTCACTATAATGCAAACTAAACTTAGTCCTCCCTTTTCAGACTACAAATACGCAGCCTGTAACCAGCATTGCATGTTTCCTATGTAGCCACCCCTAACAGACAGAACAGCTGGTAAACTAGGCTCCTGACAGTGAAGTTTTGTGATACCAGCTTTGCATGTGATGGTGGGTACCTTCTCATCCATCTTAGAAAGTTTGCTTAAGAACACACCAGAGCACTTGGCTTCAGCCATCACTAGCTCTGATTTGTGGGTACTTAATCTGGTCTGCTGTTGTCTTGTTGGTAGCCATTTGTTAGTAAATTTGCTTAGTATTCTATGAGAGCTTGAAGTACAAATAAATACAGGTTAAAATAGAAAAATCTGATGAGGAGGAACCAAATGGAACCCTGTTTTTGCAATGAAGGCAAAACTGGCACCTGTGTTTATTATGTTGTCTCATTTCAAGTGAACAGCTTATGTACATGTTATTATATACGCATGTCACTATTTGTCAGCAATCCAGGCTCTTATTGTTCTTCTCTAGTAACTTACTCTTATATTTTTTCAGTGACAACGCAGGCAAATAATGGAGTACCACCTAAAGATAGCCATTCTCCCCCCACATCCCCTCTTCCCCACTCCTTCTTTCTCTATCCCTCCCCCAAAAAACACCCCAAACAAGCAAACCAGGAAGAAGAGTACTAATTAACAACAGATACAAATTTGATTTTTTTTTCTGGGAATTTGAATGAAAGTCAACAAAGGGCCAGCAAAAAATCATCTCAGAGCCTGGTCACTGCTGAGTTTACCTTGTCATTTCTGTTTTCATTACTGACCTTCTAGCAGAACGGTTGAACCTGCAAAATGTTCTTTCTCTCCCATGTGCTGAGCACAGTAAGCCAGCTGCTGTGAGTGCTGAGGCAATGAGGGCTGGGGAATAGGGTGGCAGCAAAGTGGATTACTCCAGCTGCATCTAAAAATGTATGAATTCTGCAGAGAGAGAGCAACAGGCCCTGCTTCAGAAAAGGGCTGATTGTCTTTTCTAAAAAAAAGGTCTTGGGTCAGTGAAAGGCTCAAACGCTCATATGAAGGAAAGAAACGTTGTCTTCATGTGAGCAGCATAAGGACAATTCTGTCCATTAAATACTTATTGGGAAAAGTACACAAATATCAGGGATTGAAAGAATATTTTGCAGATTAAACCTGGCCTGTCAGGTTTTTTCTGTTATATGTTTGTTTTTCCTGTGTTTGTTGGAGGTTTTTGTGAGCTTGTTTTTCTCTGTGTTGGATGTGTTGTTTGCCTTTTTTTTTTTTTTTTAAGTTGATTGGGTTTTTTTCCCCATCTGACAAGTAATTATGCAATTTCTTTGGCCTACACTTATGATAGTACTGGTTATGCTTTTACTGAGAAAAATGTCTTATTTTGCAAGCACTCTCCACTATTTCCTTTGAGAGACACTGTAATGCTGAGGCAAGCTTTTCAATTTCAAAGGCAGTTGATAATGCTTGCCCCATCAGAAGACAGAGGAACTTAGAAGTATCATAACCAGGTTCAGCACTATTTACCATTTCATTGACTCTGCAAACAGTATTAGCAGCCTCTCCCTTCAGGGAATGAAAACTACAGGTTAGCAAATCACTACCTTTCTGTTTTGTTCTGTTCTAGTCTAGTCTAGTCTTTCTTCAAATAACTGAAAGAGGACCCCTTCCCTAACTCAAAGGATAAATTTGGGTAAAAGATGATTATTTTCAAAGTCATTCGGGATTTTTCCCTGTCAAAGCCAAATGGCAATCAAAAATCTAGCCTTCATCTTCATGAGCTTCTATCTTAGCATTTTTCCTCTTCTGTTATCACTTTTTTTAGATGTGAAAATGAATATCAGTGGGAAGTTTTTGTATCTTCACCCTCCCTATCCCTCTTTCCAGTTCCCTCTGTCTCATCCACAGATCTGTGTATTCTAGCTTGAGAAAGAAAGAAACCAACTTTAATCAGATGATTATTTATCTGCAGACTACTGCAGTTTGGTAATCAAACTCATCTTACTCCTGTGTCATCACTTAAATATAATGCTTTTCAAAAGTACAGAATAATAGGAGAATTTTGTGCCAGATTTTACCTTTAAGGGAAGATGGATTCCTTATCTACTGAGGTGAACCAGTATTTCATAGCATGAAGATTACTTTTTAAAATGGATAGGACATACTCTGCTACTAATTATAGATGCAAATCAGGAAATGGTATATTGACCTTAATAGCTTCTAGTCCTTTAACAACTTGAATATGCCACTGCTCTAAAATCTCTTAAGTTTATCCGATTTAATGTCATAATCAATTTTATCTGATATTATGACAATTGAAGAGAAAGATGGTTTGAATTAAAAGCCTGGGGAAAAAAACCTGCACACACACAAAGCTTTTTAAAGCTCTATACAGATTTTCTTCTTAAGCTTCAAAACAGCATGGCAACCATGGCTTTTCTTCCTGGATGTAAAGCTAATGCCCAGTTTTCTGTATGTCTTAACTCCTGTGCTTATTTCTATGAAAAGCTTTAGCAGAGCAGCCTCCCAAAGTAAAAGATTAAACCTTTTGTCCCTGCTCCCATGAGTTTTAGTCCTGAGGAAAACACAAATCAAAATGACTGAAAAGGAAACATGATGAGTCATATTTACTCAGGGAGGGTAATAACCAAGTACAGAAAACTTAAGATATTGACATGATCTGATGTTCTGTTCGAAGGTAACTTAATCACAGGTTTTTGCACAGAAAGGATCCAGCCTTCAAACAATTGTGCTGGGCTTGCTGCCAGGAAGCCTCATAACTGAGTGCTGTTATCAGCCCTTTCTGAAAGGAAAAGCAGAAATAAAAAGGCAAAAAGGAAAAGTTCTTGGCCTTCCAATACGTTTGGCATGTTAGCATGCTTGCCAGAGAGGTACCCACTCCAAATACTGAATTTTGCCTTAATGAACAGAAGGACTCTGGCCTTGGTTCCTCATGTGATTTAAAAACAGGCCCGTCTGAAGCTAAACACTACTGATCAAAAGGGTCAGTATTTTGAAAGGTTGTGCCTTTTGAAAAAAAGGATGAGGAAGAGAAACTGGTACCTTCCCTAGAGGCTATCATCCATTTGAGGCTCAAATAGGGCATGTCTGATACCAAGGAGAGGGACATCAAAAGAGAAAAGCTCAGGAACAATTAGTCCAGAGCAATAAAAAAATGAGCTGAACAGAAATTCAGGCAGAAAACCTTAGCTTTTGTGAGGAAAATAATTCACATCAGCAAAACTAGCTCTAGAGTAAATATGATGGCCCTCAGTCTTGTTACTTTTTGTTTCTTCCATTCGTGTTCTAAAGTCTATCTCATTACGAATCTTTCTCTTGTCCAAGCTTCTTCATCACAAGCAGTAACTTCATGTCTTGTGTGTTCATCTACCATTACATCAGTTCCCTCAGCATGGACACCCCAGGGAATATGGCAACACCATTTTTATAGAAATTTGTATCAGAAAGAGTGTTTGTATCTGAAAGAGCGTGATCAGAAGGACTCAGGAAGTGATCACACCCGTGTATGTGACACTGGTGAGGCCGCCCTTGAATCCTGTGTTCAGTTTTGGACCCCTCACTACAACAAAGACATTGAGGCGCTGGAGTGTGTCCAGAGAAGGGCAAAGGAGCTGGTGAAGGGTCTGGAGCACAAGTCAGGATGAGAAGCAGCTGAGGGAGTAGGGAGTTTTTAGTCTGGAGAAGAGGAGTTTCAGGGGGACATGGTCAATCCTTTTTCTTCAGTAATTTCCACCCTCAAAAGCTGACACAGTATGGAAACGCTAGAAACACTTCAGGTTTTCTTGGGTCTAAAATTAAATCTCAAAAAAAAAAAAAAAAAAAAAAAAAAAAAAAAAAAAAAAAAAAAAAAAAAAAAAAAAAAAGTTGTGGNAAAAAAGAAAAGTTGAGAAAAGTTGCTGTGTGGTTAAGGAGAAGGAAACTTGTGCCTCTACTGGTTGTTCAGACAGGCTCCTGAATGTCTCTGTCTTCCCAGCAATTTTTGGGTACTGTTGATTTCTCCAACCGGTCAGAGACATCAAAAACATTGCTTAGATATTGAATAACAAAGTGTTGGAAACCAATGCTTTGCAATGGCATTCCTCTGGTATTTGTGCTGTCTACAGTGTTTTCTGTTATAGACCTGAAATTTTCCGTTTCAACTTCAGATAAAAGTGCTTCTCTCTGCAATACCTACACCACTGCGTCTGCGCCTATTTCTCCAATCTCCATCCCACAGAAAGCTGGAACACTGATCCACTGAGCAAGTATATTCTGTACATTCATTCCCCTGTTTGTTTTGATTTCTCTTACAGCCTTGTTACTGTTACTAATTCTCATGTCACTGCTGGATTGCTGCACATCTAGGGCACTGTCACCTAATCTTCTTGGCCCGTGGAGCTGCAGCCGCGTTACTCGTCTGGCCAATGTGAACCCACTCTCTGGCTCTGTCCCAGAGCTGTGGCTGGGGTTTTGGCTGAGCAGAGCCTAACATATCCCTAAGAACGTACTCTCTGAGCCGGGGAAAGCAGTTCTTACCTGTTGGCAGGCTGCTAGTGAGCTCCCTATGTGTTACAGAAACAAAATTAAAGTGGTGTGAGAGACAATGAAGGCATCAGATCATCTGCACTACACTTGCAGAACTTCAGAAAACTTAAGTTTAGGCCTTCACCCTGTGCTCTGCTACAGTAAGTGTCATGGCTGTGAGACCCTGAAAGTCTGTCTGGAGTTTTAGGAACGTATCCCCATCAAGTCTCTCCTTTCCATGCCATGTCCATCACAATTTCACACTGGAAGGGATAAAGATGCACAACTGCCACTATAGTGACCAAAGTCATATGGAAGATACAATTTAATTCAAATGTGGCTTTTCAAAATAGTTGAGGAAACACCGGATGGCGCTTCTGAGGCCAATTTTGGTATGTGCAGCCACAGTTCTGGAGCTAGTTCTCTGTAAGTGCTTGAAATAAATAATCCAATTTTAATTAACATGGGATATCATAACTCTTATTAAATCTAAATTGAATGCATGTTAGGGAACTTAAATTTATAGCATTGCTCACTACAAACCTCCAGAAGTGGTAGCTTCAATCCCATTACTCCAAGTTTTACCACTATGCTAAAAATGACCTGCTAAATTACTCTCCTGGGTAATGTGTAATGCCATAAAAATTAAACACTAATTTATTACTTAAATAAAAGACATCAGACAATGTCAGAGTGTTAAACATCGAGGCTGGCTTGTTTTGCAAACCATATTTTATGTCAGACCCAGCTGGTACTCCTTAAATGGAGCTCAAATAAACAACCTTTTTTTTTTTTTTTNACAAACAAAAGCCAAGATGGGCTCCTAGTGCTGAGTAGGGGATTTCAAACTTTTTTCCCAACATGGATCACATGGTAGTCGAGTGACTATATCTATGGCTGCCACTGGTGACTGAAAATATCATATCTTCAGTAAATAAACCCATTATTTATATATATCACCTCCTGGGACCAGAGGTTTAACAAAACACCCTGTCTGCAGTGTTATTGCTTTCAGTTCACAGGCTGCTTGTCTTTATCTCTGTTGCTTTGTGCCAGCTTTGCTAGCCAGATATGAGACTGATAATAACCTTTCTAAAGATTCAATTGCAACTTTCCCATTGACATAAAATGAAGCACAAGGAATTGTGCACAGGAATGACACCACTTTCTCTTTGATGGCTGTTTTATTTCATTTCCTCCTCCTAGAGTTTGTGCAGAACTGTGGCAGATCAAGCATCAATCTTTCCTCAACTCTGTTTCAGCAGGAAGAATAAAGCATACAATACATAATATTGCTGCAAAATATTCATTTTCCCCTACGTGCTGGCAGTTAATAATGATAATAAGCAATTATCTAGATTTTCCAAAGGACTACAAGGGCGAGGTAGATGACTGCAGACACGTCTCAGTGCTGAGTTTTCATTTTCTTGTATGATCGCTCAAGTTCAGCATCTTGCAGAATCCTGGTTTCTCTCCTCTGGCACAGGTTCGGGCACCTGAGCAATGCTGTCTCCTTAAAAAAAACCCCAGTAGATGGCAGCAGGGTACAAGCTTTTGGGAAAAGGAGACGCAGGCGACAGTTTTACCTTTGTATCTAAGGAAGCGTGAGCAAATAGTTCAGCTTTTTTAGATTTTTTTTTTCACCACTCCCTTCACTCCCCAGTGTGCAGAGCAGAAGGATAGGCAATTCACTATCCTCTCTGTGTTTCAAGCATCCTGCAGCTCCAGTTACTCAGGGGCTGTATGTGCCCTTGCTTTGCAGTTGCCATGTTGGTCTTGCATAAGGAGGGCAGCAAAGAAAAGCCAGTGGCTTCTCAAGGAGACTCAGCCTTGTCTCTCCTCTGCTTTCTTTGGAGCAGTTCTCCCTTTGTCACGCTGCCTGTGTGTCCCACTGCAGCGAGTTTCCATCCTTCCCGAGCCCCTGTGGCCCTTTGGAGAACTGCTTATCAGTTTGTCTGTGCACTTTAGAATTGAAATCCTGCACTCCTTCGTGCTGGCAGTCAGGCAGTAGCTGCCTCCCAGTCTTTTAAAGACAAGAGCTATTCCTAAAAACTACTAGCTGTAGGTTTTGGAGCTGAGGAATTGAGCACAGTGAGTTCAAAGCCTGCTGAGATGTCTGTTGTGACTATCCAGACACTAATCACCAGAAAGCTTCCCTCCTCACCCATGACATCGGTGGGTAATCATGTGGCACTGTCATCGACAGGTTGCAGAGAAGCAATAAAGGCAGAGGGTCTGACTGACAGCACAGGGTGAGAGCTGCTCTGCCATCATCTCCTGACACTTCTTGCTCTGCCACTAATGCACCCTGACAGTCCACATCCCAGCCTCTGGCACAGTGCCCCATGTCAGTGCTGGGACAGTATTCATTCTGCAGTCTTCCTTTGATATTTACTTTCACTCTGCCTTCCTGGTGCCTTTCCACTGCCGTGTCTTGAGCCACGCTGTAACTTCTCTGCAATATAGACTGGCTGCAACCCCTGAAATGCACTCATGCTTGCTGCACAATAAACACAAACCCCAGTAAAACAAGAGAGTTTCTGCTTCTTTTGTAAAATGCACAGATTGGTTTCATAAGCAATGACAAAATGATCACCTAAGACTGCAAAAGAATAATAGGGTCTGTGGCAGGTGAATAGGAGACAGCTGGAGGGGAAAGAGGCTTGGCTGGAGCAGCAGGTGGTATACTCCAACAGCCTGCTCTCTTCCAGGAGCAAAAGGAACTGCTCCAGGCAGATTTCAGCCCTCAGACTGATATTCTGCTTTCTGGGCTTCTCCACCAGTAGCACAGAAATATGCTGTCTGGAGGATCTCTCTGCATGAGTCAGTGTGAAAGGCAGGGATTTCTGTCCCCAGGTGCATGATGTGCCAGTTGGGTTCTGTGTGCCAGGCTGATGTGGGAGCAGGAGACACTCTGATAAATTGTACCTGACATAGCATTTCCTCAGATAATACGAGCTGGAAGACTGAAGCTCAAGATGTCTGTATGGACCACAAGAAGAATTCAAAGATAAAATGCAGCCTTATGGCTTGATGGAAATAGGTTTTTTTTACTTGAAAAGCTAGGTTTCTTAATACCAACCACAAATAGAATAAAAATCAGCCTTTACATTTTCATCACAACAACGGTCTCCATGACTTTTCTAAACTACATTCATTAATTTCCACATTTCTTTAGTAGCCTCTATGTTCTATGCAACTCATTTTCAGTATTTCCCTAGAGGCAAAAATACAGTATAGCAACCACTTCCAGGAGAAAAGCTCCTGTCTTTGGAAGGCATTCAGCTGCACACCTTCTTAGTTGTGCTGGACACAGGACACCAAATGTCCCACAGATACTCAAGGACATGAAAAAGGACAGTTCATCCCACTTTTGAAGATACTCTTGAATATCCTAGGTAACTTTCTTTCACAGCTCTGGAGATCCATACCTATGCAACAAACAAAAAGCAGGAGCAACAAAGGTATGAATCAAATGTCTGATGTTTTCATCATTATCCATTGATAATTTAAAATTGATAGTGACTGCCTGAAAAGTTTTGTATAAAAAGTAGTTTGAAATAAAAAAAAACCAAAAAAACCCAGTCTCTCAGACATGCTACTTTGAAATTTTTCAATCACACCTGGCATATTTATCACCTTCAAAGATGTGTACAATACACTGCTTCTCTATGAACAGGGGGATCAAGAATAAAATAGGGAAACCTATAAGACTGAATATGTTTCCTTAATTCCTTGAATATTTAAGGAAGTAGTCAATTTAATAAAAAATAAATCAAGTGGTTGAAAATAATCCTTATGAACAGGCTTAGTAGTCTAGTTTTCCTGGATTTCAGTTCCAGTAAACTTGATAGATTTCTGTTATGTTTTGTTTTATTTTAACATGCTGACTTCAGATGAGAATTATATTTACAAATACTAAGAAGCAAAACACATGCACCTCAGAGAGAGATGCATGGAGACATCTTAATGATCCACAGATCCATAAAACTTCTGACAATTGTCCCTTCCCAAATGAGCAGTGTGGTCTGCAATAGTAGGAGGAGTTGGTTTTTATTACTAGCTTTGCTCACAGACAATGGCTTCAGTGTACAGAAGATATTTCTTCTGCAGAAAGCTTCCTGAATTTCAACAGCACTGAGACAAGGTTCCCCAGTAGAAACACAGGTCTGCTAATTCTAACTAAATATCCATGATGATCAAAATTGGGAAAGACAGCACTTTGGATTAGTAAATGAAAGCCATTATTAATACCTACAACCTTGTAGTCTGCATCTGCTGACCACCCCTAATGTGAGAAGAGCTGCCCTACTGTGTGTGTCGATTATTATGAGCAAAATCAGCACACATTTACAGTCTTATAAATACCACAGAAAGCATCTGCACCATTCAAATAATGCTTAAATTAGGGAATCAGCAAGCCAACTCATTTTATTGTAATGAAAGGGCAGAAGAAAAAAATCTGGATAGATCTTTAGAGAGCTTTAAGGGTGAAAGAAAGCCACAGTCTACAGAAATAAATATTCATGTGAATTTACAAGCACAAGACAAAAATATCCCTCTACATCATAAATTGGACAAGAAAGTCTATGCTATCTGTATTTTCCTGATAGGGTTATAGTAAATGCTTCACATTCATATTTCATTCTTTATCTGCAACAAAGCTTTATGATGTTTTCCACTGGTAGTTGATGCTATTTGAATATATGGAAACCAAAATGGTAAAAAAAAACCCCAAAAAACCAAACCACAACAACAAAAAAACCCCACAAAAAACATGCAGAGAGAAATACTGCATTGTAATATGTTTAACATTATCCTCAATGGCAATGCTAATTTTGCTATTATTTTTTGATTCAGGACTTTCAGAGGGAAGTGTTACAGAAGTAACAGAAGACCCCACACCTATTTTGAGAATGCCTGTTACATTTCCAATCTTCTATTTTAAATGAAAAATCTCCCCTGTAATTATTCTGCCTCTTATTCAAACATCTTCATTCTTTGGATCAAACCAGCATCAGGCAGACTTCTTCTCTCAGTCCAGTCTCAGTCCTTAGAGAGAATGAAACAGTAAATTCCTATGTAAGCACTTCAGATCTTTTTCATTTCAGTAAAATACTCCAAATCAGATCTCTGCCCGCTGTTTCTGCTAGATAAGGACCCATGAATTGCTACTAATTTGGATGGATATGTTTTTAAACAGGAATAAATTACTCAAACCCTTCTGTGGATGTGAGCCATGGAGCAGGATATGAGGGTCTTAGAAAGTTAGTGCATTGACAAGGAAAGTGTTCAGACCCTTTTGAATGCAGGGTACCAATATGGGAGCTGTGTGGCTCCTTGTCTGCTCTTCTGTCACTTTCTTCCCCTACCAGCAGCAAGCTTCCAGCTGCAGGCAGTATTATCCGTCCCTCAAAATATCTCCTGGTCTGTCTGTTTCACCAGCCTCATATCATGTCCTCCCTTGATTGATTTCCTATCATTTACACATTGCTTTCAAGCTCTCTTTTCCAGCACCTGATCTTTGTTTTTAAAAACAAGAAACCTCCTGTTCACAGACCATATGTTGTCTGCGATCATTAGCCAGTTCTGGGAGTTCAGCCAGCAAGCAAATAGTGGGACAAGGAGTGATGGACTTGCAGAAATGTCCCTTCCTCCCATCCCTGTAGACACCCTGGCAAAAAGGGGAACATCACTATGTTAGGTGGAGGAAGGAAGCTTGTAAGGAGGGAGGGAGAATGTACAACTTACACAAACTTTGAAGCAGGTAGGAGAGGAATGTGTTTCATATTAGCCTTTTCAGGAACTGACCATCATCTTAATGGTGAGTTTTACTACAGTGGGACGAGTAATTTCCAGCTCAGATTGTTGATTTTTCCCTGACCACCTATTTTCCTGAAGTTATTTTCCAGACTATATTGAATTCTAAGCCTATTTTCATTTCTCCATTTCCTTTTACTCTCAACATTATGATCCTTACAAGCTCTCTGCCTGACCTCTTCACAAAGTCACGGGGCACATAGTCTCCCATTTTTCCTAGGACTGTCCCTAGCCAGTCAGTTATCAAAAGCGAGCTCACCAAACATGAACATTTAAAAGATTGATACATTTACAATAAAGGTAAAAATGAATAATAGGGGGAAAGTAATTTGAGTTAGAGACATTTAAAAGGAAGGCAGTTAGACACATTTAATTACTTCTTTATTGTCTATAATAACATGGTGGCAATGGTTTCAGCCTATTTTTCTTGAGCTGAGAGACAGTTTGTTATATGTTGTCTCCATGAATATCTCCAGCATGCAAATAGAATGCCTGGTAACTGCAAAAGGCAATTACTCTTATAACATATGCATAATGAAATCTGACTGCATTATCTTTTTGTCCTTAATAAGAATAGTTTACATTTTTGCAATTTGTGATGCATCTTCTTTTAAGATATGTATTTGCATGGCATTTTTTTTTTAAAGGAGGGAAAAAAGAGAAGTAATACAGTTCAAGTAGCCCCTCAAACATACATATATTCAGAATGTAATGATGACATTGCTAATTAAGCTGAAGATAAAAAGGAAGGACACTTTTTTACAAGGACATGCCTTCCTCACTAAAAGAGGAGACAACTGAGGAAGGGGGCAGCTTCTGACATATCTGGCTAGTGACAGCTGTCCCCGCAGAACAGAGCTGCACAGGCTAAAGCTACACCCAGCCCTTGCGCCTTTTCTTTAATTGGTGGGACTGCCCACCAGAAACATGCTCTGAGGCTGAGAACTTCACTGTCCTGTGCTGATGCCCTGGGGGATTACAGAGGATCAGTGCAGGTCCCAACACAGTCAATGGCTTGCAGAAACAGGAACTAAAATGTCTAAGTGCACAAGCATATCCATCTACCTGAGCTTTCAGTGACCCCCCTTTCTCACAGGACATAGAAAAGACCTCCAAGATCATCAAGTCCAACCTTTGACCTAATGTTGCCATTAAACTGTGGCAGTAGTGCCTCATCCACTTGTTTTTTTGAACATTTCCGGGGATGGTGACTCCACCATTTCCCTTTCATCATGACACACTCTGATATTATGGAGATTCTTTTACTGAATATTCTAAATAAGTAAGGTTGTGAGACTGAATCTGATTCAGCAACTCTTGTGTACTGTAGTCCACCAGTGTGGACTTCAGAGAATCCTAGGATAATTTGGGTTGGAAGAAACCTTAAAGATCATCTGGTTCCAAACTCCCTGCCATGGACAGGGAAACATTCCACTAGACCAGGTTACTCAGAAAAAGCTGGCACTGAGCACTTCCAGGGATAGGGCATCCACAGCTTCTCTGGGCAAATAGTTCCAGTGTCTCACCACCCCCACAGAAAAGAAATTCATCCTTATATCACATCTAAATCTAACCTCTTTCAGGTTAAAACTGCCCCTTGTCCTATCACTACAGACCTTGGTAAAAAGTCTCCCTTTCTGCTTTCTTAAAAGGCCCTATATTGCAATGCTTAAATATATAACCCTTTATATATTTAAGGGTTGCAATCCGGTCTCCCTAAAGCCTTCTCCAGGCTGAACAATCCCAACTCTCCCAGACTGCATCCACTCCTCTGACCATATCGGTGGCCCTTCTTTAGACCCACTCCAACAGGTCTTTTCTTGTGGTGGGGACCCCAGAGCTGGAGGCAGCACTTCAGATGAGATACCAGAAGAGCAGAGGGGCAGAATTTCCTTCTCAACCTGCTGACCACACTGCTTTTTATGCAGGCTGAGATCTCGTTGCCTTTCTGGGCTGCAAGCATCGACATCCAGAGCAAGTTTTTAGGGAGTTTAATAGGAGTGCTGAACATTCAGACAGGTATTTGATTCAGTTCAACATGAATAATACCTGGGTATCTCTGAACAGACGTGAACATATTAGTTGAAATAATGCGTTTTTGTTTGGTCATAAAGAATTACAGGTATTCAGATAACCCATTTAATTTAGCTAATTAGCAAACTGTCTTTATATGCTTGGTTTTAAATAGATGGATAGATGATGGTTTAGCAAAAAACTTTAATCCCAGCAGCTAATGCTCATTGTTCTACTGAGTCACATTGAGCTCTGTTTCAGTATGTCAGAATGATGGAAGATGCAGCCCATCAAGCTGCCAAAAACATGAAGTGTGGAATATAAATAGATGTTTTTAGTGTCACAGGTGCTGCTGAATTGTCTGGAGACATATTATTCAAATTTGCAGGTAATACTCCATCCATAGAACACAATGATCATGTTCTCTGTTGTTTCTTGAAAGCACTGTCCTGGAAATCGTTAACAAAACTAGTTTCTCATGGGGCATGGCAAGGTTGTACAATCTTAGGTCTCTTTTCATCCTGCCTATAGCCCCCCTGTAACCTAAAACAAGAGTTTCATTCTATTAGATTATGCCTGGTACATTGCATGCTTTTGTTTTTTCTAGTGTTGAGCCCTCTCAAGCAGAAGAGATTATTTTTTCTGGGTCATATACATATGTATTTGCACCATCATGGTATTTGACTTCTTTGTTCAAGTGTGATAAAAATGCATGGGTTGGGATACTGCAAGCCAAAGAATAAATTGTGAATGTAGCAACAAAAAATACTGCTACTAATAAATTATTGTACTCTCTGTTTCTTCAGTTTCCAGGTCCTGAAGTATCTCCTTCAAAACATGCTGGCCACATGGAAAGGTCTAATGTAGCCCTGGTCATGCCTGGAAGAGTTGTCTTCAGGCTGAAGAAGATTCTGGTCTTTGCAAATACATCTGCAATGCCTTGAAAGTCCACCACAAAGTGCTAGGATTACTGGGCTTTTTTCCTGTCCCAGGTTCCTCTCCACTCTAGAAACTAGGCAATATACTGTTTAGTTACCCCTGGCCCATGTGTAAGTCTTCAACGCACTTCCTGAGAATCACAGCACAGAGTTTTAATAGAGATCTTGTCTAATGGCTCCCCTTTAAGTTGATTAAGTATTGCCATCCTAATTCCACATTGTACGGAGGAGGCAAGTGTTGCAGAAAATCAGAACTACTTTGACATCTAAGTCTGTGACAAAGCTGGCATCAGGGTCTCTCAGGACATTCCAGTCAATCTTCCTAGAAATACCTCCTTTCCACCTGGCATAGCAGATAAACACTAGCCAGTAAAAAGGAATCTTATTTTATGAAACACAATAAACCTTACCACAACCTCAGGATGGTGTCATAGTAGTCCTGAGTTTTGAAATTTCAGCTTTCATCCTGGCAACATTTTAATGCAATTTTTAGAAAAATAACAGAAAGCAACCAACATCCTTAACACTCTTATCAACAAATACTATGCAAGAAGTGGAGGCATGAGACATGAATTAAATAATAATAAAAAAAGAATCTTGTTATTTTTACTTTGAAACTGCAAAAAATCATACCGTCTTTTCATTGCATTGTAATTATTGCAATTATAGAATTTTTTAAAAAGTCCTGTAGTAGCATATGAAATCTGAAAGTAGATTTGCTAGCAAAGAAAGGCCATGTATATTATTCATAGAGAATGAAATCAGAGTAACTAAATGATGGATGGTGGAAAATGGACTGCATTTTTAAAGGTGATGTTGTAACATTAAGTGTTATTAGTAACAAAGACAAGCATCTTCTAAATAGTGCCCTTAGCTACAAGTCCAACTCACACAAGCAGATGGTTATGCCCACAGGGAATGTGACTGAAGTTTGGATTTTCCAGGGTAAATCTGACTGCAGGACTGGGAGATAATTATCAGAGGATGCAATCCAAGCTGTGACAATTCACCATTTTCACATATTTCATCTGCATTTTGCATGTACGTTTGGGTCCCAAAACTTTTGTATAATTTTTTTTTCAGTGTGTTTTGTGGCAATTCTTGAAGTCTATGGGGGCTACTGCAATCCTATCAACTGTTCCTAGTAAATAACTTTAAATCTTATTTATATTGTGACTCTGAAGTGGCTGTGTGTGTTAGTAACCTTACACCAGTAGTTCTCAGGCTAATATTCCATAAACTTCTTTTGCAATAACACTAGCTTGCTGCTATACCATCCAAGGCTCCCAAGTGCTATATCAATAAATATAGCTTTTTATGACATTCTTTTTAAAGATAAATCATTCCAAATGGAATGCTGGTTCAATATTTTAACTCTTCAAACCCTTTATTTCTAACACTCTGACTTTAACCTTCCTCTCACAAATTGTAGAGGTTAACTTGAGTGACATTGTTGAAATACATGGCTTGTCTGTGATTCCTACAGATTAGGTGTGACTTAGGTAGCTGCAGTCTGGCCTTTAGTAACCTAGAATCATAGAATAATAGAATATTGTGAGTTGCAAGCGACCCATCAGGCCCCACACAATGCTCCAAGAGTCACACCAGGTCTCTAAGATCATTATCCAAACACTTGAACTCTGTCAGGTTTAGTGCTGTGACCACTTCCCTGGGGAGCCTGTTCCAGTGCCCAACCAGCCACTGGGTGAAAAACCTTTTACTTATATCCAACCTAAACCTCCCATGACTCAACGTCATGCCATTAACCCACCACAATATTTTATAATTCCTCTGGGAGGTTGAACAGTACATATGCTGCACACATTCTTAAATGGCAATAAAGACTCTAGATTACATGATCATACAAGGGTTCAAGACCTTCAGTTTCCCAGGACATTTAGACAAAAAATGACAAAAGGAGAGAAAATAGTGTGGAAATCCTACATGTTTTTCTGTGATCTGTATACCATCAGTGTTTCAATTACTCAAAATCATTTCATACACTGTTTTTTTAGGATTCTTCAGGGATTTAATTTACCCTACGGCTATACATACCTGCTCATTTATTTTTCCACAGTTTTCTTTGGAGTGCTTCCAAACATAACACTGAGTTTCAAAATCAGTCATTCTATCTTGCTGAAAGACAAACAACTTTCCTTTCTTTCCTTACCAGTCTGTGGTGATTCATTTCCTAGATGTTCTGTTCACCCCAAAATGTACACTTCATTGCTGAGTTGTAACCCTTCCCTAAATTGTCACTCATTGTAACTCCTGACCATCACCTTGTCCTCGGTGCCTTATGGGTTTACCCAACCCCTCCTACCTTCAGTATCACATTTGTCCAAGCCTTGGAACTGTCCCCTCTCTGGTTCACTCTTAAGTGGATACACGAGGGATCAGCTCTCTCTCTATCTGGCCGGTCTCTCAGGAGGTCTGTCTGTCTGTCTGGTCTGGGGCTGGTCTGGCATCCCTCTCTGGAGGCTCACTGGGTGGGGGCCATGACCCCTCCAGGGGAGGGACCCCCAAATAAACCCATCTAATCAACACCCTGAGAAGCCAGGTCCTGTCTTGCCTGCCAATATGCTGCTCTCAGCTGCCACACAACCAAGAGACTTCTCCCCAAAGGCTCCAGTAAGGCTCTTGTACCTCCCCTTCCATCCTGGACCCAGAGGTATGTTGCCCTCGACCTCTGCAGCTGCTAGCCAGGCCCAAAAGGAGCAGAGAAGAACCCAACACCAGTCCTCTACTATGGCCCAGGGAAACATAGGTAACTTCTCTCTGGCTCTAACTCTGTAACCAGCTGTAAAGCCTGTGGATGGCTAAATACTTATCAAAGTTTGATCTGTGTGTCCCTATTTCTATTCATGAAGTTGCTCAGGTATAATTAGAAGCTTATCCATAATTACAGAGTGGCTTTTTGTCCCCACAGAATGAGGCACACAGATGGATACTATAATGGAAATTAGTCAGCAGCCTGTCCATGATTGATGAGTCGGTAAAGTGCCCAGCTCCTACCCTTGCTGGCGTGTAGGTGCTCTTGGACCTAGGCAGCATGAAAGAGAGCAGACAGCATTCCAGCATTCACATTAGCAGGTGGTCCTGAGCAAGCAAATCTCCCAAGTGAAAGATGACATCCTTGCATAATTGGTTTTCAGACCAGAATTGTTTTTAAGTAGAAAATATCTCTCAGATAAAGATGCAGTACTGAACTGCTTCTTTGAGCTCTTCTTTTTGCCTTAGTAAAAGAGAAAAATTCCAGACAGATGAGACAGGGACAAATGCAGAGAGAGTAGTCCTGTATTTACTTGACTCACATTACTAAACATAATTTGAACATGGGATCTGGCCACATTCATGGTTCATCACTGGACTCAGCACACAATGCTGAATCTCCTATTAATTCTCCAAGAAAGCTGTCAGGCTCCATTTTGATCTCATGCCTAATGAGAAAGGCTTGTCATGCCCTGTGAAAAAGTACTGGGCAAGCCTTACAGGTTTCTAAAATCTCATTTTCATTCCCTTCCTTTCTGACTCTGCTGCGAGGAACTCAGTGCCACTGTTCAGAAATGCATGAAAGGGAGACAAAGCGATGCAAGTGTGAGCTGGCTTGAATCATTGCCTGCTTCACTGCAGCCAGGAGATCAGCATGCAGGAAACATGCTAACACCTGGGAAGTGTAGACTGAGGCACTGCACCGAGGGACTTCAGGACAGCTGGATTAATGAACCTGTGCTGGAAACTTCATGTGGGGATCCTTTTTTGTCAAAAAGGGAAAGAGAGTGAATGGATGAAAATGAGTGGTAAAAGATGATGAGAGTAGTAAAATAACTTTTATCAGTCTCTTGAGATCAAGTATGAGAAAAGGAATGCACGTGCTTCACAAATGATTATATTTAAAGGCATATTTTTTTGCTGTCAATCTCTTGCCCTCTGATCAGTATAAAATAGGACTATTGAGTCTAATCAGTGCAGGGTGGAAATCCTTATTGTCTGAAGTGATGTGCATATAGTCCTGCTGCACAGTAACTAGGGCAGAGAGTTTCTGACAAAATGTGTGATCGTTTCTGCCTCGTTTGAATGAAATTATCTGTTTTAGTTTCCTTTAGTTTCCTTGAAAGTTTAAATTTTTACTGTTTCTGGCTCTTGGGATCTGATCATTAGTCTTTTGATTGTGTAAAAAAATGAGCTTCTGAAGGCACAGAAATATGTAGAAATTTTAGCTTCCCTCAGCTGCCCCTCCCCTCAAAATGCCAAACTCCAAACTGAAAAAAGAAAGAAGAAAAAGAAAATGATTCTAGCTTTAATGATTGTATTATTATTATTATTTTTTTAAACCATGAGATTCATACTCAGAAACTAGAAAGCAGTGAAAGGAACCTTAAAAAACCTAGAATCACATGGAGTATTATAAACAAACACCTGCAATTACAAAACAACAATATACCAAACTGAACGCCAGATTAAAAGTGTTTATGCCATGTGTCTGTAGAAGCAAATGTAGAGAGAACAGTTTCATTTAACAGCTGTAGGTACTGCATTGCTACATGACATCAGATCTTTGTCCTCTGAGAACTTTTAGAAGCTTTTCCTAAAGCTGATTGCTATCCCAAATGGAATTTAATACTTCCTATACACTGAATCTGTAATAAGGTTCATTTGTACATGCTGTTGTGAAACTGTCACTGGCAAATACTGCATACAAAGAAACTGTAAACCTCTAGCTAATATGCTGCTTAATGCCATGAAAACCAATTAGAATGTCATTATAAGAGCTGCTTCTTCATCTACATGGGATAAATTAATAACTGGCATTAAATATATACTTTCAAAAATTTGGAAATAGCCCTACAATTGCTTTGTGCAGAGTTCACAATTACCTTCAAAAATAATTGAAAAATAAAACTCACAAAGGCTGTAGGAATCACTAAATTAACTTTTCCTATCTACTACCCAAAAGACTGTTCAAATCCCCTTGTGTTGCCCAAATCCCTTCAAAAGAATACATGATAAAATGATAAAAATATTAAACACAATGCAGGAAGTGATAAACTATGACTAGCCATTGCTTTAGTAGACTAATCCTTTGAAACAAACTTCCTAGAAATCTTAGTTATTATTTACTTACTCCTACTTAATCACATAGTAAAAATAAAAGCAGAAATAATTTTTGCAGTATTTCAGTAATGAACAAGTAAATTTGTTCAGATTCTGAGATATGCCCTGTGATGGGCAGGACAGGTGTGGCAAACAGGGCTAAATATCCTCTCGTGTGTCTCTAATACTGAACAAATAGATGGGTTTGTCCATGCAGTATCAAAAATTAAAGCAGCTCCAGGGATTGCTGCTCACATCTCCCCTTGAAGCTCTTCCAAAGCTCCAGTTAAATCTCCTTCATTTCCGCTGCTGCTAGGCTCATTTTCCAGCTTCAGAGGGAGCAGTGGGGAAACAATGCAGACTCCTAAGATCTTCCTTCTAATACTCTGTCCTATGCCTTTCCCTCCAGTCGTGGCCCAAAACTAAGACCCTAATATGACAAGGAGAATTAAGTTTCCTATATCGGGAAAAGTTTAAAAGATCATAGTTCTCAATGGAAGGGTAGGATTTACTCGAGATAGTCCTGAAATGCAGATTTCAGTTTTATATTGCCCAGATATTCAACTTTTTAGAGCAGTACTTATCAGAAGTCCCTTGCATTCCACTTTACATGAACACTATGAAATGAAGAATGTTTTGGGATTTTATGTATATAATTTTGTTATTTTCATTCTTGCTTTACTTCAGCTGCATAATGTTCACAGGCATTTACTCCTTGTAAGTGTTGCAGGTTTTGTGACTTACAACTTGCATTGGAATATGATTTGGACTTGCCCCATTTGAATAATGTTTGAGCAAAAATTCAAACTACTTCCCCGTCTGCTCCCCTGAAAAATGACTTCATGAAATGCCAGTATGTGGTTTATTTTCTTGAGAATTTTAATATCAAATGTATTCAGCTGAAGTACATAAGAGTAAAAAAAGTGTGGGCTTCTTTCCCAACAGTCTGTTCAAATCCAGACTTGAGAAATAAAGGTATCTTTCCTCCTTTGAGTTAAGGGAGTAAGGAGGAACATAGCAATTCAGCTGATAGCTGACTGATGCATTTCCCCTGTTTTCCAATTATACTTTCACTGTCACTCTCATAAAAAGATTCACAAGATTTTAATTGATTGACACCTTACTTTAATTGCTTGTGATGGTTTTCATTCTTAGTGATTTGCCAGGACACAAATGCTTTGGTTCCTATGCAGCAAGCATCACACATGCTAGTGTGATTTAAAAATGAAAACTGCTACTGTTAGCCGTGGAGAGAAAAGAAAGAGGATGAAGATGGGGCCTCCCTACATTGGAGAAGATCTGCAATGGACATGGTGCAAGAAGGGAAAATGTAATAGGTATACTCTATAGTTCTAGAAAGATACTTGTGTTCACAAACAAAGAAAACTGAAATCTAGGGTAAACATTTCAAGCTGTTGTCCTGGAAGGATAACCCCCAAAAGCTCTGAAAATGATAATTTTTCATGACAATGAGAAGTGGAAGGCATGTCAGTAGCGCAGCTTTAGCCTGAAACACATCCACATTTCTCTCCAAGAATGTTTTGGAGACAGAGTGGATAGGGTCAGCTCTGAACATACAATGTATGGATCGATTGGTAGATCACAATTTTACACTATTTATGTTGGTAAGGACATTGTAGACAGCAGTGGACTACTCTTTAGGTTGTGCCACAAGACAGACAGATTATCTGTTTTCCCTTGTTATTTTTCTCAGTGCAAAAACCCCTGCAAATATTCTAGAGAGCAAAACATTTAACATTTGGTTAGAATATTAAAAGTAGATTGTGAATATGCTGAATAGCCATCACTTTTAAGGCTATAAAAAGTATATTTATTCTAAATCAGTTTACTGTAAAACTTAACTTTAAATTGAATTTATGGTATGGTATTATTAGATGGTATTAATTTATGGCATTATTAGATATGCAATTTTAAATGTCCTCTAGAATAAGCAGAAAAGCTATAGCTGTCAAAATATATGACTCTGTAATGTCTTGCCAAAGAAGCTTTGAGTTGCATATAGAACAAATTATACACTTCATGTAGTAAATTTGAACACCATTAAAATAACTAAGCACTTTGCAGTAGTGTGATCTGAAGCTATGATCCTGAGATGAGTCCAGCAAACCAGAGTCAGCTCACAGTTTGGGGGGAAACGGGGTCTTCCATCTGAATTTTTTTGCTGCTAAAACTGTGGAATTGGTATTTATTTGGTATTTGGCATTGTAATAGTTATTTCAGCAGTTAACAAATGATTTAGAACAGCATTTGAAGGTGCATTAGAATTGTTGCCTTTAAAGTAAGCTTTACTATTAAGAGCTTGATCCACTGCAATCATCCAGGTTTCAGAAGAATGTTATCCTCACATAAACATTAATTAGCCTAACTAATTCTGAGTAAGGATGAACCCAGCACACAGTTTGTGCTTTGATCAATTACATCTAAAACTCTTCTAGCACTTTTTTAAGGAAGCATGCTAGTTCACATATCTAAGGAAAATGTAAGGAGGGAATCTGTGTTCTGCCTACAGTTTTTTCCCTCCCTTAATTTTCCAATTAACTTATTGTGTGGCTCTTACAGCTGACAGTTAAACCACTGAGAGGCTCCTTAAACCAGATTTGAATACAATAAATACTTTCTTCCTTTCCTGTAACCTGTGAAAAGATGCAAATAAAGTCAGGATATCTTGGGTTTTCCTAAAACCCCAAACCATAAAAACCTGCAAATAAGATCTTCTAGAGATTCCCTAAAAAATCTGCTGAGTGCAATATGTTTCAAATTCACTAATTTTACTACTAATAATGAGAACTCAACTAAGTGTCACATTTTATGGGAATCCGATATTTAAACCAGAGATACATAAAGTGTTTTTAGACTTTGTCTGTGCTCTAGTCTCTCTTTCTGAATAGCAACTGTTACTTTTTGCACAAAAATACACTGCATGAATGTATCAGTGGTACATTTCTAAGAGTTTGTTTAAGTAGTCTTTGACTTTTGTGTCTAATTGGTATTAATGGGCAATTCTTGACTCTGGAAAACATGACAAATCATGAAGAAAGGTGCAAAATATTATTACCCAAAATAAGCCCACTACGCAATTACTTTCAAACATGTTTGTGATTCTGATATCAGAATTCTCCTTCAAGGGAAAAATACGGGATGAAAAGATGGGTTGAACACAGCCTTGAAGTATGCCTGATATCACGGAGCTGGATGGATAGAAATGTTCAGTATCTTACCAGCATTTTTTTTTTTCCCAAGTGTACCAGGATCTGAACTCACTTTCTTGCATTTTCCTTAGGGAATATCATGTTATAATTTTGCTTGCAGTATTATGTAGAAATTATGAACACTTTCTTTTGACATAGTGGCTTTTATTTTGAACTCCCCACTGGACAGTCTTTATATACTCTCCTCATATCTGACAACCAGAAAGGTTTCCACGGACTTTTAGTTCTGTCTCTCAAAATTATAAGCAAGCTATACCATGGTGGAATGAGAAGAGAGCAGTGGGGATGTTTGAAGAAATTATAAACCTTGCTTTCTCCAGGCGGCCCAAACTGATCTGTTTCTTCTCTGCCTGCAACAAATATATCACTTCCTACCTATGAAGTTGTCTGCAATATGTTAAATTGCTTCCAAATCATATTTGTGTTCATAAACTCACATAAACAACTTACTGTAATTTCCCAAAACATTTTTTTCCCAGAGCCTTTGATGAGGAAG
The DNA here is from genome assembly GCA_013397195.1 of Hylia prasina. Taxonomy (NCBI): domain Eukaryota; kingdom Metazoa; phylum Chordata; class Aves; order Passeriformes; family Sylviidae; genus Hylia; species Hylia prasina. The sequence continues at coordinate 357,615 of VYXD01007330.1, forward strand.
GTGCTCCTATTTTGTTTCATTATGGGAATGATAAACTTTCACAAGTTAAAATTAAAATTAGAGTTTGTGGTCATTCTTTGTTATATATGGTTTTAAATTATGGTGACAAAAATATCAAATTGTTTATTGCTGAGGGTGGTACTTGAGCATATGTGCAAAAGAAATAACATTTAAACATGTTAAGAGCTGTAATAACATTAAGCTTCACAATCTCTGTTTTGATCTAGTAAGATTAAAATTGTATTCCAAGTTCCAATTTTAAATTTCATTATCTGAAATGATATTATGCCTATTTTATTATTATTATGAGCAAAACAAACAGCAAATTGACCAGAGCTTGATATCTAGGAGATTTTGATTCAACCAACTCAAGTGCTAATTCACTACTTAATCCAAAGGATTTGGTGAGGAATTCCGGGGGAAACATATATAAGTACTAGTTGAATACTGTGGAAAGAAGTCCCTGGTCCTTAGCCACGGCATATCTTTAAAAAGATCCCAGAATCTCTAAATCATCAGCCATCAGCAACTCACCCAAGAAAACACTGCATTTCTACTTTGTGAAAAAGAGTATTCATTCAGTTCTTACTATTCTTACACTGCTTCTATTATCTAATCTCAATTTTTGTAATCAGGACATGTATTCTACAGCGCAAGTGGCCAACCACTTCTCCTCTATTGCATAGTCATGTCTTGGCTCTTTTAGCAGTGAGGTCTTAAAGACAGAAAGAAAAGAGGAAAGAAACTTCCACACCATCTTAGTACAAAAGCAAGGAACAGAGAAGAATACATAAGCTTAAATACAACTGTGTGATGACACATACTAGTACACTTCAGAGTTCTCCCTTTGAAACGTCTGTCCTGCATATACAAACTTCCTCTCCAAAAGCCTGCAGGATCCAAGTAAACAGCCTCTCCTTCAACTGCAGACTCAGTCTGCAGTGGGTTATATCACAATACCACATGCTGTCACACAAAGAACTAACATGACCCACTGAGTATTGAAATCTAGGTGTATGTGCATACATTGTTTTCAGGGGAAAATAGATACACTTATAGCATGTCTTCCTAGAATGGGCCTTGCTTTCACACCACAGTTGCAACAATGAGGCAACTGAGGGAGCTACATCCTATATCAGAAAATAATATTTTGTGCACCATGATCATAACTGACCAAGGCATCTATTTGTTTTACTTAGAATGCAATGAGTGTAGCACCCCCACACTCTCCCAATGAAGGTCAACATTCAAAAAGTTCCTAAAAATTGCGTAGGAGCATTAATAATTCACAAAGTTGAATTCCAAGTATTATTCTTAGCGTTACGAAGAAATTTTTCTACTACCATGGAGTTTCTGGTCATTATCTGACTCAACCAACAGATTTCACTGGCCATTTGGTAATGATCCTTGTCTCACCCCTAAAAGAAGATAAAATTCTCAAAGTCTCAGTAGGAACATCAGAACGATTAATAGTGGCTGTGTATGCACAAAGTTACCTCTTCAGTGATGCCATCTCCTTAAGGGTGCATTAAGCATAAGCAAAATATGTTTTCAATACATTGATTTTCTTGAATGCTATCCATTTCTACTCAGTTTCCACTAGTTTCAATTTAACTATTGGAGTCAGTAGTTAAATGTTGTCTTATGGCGTTTCAAATTATAAATCTTTAAAACTATGTTAATAAAAGGTGGGCTTTCCTTTTTCTGGGAATAATGCAGATGCAAATGTCACTGAATTTGAATTGAAAAAGAAAATTAGCTTTGTCAGCAGGAACATCAGGGAAAGGTAACCTGGTACTTAATTTAGGTCAAATATTCATAGTAGAGTACAAATTAAAGTGTTCCTTTAAACTATTGCTCTGTTTCTGATGGGCCACTAAAACCTGAAACAGGGAGATTGATTTATTTTCTTTTTCTAAATTAAAATATTGGTGAGCATCGTGAGCTAGCTCATATCACAAAAATAATATGAACTGAATACATAATTTCCTTTGGAGCTATATAAAAAATATTCTCCCTTTGCAAGGATTTTTTCATATCTATTAAGAATATAATTAAATGAGCCAAAGGAAAGTAATTGGCACACAGGACAAGGATTTTTTTTTTTTTTATTATTTCTATTGTAATGGTACTTTACAGAAAAAATAATTAGAATAATATTATTATTATCACTTCACTAAATCATGCTATTCTATTTTAAATTATGGCATTTAAGCATTTGCTTAATGTTGAAAATGGCCATTAATTGCTCTGCTGTACTGGTTCCAATATCATTACCTTTGAGTTATTTGATCTGGGCTGACCTCCCCTATAAGAATTTAGTTGTAAAAGTTAAGAAGATAGTGTCACATTGAAGCTCCATGCAGCTTTCTTCTGCCCAAGATAATTGTGAAGTCCAGGGAAGAGTAAAATACCAGGAGAAGCAGATATTAATACTTCAATACTTTAATACTTTCAATATTTTCTGAACACTCACAAGTCTGTACCTCAAATCTGTGATACAGAAGTGTCAATATATTTAACAACTCTGTGTATTATTTTCCTCCTTGAATTTGTCAGTCTGTTTATGAATGATGTAAAATTTGTAGGGTCCTGTGACAAGGACTTCCCATGCAAAATTATATTGTTTTGTAAAAAAAATTTTTGCAGTTACCTTTGCTAAGGGGACTGAAAATGAAAAGAAGTTTTCTGAAAGAGCCGTGTCCGCCTGTTGTAAAGGTAAAATTTGGGCAGGCAATTGCAAATTGCCTACCTTCCTAAATTTCCCTAGTAACTTCATGAAACTCATTTGAGTTAAAGGGTTTCATATGCTGCTGAACACTGTATCCTACAGCACTGTAAGTCAGCATCAAGCAAACTTGTTTGTATTTAAAAAATCGCTTCAGAGTACTTTGGGATCAAAAGTATAACTCAAAAATATAAAACTACAGCTATTTTGCTTCTTACAGTCTGGAAATCTCTTGGTATGCATGATGGTGAATATGCTGTACATTTCCCTATTACAATTCATATTGAACTTGAGACTCTGGTATGTTTCAGGGAGCTTTTGTGTGGGGTAAAAATAAAAATGCTTGTTAATCTACACTTGGTGCAATGCATAATGAAGTTCATATACTACTCTGGAAACACTTTCAGAGTAGAAACAGCACTGCTTTCTGAAAGCAGTTTGAAAGCAGTCTGACAGCAGCACTGCATTTTTTAGCATTTAATTTTTTTCCTCATTACAATAAAACCTGAAAATTTACATTCTTCTAATATTTTTCATGCATTCCCCAATCCCAAACAAAAGCAAAGTAGAATCATGAATGATTTTAATTTCCACTCAAAATTTAAATTCCAACAACTTTCAGAATAAATTTGTATTTAGGATACATTGTTGAGCATCAGCAGTTGAAGAAAGGAATTTTGATTCCCAAAGTTCTCTGCACAGCAGGGCTGATAGAGCTGTCTCCAGACAGCTCATCTCTGATGCTCGATGAACTGAAAGTCAATTTGATGAAGAAAGGGTATGGAGAGATTTTGTCTTTCCTGCTGGAAACAGGAGAGTTCTAAAGGCAACTCCTCACCTTCTGGGCACGGCAGAGAGCCAGGCAAGCTCTGGCACACTGATATGATTGTGCTTTTGAACCACATGAAGCTGTTCTCTTTCTGCCTTCACTCTGCTTCCAGTTAATATCTCTGGGAGATATTAACTCTGGGAGAAGGAGATGGGAAAATGAATTCAGAATATAGAAAATATAAAACCCCAACAAACAGACAAAACCAAACAAGAACAACAACAAAAAAATCACCCCAGAAACAACTCCAAGAGGCCAAAGAATTTTTTTGGGGGGTGAAAAAATCAACAAAGATAAAAATATAAAATATATATGTTAGATTTTAAAAGAGCATACCCTTCATGTAAGGCCTAGGATCCTTCCATGCTTGTAAAGTTTCTTTTTTTCTTGCATTCTCTATTTCAAAGGTATAAAGTAATGAGTATTTTGAATGGTGAGTATTTTGACTGTGGATCCTGACAACAGGGATTCAGCTGAGCCTGAGGTGAGTGTGTTAGCCCTTTAGTGTTGCACATGCAAAAATCTGGCTCAGTCAACTGTCCATAAATGTTGACTTTTTAATGACAGCTACACTGTTTCCTAGATGTATATTATTTTAAGTACTTCAAAAAAATTGCAAAGCAATACTCCAGCATTTACTAATTCATCAGCTGTTACAGCTAGAAGCAACTCTTGATGCTACAGTGTCCATTTGATTTGAATCAAATAGCCTTGTGGCAAAGGATTTCTTTAACCCATTTTTGGAATTGGAGGAGACCTAAAATAGTATAAATGTGAGCAAGGCAAAATGCATTTAACTGATTTTTAAAAATACTACAAAAGCTTCATGGAAATACCAGGTACTGTTTGCAAGAACTTTTTTTTTTTTTTTTTTTTTTTTTTTTTTTTCCTTGGAGTGTATCTTTTATATAAATTGTAGATACAGCTACAGGAAGAGCATAATGTGGTTAAGACCAACAAAACACCTCAACCATTATATATTACACATTATATATTACAATATCAAGTCTAAATTTACACTTGGTAGTCTTAATCTGTCCAAGGGGGTTTGAAGTAACTTCTATTTAAACATATCCAGATAAACTTAATGCTGAACATTTCGGCTATATATGCCTATCATTCATAAATGCAGAGGTAGAAGGAGTAAGACAGTGCTTATTTACAGGTAGCAGAGGAAAAAAACCCAGGATTTTGTTTCCATCTGCCTTTCAATATTATTAAATGAAACAAACTAACCTAGAACACACAAGCAAGCAGGAGCACACATGATCAACTGTCAAGTAATTTATATCACCCTTTCTGGAAATGTGATGGATTTCCTCCATTTTATGGAACCAAGAAAAGCATTGGCGACCAGCTCATGATCTGGAATAGTCCAGGATAAATACTTTGGGTAACAGGATTAGAATAGACCCAAGTGCCAAACAGAATAACAGAATATCTTGGTGGGTTTTTTTTATAGTTGCCTACAGCCATGGAGTTTGTGAAGTTCAGTGCAGAAGGCTTCCAGCAGCTTCAAGGACAGTAGCTACAGGGGATTCAGCAGTACCTCTAAGCCAAGAAGTTGGTTATTAATGCAGCCAACTATCTGAACTCATGCTGACTGGATCTCTCCATCTCTCTGCCCCTCATACATTTCTAAAGGGTCTTAACACTCCAAGGAAAATTAAAAATATGATATCTGTGAGTACAGAAATACAGACTGAGGTGAGCTAAACTTTATAACTGACCTCATATGTAAAAATCAAGAATATGCAAGCTTTATTTCCTATATGACCTACATAATTTTCTGATAGAAGATTGATGTCATAGAAATGTTTAGCAATCTATACCCCTAGGTATAGATGGTATAGATGGTGGGATTTATTATCACACTGATGCATTCAAAACTGTGAGTTCAACTTTCAGTTTGGTGATAGGCATTGGTAAACTTAACTCGAGCTTAATATTGTTTTTCATCTAGTAAACAGCTATTTAAGTTCCCCTAGGAGTTCTTCTCTGTCTGTGTTTTCAAAGCTCATATGTCTTTTGGCTTCCTTCATGTCATGAAAAGTGTTTTCTCTGCTCATTTACAGACTGCTGTGCAAAAAGCAGCCTCTGGAAATGGCTGGTGTGCAGTATATCATAGTCTACAAATCTGATAAAAAAAAGACAACATTAAGGCTTTTAAGAGCTACAGGCAGCCCTGCCATTTGCATCTGCTCCTTGCAGAAACAATCTGGTCCTCTTCAAATGGTGAAGTTTAATGTCTGCTGTGCTACTCAATGCTAATGAGCAGATATTTCCCATCACCTCCTGGTTACCCTATCTGGGCACTCCCTGGCACCAGTAAGTGAAACACCCTGAGTGCTGCACTGGTGAGTGCCCACAGAAGGATCACTTGGCTGGAGGCACAGAAGTGATGGGGACGCAGAAAGAAAAAGTCATGCAAGCCTCTTGTTCAGAGGGTCAAACAGGTCTGTGCCCATCTGGGGAATGCACGATGGACTAGGCAAGTGTTGCATTTACTGTGTGAGAGCTGCTGGCAGCACGGACCCTTGTGGTGGAAGGCTGGGAGCTGCAAAAGCACCATTGCGGGGGCTCCGTTTGCTGATCCTGCTGCCTGCTTCCCACCTGTAAGGACAGCCTGCACTTAAAAGCTACAAGGCAAGCTCTTATTGTTCAATTTGCTTCTATATATGTGATAATTTACTTTCCCATCAAACGTAACAGGGAATACACATATTTGTGCTAGCTGTTTCTACCCACAACAATGTGTGTTTATTCATTACCCACTCAGCTATCTGTCTTTAATTAGCTCCTCAGCTGAGTACTTCAAGCTGCACTGTGCATGTCTGGAATGTTTCTTGTTTTACTAATGAATTTAATTTCCTTGATCATAGCTCAGTTGCTATGAACTACTGACTCTTCATGTGTAAATAAGAGGAAGGAGATGTGGAGGGCCCCTGGCTTGCTTTTGGTGATAAGTGATGATGTTTACCTGCCAACGTCTCTTCAAGGGTGTGACTACAACTAGCAAAGAGGGGATGAGAAACAAGGTGGAGAGAGAAATCTTCAGCACAACCTAGACTTCTCCAAAGATCTCAGGGAAAAGGTCAATATTTATCCTATGATACGTATTTAATACATTCTGCAGAATTCAGAATCCCTGGAGCCCAGAAAAATAAAATTTGCAGGTGCACATTAGAAACATTTGAATATTATTCAATAATAATTTTGGTTCTTACACACTGAAATCACAAAGGAAAATAAATAGTGTGGAAAATCATGAAGTATTTTCCTTATTTTCGTGCATGGTACTGCATAGAATAAGGCTGATATAAACTGAGTTTGATATTCTTACATGTCACATTTTCTTTAAACATCAAATGTGTTTTTTGGAGGCAGAACACTATCTTGTTTTGTCCTGGTAAGTCACTACCCATATATGCAATTTCGTATGTGTTAAGGATCTTTCTCAGTTTGGGGTTTTGCTCATGTATTTTTGGATGTGAGTGGAGAGTACTTAATTACTTGGGCTAGTAATTACCTAGGAATTTTCAGGGTTTTCACAAGTTTTTGGAAGTGATTCCAGGAGAATTGATGAAGATAGGCGGTGCAGCTTCTGATGTGTATCCCTGGATCTCTGGTTTGTTAGGATGTCCACCAGCTTTTATGCTACTGAAGATCAGCAAGGAATTGAGGCAATTTTTTTTTTTCCATTTATATTCCCTTCCTCAGAATACTATAGATTTTGGATAGCTAGGCAGACACAAACAAATCACACTGGTCTCTCAGCTGCTTGTCTCTGTAGTTAGTAGCAGCTAAGAGAGACACATGTGGAAAGGCATTATCCAGCTGCTGGTTGAGCTACTGTATCAGTACTAGTTATCTATTAGCAGGATTGTCCCATAAAACCCAGGAGAAAGAAAGGCCTGACTTACAGATCCTGGCTCATTAGAACAGTCAGCCTGTGATCTCTGCCCTTTTCCTGGTTAACAAGGTTTCCTTCGCAAGCATGCGAGGACTGAAGGAAGTGAAGTATGAGGAACGTGAGGCGACTGGGTTTACTTATCCTCCATCCTCATTTCAGAAAATATTTTCATTACAATGTGAAATAAGTTTGTCAATTAAGGGCAAAAAGATAAAAAAGCACAATAATGAACGCCTACAAATTTTTGTTATTTAGGGATTCCAATAGTTCACCAATTCAAGCAAAGAATCAACAAAACACCTTTCCTTTCATGTTGCCGTGTGAAATTGTTATTGAACTCATAACAATGACACACATTTTGAATTTACACCTTCAGATGCTGGTTTGCTATTTTCTCAAAAAATTGCCTATTGCTTTAAGTATCTTAATTTTATTTGCTTGAATTTTGCCCTACAGTACTACAGATTTTCTGAGGCTGGGATAGCTGCAATGAACTGCATGATAATAACATTTTTATTTAATGACTATCTGTCCTTATGGGATCCCAAAATTGCCTAATGATATTATGGAGAACAATCAGATTAGCCACCTGAAATACAGTGTGTGCACAGAGAATAGGGAAAAACTCTCTCTACATGGTGATACAGAGAGACAACTTCAGGATAAGGAGGGGTAAAATAACAGTTAATCACATTATGATTTAAGCAGGACTGAGGATTCTTCAGGAATGTTTACTTTTATTTTACAGAAGTGAAATCTCCAAAATCTCTATCTCAGCATAGGGAGTTACTTTGTATTTATAGAAAAGAAAGGAGTGCCTCTACCATGAAGAACATACTAAATTTAGTTTAGTTTTCTAACAAGACCTTGTCATTTTCAGAAAACACTGAAGCTTTTGAGAGTTTGAAAGGAAATTGAAAGTTTCTTGAAACTGTTAATGAAATGTAACTACACTGAGCCGATTGGTTTTAAAATTTTACTTTGATTTGGACATTATAAACTGGCATTTAGTTCAAAACTTCATTTATGAAATATTGTTAAACAGTGATGAAAAAGACTCTTTTGTAATATGTTGAAAGTCAAAATCACAATGATGTCCTTCCATTGGTAAGAACTTGATAACCAATATGTTCTGTGTCAAATGACTTCTTATATTTTCAGAGTTTACATGGCAAGAATTTCAGAGAATTTACTCTTCTTTTGGGATGGCAAATTAAAATATTTCCTGGAAAAATCTCTTTTCTACGGTTTTGGGAACATGTTAACTTTCCTGGAAGATATACTACCAACTGTGGATGAAATGTATTTCTGCCTCAATCTGAAATACAAAGACACAAGAACAGTTCATAACAATAAATTATTATAAATTTAACCTTGTCATAGCTAATCTAAAAGAAATTATAATGGAAGTTACTTGAACACAGATACATAAACTATGTTCTGTGTGTAATAATTGATTTACCTTGATTTAGTTCCTCAGTTTTCAAAAGCAGATCTATTTGGAATGACAAGCCAAAAGTTTTCCATCAGCAGGAGTTCATGAAACCAAGGATGAATAACAAAATATAGATACATTGGGTATGCTGGAAATTGATTAGCTAAAGAAGAGGCTGAAAAGAAACTTTTGAAACTGTAAAACACTACTGGCTCTCTTTCCATTACTTCTTCTTTGAAAGCTGTTCTCATGAAAGATATTGCTTCTCTGAATTAGACCAAATCAGATGAGGAGATGATTCTTCACAAATGAGAGTTGAAATACAGGCATATAAAAATGTTAGAATTTGCTGCTTAATATTGTAAAGTTGAAAGCTTCATGATTCTGCAAGCTTAGCTAATACCTTCGAAGGACAGATTACTCTAAGCTCGTAACAGGAAATGGATTGAACTGCTCTGAATTTCTTTAATGACAAAAAAGATACTATTTTGTGAGGTGCAGAATTTCCCCCTCATCTCCTTTTAATTCTCTCTGAGCTGATTCAAAATTAAAACCTTGACTAAAATTATCAGCCTTTTCAAGTCTTTTCTTTCTTTGCCCTGAAGAATGAAGCTGGCACCTCACAAAATATAAATTTTAAGCACAGAAAACAGGAAGAATGAAGGGGAATGTCTACCTTTCCTCTGAAACTTGCTCTGTAAATATCTAATTAATGGCACTTGACAGATTGTATCATTAATTTGGAACCCAGCATATTCAAACTCAGAAATTTAACAGTGGAAGTTATCTGTAGCATTCTCATTGGAAAAGGGAGTAAGTAGGCAATACCTCGTATTTCTCTTACAGTTTTCTAGCCCTTTCTCTCCCACATTTGCAAGTTTTCCATAGAAGACAAAGGTCAGAAAAAATGTTAAAAAATGGGTCAGAGAAAAGAAATAGGAGATTAATTTTTAATGTATGTATTTCACTTCTCTTAAACTATTTTCATATTCCCTTTTAATGGTTCAGACTTCTAATCACTTGACAAAAATGCACCACTTTGAGACCCTGAGTTAATAGGTAGTTCCTTTGGGAACTGCATCATAGTTCTACATGAAAATCTAGAATAACCTGCTTCACTGAGAGAGAGAGAAGGATCAGGTGAATTTCCTTCAAAAATTCTGGAAAGCATGTGTATAAGAATATATATACCTATATAATAGGACTTGGTTATGGGAAGGTGCTGAATCGAAGCTGTCAAAATTCAGTCTTAAAATTAAAGGATGGGGAGAATAGCCTGTGGGATGAGAAATCATTACGAATAGCAGCTGTGATTGTGGAATACATCCCTGACCTTCCTTTTTATTCTATCATTGGATAGAAAAGGTTCAACTATTGTAAAGGCTTGTATTTAGACATAATTAGAGTTAGCTTGCCTCCCCAGCACGGAGATCAGTGGTGCAAGTTTAACGAGCACCAAAGGTCTCAAACTTCTTCTTACTAGTTTTTCCATCTTGGTGATTGAACATTTTAAGTATTACTGAGACACTTAGTGTTGCGTGTCAGATATTGGGTGCTGTGAGGTTATAAATGGCTATCCTCCATCGTGCTGCCAATCACTTATCTATGTCCAAATGAGACTGAATTTACATAACTTATACATAGGGATGAACAACACTGACCCCACTCTACTTCACCTTCAGTCATTCTCTGCCTTTTTCTGTTCTTTCTGATCTTTAAATGTCAGTCAGTGCTGCCGGAATGTGCAGGCCAAAAGTATTAAAGTGAAAAAGAGTTCAAACTAAAAAAATAAATATAGATAATTCCCTCCCTATTATACCTAATTTCTAAGAAAACAGGCTTATGGTATGAAATTTAAAGGTGGCTGCAAATTTGTACATGTAATAGGATTCTAGCAACGTCTCAATCCCTGGTTTAGTCACAGGTTCTCCTATTTCTTTATGGATTTACTGGCATCTCCTCCTTGTCACTTTTCTATACATTGTGGGAATTCTCTCATCATTTCATTCTTAGATTTTGTTTGTCTCCTGCACAATTGCTTTTCTTATTCTGCTATAGGTAAGATAGTAATACACATTACAATCACAAAGACGGTAAAATGTTTGAAATTATAATTAAAGCATAACTTCAGGGGGACTTAATATGAACTGCTACTGTATGTCATCAGACTAACGATGCTTGCTTAGATTCCCTAGGAATCTAGAGACAATACTTTACATGAAATGCTTCAGATACTTCTTTTTGCATTAAAAAAAGATAAAATTAACTGCAGTATAATCATAATGATGAGGGGAATTTGAATAAAATTAGCTCTTAATTGCATTTGAATTCTGTATCTCTGAAACATAAAACTCATAACTCCCCTATGGAACTTCACCATTTTTTTCTTTTATGATCAGTTGGAGAATTGAACATGGGCATCATTTGCCATATGTTTTCATTACTTCAGCAAATATGTAAAAAGAGCAAAATTTATTAGTTCTTATTAGTATTTATGATATTTAAATTAACTGTCTTCTGTAGTTTATACCAACATATACATTTAGGTAGAATAGAATGCATATAAGAATTAAAATTATTTGATAATAGCCAGGTCAGTTCCTATCTTAAAAGTTTGCTGTCAGATTTACATTTCATGATAAGTCTGGGAAGGGTGGTGATGTAAATTGTGGAGTTGTATTATTCTTTGTACCTACATTCACATATGTGTGAAACAGGTGTGACTTTCCTTTTCAAAGGCAGTAGAGGATGGCCAGAAAAAGTAACTACAGGAAGGCAAAGATGAACAGGTTGAAATGCATTTTCCATCAAAACAGATACTCAGAGCATACTGCCTTCATGACCTTAAGGAAAAGTCTCCCGGAATGTAAATTGCACTCATAATGAAAATACACACTGAGTGACAGTGTAATCTATAACACTTTCATACACTACCAGGTACTAGGAAAAAGTGTCATAAATCTCACTCTTTTGAACAAAGAATTGAGGCTCTACTGGACCTTTGCTAAGCTGGAAAAGGATTTTAAAGAAAGGGCTCAAACTGCATCAAAAGCCATTGCTTGTGGCTAAAATGATCTCTCCTTGGTATATTCTAATGGGAACAAGTCCACATTTTTCCTTTTTACCTTGGGTTACTGATGTTCATGTGGCACAAACTATATGGGACACTGTTTTTCACAATGTACCAAAATTAAATTTGATTCTAATGTTACTTTTTTCTCTTGCACTATGTGCAGGCATCCTGTTGCTTCAGTCAGGCCTAAAAAGACATGTTCAATAAGAAAATGGTTAAACTGTGTGTGATCTGTACTTTTTCCTGCTCTGTGAGATAAGTAGCTCTCATGGCTAGGATTTTCTTTCAGAAAGGAGACAGAACAAAACCTGAGTGGGATGCAATAGAGAATATTTATATATAACCTATGAGTCAATATGTTTCTGTGTTAAAGCTGTGTCATTTTACAAGCATTTGTTCCATGGATACACATGTATTCAAAGTTTGAAAGAGAATTTTATGACCATGTAATAAACCTCAGTAAAGGTCGTGTACTGTAGAAACTGAGAGCTTATAAATCATTAATGTCACCACTTCTCTGTGGGTTTTGAGATTATATAAAAACAGAAGCAAAATAGAGCTTTATGTAGAAAGAGCACTCACAGAATCTTACAGTCCTGTGGAGAGTAATTTTGTCCCAAATATCTAGGCCAAAATGTCTCCTGTTGTACAAATGCAAAGGGGTAGGAGAAAAGTGTCTAGAATGATTAGCTAGGTTTAAGTGTTATCACAAAGAAAGACAATATTTTTGGAACTTAAATAATTCCAGCCATACATGTTTAAATGCTGTCCACACTGCCTACCACTCCCCATCACCTAAACTGAAAGACAATGCCAGCTGATTTGCAATTTCAGAGATATCAGTTCTCATTTTGGTACTGCCTACCATCTAAGGTAAAGTCTACGCTGAAAACGTACGTAACGGGAAGTTCTAAATTAAATTAAAAAGTTTTTGGTGTACAACAACAGAGAATAATTTTTGAGTGTAATTATAGTGCTTCTAGGAGCTGGTTCCAATTAAAAAGGATGCTCACAAAGCTGCCAGCCAGAATGCTAGCACTTGGAGCACTTTGATGCTTAGGACGGATATGAGAACACATGTGAGAGAAGGCTATGCTTTATGCCATATCCACCTTTAAAATTCCTGGCATGTTTCAGCATGACAGAGAAATACCCTAAATTCATGTGAACAATGGAGGTTTTCCAGCTCCTATTTTCAAGACAGGGAAAGTTTTATTTACCTGGCCAGAAACAGCCTATACTTGTATGAGATAACTGGTCATAGTCTAAGCTTTCCTGGGAGGTGAGAAAATGAAGAGTTCTCTTAGAAGCATTAAGATTCTGCAGGAGAGCATTTAAGCACTGCTTCCTAGAGAAAATATTTCTGCATGAAGATGAAAATAAATTCTAGCTAAACTTCACAATAAATTTAATTATGCATTATGAAACAGGTTAAAGGTGAAGGGAAAGTGAAAGTCTTAAGAATGAGAAATGGTGATATTTAAATGGAATGTTAAAGAACTGCAAAATAATGGCTTTTTTACTTAAAAAGATGCAGAAAAATGATCTAGTGAGTATTTTTTTTTCTCTTGAATCTCTGAGGAAAACAATTGCATATGAAGGATAACCACAGCAGTTTGATTAACTAAGCCATAGATCCCTACCTGAACTGAATACTGTTGTTTTGTCACCCTCAACAGAATCCACTGAAAAAATCAAATGAGTCTGAAATAGAACTTCTGGCAGTATGTGGTGGGCAGGCTGCTTTTATTGAAAGGACACTTTCTCCTGGTAGCACTGTAACAACTGTGATAAGCAGTGAGTGCAATGTCTTGATGTTCTTTGGATGAATCTGTATTTCCCCTTGAATTGCACAATTTACAATCTGGCGCAGCACATAAAGACATGCTGTGATAATAGATGTAGAAATACAGCAGGCAAATTTTCATGTGTACCAAAGGCACCTATGAAGGCACCTACTACTGAAGGTACTGGTGAAAAAAATTTAAACTCTTGGATGGATCAAGTTTTGATCTGCATTTTACTTACTGAACATATAACAATTTATTTGAAAATCATAAGAAATTAATAATAATAGTATAAAAATGTATGTAGACATATCTAGCAATAAAAGAGAAAAAAAACCAAAACCAAAACCAAACCACAAGGGAAATGTAGAAAAATTGAGAGATTTTCACTGGTTTTCTAACCTTAGTGGCAGAGAAATCATTAACAACTCAAAAGGGAATTGCCTAAATTTCAGGTATGTGATCCCATCTCACAAGCCTCTGGCAGAATCATTGCTTCAGGAATTTCAAAAGACAGATTTTTGTATTTTCCTGAAAGCACTCTGGCTGGGTTTTGTTTCTTGGTAGGAGGTATCACTGATGTTAATTTTCATTTGATACAGTATTTTCACTTCCATTAACCTGTAAGACAAGCCACTATATAACTGGAATCTTGTCTAAGATAGAGTAGGAGTAAATTGCTTCTACTTCCAGTAGAGGATTCAATTCCAGTTGAATCTTTCAATGATTCAGATATGTTGCTTTTATTTTCTTTCTTTCTTTTCTTCCTTTTTTCTTTTTTTTTTTTTCTTTTTTTTTCCCTCTTTTTTTTCCCCCCCTCTTTTTTTTCTGGGATACTCTCCAGCTGACTATCAGTAACAACACTGCATATCTGTCTGAGTCGACACACTGCATATCCTGCTAGAGAACTGACCTTGAACACAGGTTTAATGTGCAACTGGAAACTGCACTGTAAGGCTATGCTATTTTTTTTCCTGAAACTCAGGTAGTACCCTTGAAAAACAAGTTCAGGATGTTGAAAGAGTCCTCAATTTGCAATGTAATGAAAATGGATTTAGCACGCACATGAAACAGTTAATTTATTTTCATTACAAGTAGCAGTTCTGAGTCACCAACGTGCACGTGTGATGCATAAGAAATACTTGAGGAATACAAACCCACACCTTACCAAGGATACCAGCCTCTAAGCAGTGACCCTGGAAGTGGCTGTCTGGTTTAGATAACTATGCAGTGGTTTCAGTACAAACCCAGAGTCACAAAAAACGTGCATGGCCATACCACACTCTGAATAAATAAGCCAACTCTGATGGAACATTCTAAAAGGAGTGAAGCCGGAAGTGATGTTTATAAAAAAAAAACTAAAGCATCAGTAATGAAAGGACTAGTAATAAGCCATAATAAAAATCACTGAAAAAAAGAACTCAAGGTGTATTTCTCCTGAGAACACACATGCACAGTCATATGCACACGTGCTCACAAAATCAATGAACAGATGGAAGAACTGACTTTTGTTTTGTTCTGGAACTTCTGTTATCTGTCAAGGGGACATTTTTTGTCTGTCTCTGCAGGTTCTACAAGCACACTGCTGATACTGGTCTTCATGAAAACTTAGCTTAGAAAGAACCACAATCAATGCAGCTGCTTCCTCCTCCACATTTTGAAGATTACAGATAATAGAAGTAATATACAAGAAAATGATTCATGACTCAGAAATCAAAGTCTTACTGGGAGGATAAAAACTGTACAGCAGAGTAGATGGAAAAAACATAAATCTCAGCTATGTAAGAAACATCTCCCCTTTAAATTCTGTCTTTGCTATAGAGGAAATGGGACAAAAGGAAAATAGACTCAAGGAGAAAAGCAAATCCAGAGCGGAGTCTATTCCCCTCTGGGCTTATAAAGAGCAAACTCAAATCAAAATCTTTGGAAGTCCTTGGGAAAAGGATATTCTTAGCAGGTGGCAAATATAGAAGCTTTGTGAAAACTGGTATTTTCCTAAGGGGAATGAAAAAAATTCTTCAGAAGGTGCCAGAAGCCAAAAAAGTAATTTTGATTCAATATGATTATTGATGAAATCTCTATAACAATAGCCCCACCATGGCAAGCTAAGTTCTTCAGTTTGGTTTCAGAAGATTTACCAGCTCTGCTTTTGAAGCCTTGATCTACCACCTCAGGCTGAGCTTAGACACAAAAAGCCCCTCAGCACACTCGTGTTCTTCTCCAAAGGGAGAAGGCTCAAAGTGCCCCTTCGCATTACAGTGAAATAGCATGAAGAGATGGACAAGGTTCTTCTGTTACTGGTTGGCCAAGGTTAAATGCAGGGAGCTGAGGAGTCCAGGTCCTATTGAATGAGCATTAGTAAAACTGTAATAAGTCTGTAAAGGGATTTTAATCAGTGTCTCAAAGTTAACTGAAGAATAAAAATTATTAATTTGTCATGCCCTTTTTCTATATCCTGCACAGAATAACTTTATTTCAGGTAAAACAAGAGTAGTTCCCTTATCTAGTATTGCTATGGAGACTAAGGACTGATTTTTCTTTGTTTATACTTTTAATTCCAGGGGTTTTTTGTTTATACTTTTAATTCTGCCAATAGGATATTGAGAATGTGCTGACAAACTGCCACTGTCATTCTGTAAGTACAACACTCATATGATTGTGGTCAGCAAGGACAGCTTTGCTTTAAGTCTGTGTAAAATTGACATTTGCTGAAAACCCTTGCTTGATCTTTGAATCATTGCAATACAGTGTCAAAAACCCCCACCAAATTCATCTCCTCTTTGTGCAGCTGTTCTCTATGAAATTGGATAAGTTTGCTTCCCTGGTAGATCACCACTTAGAAAAATTAGATGTTAAGAAAGCATTGCTCAACACTAAAATAGCAAATAGGAAAGAGACATCCTGGCTATTTAATCCAAGGTGCAAAATAGCCCCCAGACCAGATTTATGGGATTTTTGCCACAGTGACTAGATGAGTCTTCATCATTCTGATAGAATACAGCAGCTTAAGCAGATCTTTAGGAGGGTAATGAAGGCACTTTTTGCTGACTACTTTTCAGAATGCAAGCAGTGTTTTGTGAGCTGCAGTTAAATATGAAAAATAATTCTGGAACACAAAGATGTGTACTCATGCATAAACCAGTTTTCTGATCTTTATCTCCAACAATATCTACTGTTCAAGAACAGCCTTAATCAGGTAATAAATCAGGAAAAAAGAAAAATGCAATTGTCATTTGTGGGACCAAAATAAAACCTATATTTGTGAAAGAAGAATATAGTTATTTTTGCAGCAGGAAAACAGTTATGATTCTGCAATCTTCCTTGGTTGTGTCAAAACAAACTGCACTAAGATGGATGATTTTCAGATTTACTTTGGTCAGTCAATAGTGTAGGAACAGTTAATTGTTGTGGCCTCTGCTGATTAATGGATTCTTGAGAACTTGATGAGCATAGGAAGAAGTGAATTGCATGAAATGACAAATATCTTTGCTTTCTTTAATCCTCTTTGCCCTCAGACATTAAGCTTTCAGCTGTCTCTTTTTAAGGACTGCAAAGGCCATGAGTTCTGTGGTACTCTTACTTCTGTACTCAGGTACAGCTGTGAATTGGCCTAAGTGACATGTCACTGTTAATAAATGTTACAGAGAGTTAGCTATGAAGTGTGGGGCAAAATATACTGCAAATATGACTTCATGTGCTGCAAAATATCACTGGGCCAGTGGTTAATACAACAAATGGTATGGACAACCCTCAGGGCAAGACAAGATAAGTTGTCATGGTATTGGCTGCAACCACAATGAAAAATTCTTCTCCATGGCTAAATTTTTATTTGGCTGGTTACTTTTTCCCTTCCTTGCAAGCAAAACAAAAATCTGTTTTTCTTAAACAGTTTTCATAATTAAACTGAATTTCATTTACACATGCAACTGACTTTAACTGAACACATGAACTGTGCTGTGATGACACTCAACATCTTTAGTATTAATAATGTCAGTTTTGATGCATGTAATACACCAAAAAAGGAAAAAAACCCCCAAAAAACCCCATAACCAAAAACAAACAAAAAAACCCCCCAATTGGTTTGTGGTTTGTTGTTGTTTCTAATTCTTTCCCAGAATTTTACTACTTTGGATCTTTCTACAAATTTGGAACAAAAGCACAGTTTAAAATTTTGGCAATTTCCCTGGAACTGAAACCTTGTTTTCCACAAGATGAAACAGCAGCTGCTGTATATATTCAAGAAAGTATACAAAGGGTAATGCTTAGTAAATGCACTGGAATATAAAACAGGAGCTTTCCAAAGGACTGGGGTTTATATTATCTCCTGTGAGAAAAATTATACCTGAGAGAAAAATTATTGTCAAAGATTTTTGACAATAATATATGGTCATGGAAGGAAATTCAAATTTATTCATAGGCAATGTTTTTTAAAAAACTGTGAATCATATCTGTAAAGTTCATGGAGAAAATGAAATTAATCAGGATGGTAGGAATACACCCATTCAGTTTCTCAAAAGGCTGTGTCACTCACTCACACTCTAATAAAGGGTATTGCCTGCTCAGATGAGGTTTCATTTATACTAATATTTAGAAATGGCTCACACTTCAGAGACTGACATTTCTAGAAGCACTCAGATCCAGGATATGAGGAATATGGGTGCAAGAAAAATAATATTTGTTATTTTTTGTCATCAATTGTAACAGCCTATTACAAAAAAGTTTATCAAACACAGCTGAGACACAAACAAACACAGACCAACCTGTGATTGGTCAAACACCATAAATAACAAGCAACAAATATATGATGTGAATATTTCTGCATCACCTCAGTCTTACAGGCAGAGTTATAGTAGTCTTTTCTGTGGATGGGTTTTGTATTAATTACAGTTCACACAAATATTAGTTGTTTTAAATTAAATCAGACAACCTTTCCTTACTGCACCTATTATAAGAGAACTGCCTTAAAACACAGCTGACAAATAAAACGTGTGTCAATTACACAGGGTTTGAATTTTTGGAGTGTGATTTAGAAGGGCCTTAAACAGTTGCTCTGCTTTTGGTAGTGAATTTCACCTCCTGAAATATAAACCAGACTGAAGAAAGACTACAATTTTCCTCAGTGCATTCCAGTTTTGAGTGTGTGTGCAGTGGAAATTTATACACGATACTGATTTGCTCTATCACTAGATGATCAAGTTGGAGGATGTACGCCTCTTATCATCACTCAGCCTGGAAACTGGAGATTACAACAAAAAAATCCCAGTGCTTTACATGGAAACATCTAGTCCTGATACAGTCAGCATCTGATAACAATCTTGTCAAATTTTATACACCTACAACCAGAGATTATACTAATGAGTTTTGCCATCATGCTACCATTTATTTCCTATAAGCATAGTAATGATAATGACATTGACAAGAGTACCCAACAGAAGCACAGATGTTGAGAGATATTGTTCTGCAATCTGTATTACCACTCATCTATATAAACTTAGTTGAATAATCCAAACTGCTACATTTGCTATAAAATAAAGAAGCCTATTGATATTTTAAATTAAAAGGTAAGCCGTTATAGGTGTATTTTCATAGACCAAATTTCTCACATCATGCTTTCACAGCAAAAGGTCTTTTGAGCAGACAAGCCATAAGTTTCTATGGGTTGTCTCCAAAGTTACCCTTTTCCAGCTGAGTTTCTACCCAGGAGTAAGCAGAAGAAAACCAGAGAACTTACGATCTCCTTGGCAGCGCACAGGACCCACAGACACCTTGGCTTCAGACCCAGGCCGGTCAAGGTCTCCAACCACCACCTGGCTGACTGGTAGGTGCTCTTTGTATGACAGCATCCCACTGTCTTTCCTCCTGAGTTACAGAGACACAAAAAGAAAGAAACTGTGAAGCATATGAAATTATTTTCCTTGATATAAACAATAAAGGAATAGGTATGCAACAACTGCATGCTGCTCAAACCTGATTTTAGTTAGCAAGACCACAAAAATTCAATTTATAGTCAAGTCTTTCAGCTCCTTGTTCCAACTGCAGCAACTAACCTAGTGCTTTTTTCATGCTTAGGCCAAATCTCTGTGCACAGTTACAATATTTTTCCTTCATTATTTCAAGAGATGAACCCAACTGGCATGGAGTGTTCTTTCTTCCAAATAGAAAATGAAATAAGCAATATTTAATGAGGCACTTTATCTCTCAGCTAGTTTGCTTCTGTGGATTTTTTTGGTTGCAGCATTTTTTTTCTGTTGGTTTGTATTTTCGGTTTAATTTTGTTTGGTTTTTTTAATTTTTTTTTTTTATATAAACACACACATAAAAGGCTAAATTATCCACACAGGAAAAAATGCCCTATATATAGTATTAAGATTATAATTTTTGACGGAAAAGAAAGAGGGAACAAAATAAATCCATCTATTTCTCTCCCTTTTTTCACCCTTTCTTTTTAGCTCTATCCTGCCATGTAATTGGGTATCTAAAGTAAGGAACTTTTTGATCTAAAAAATCAATTCCTTTGTTCAAAAATATCACAGGATGAAGGATGAATTCAGTATCTAGAAAAGTTAACTGAACCACACAATATGACTATAACTGAGAACTTGTAATGATTTCAAGAAAATAAAAGCCTTTTTCATCTCTGACTTGGATGACTCCAAGATCGGACTCATTATATTGCTAATAACTGGGCAGCGCAGCAGGGATTTGTGATAATGTTCAGATCTGTGGTAATGTTCAGAGTCTTCCAGTAGCACAGTACTGTTTTCCTGTGGCATCTCCAGCCATCATCCTTATTTGGTCCATCTCTTTAGATGCAAAACATTCTTTTAAAAAGAAGCACAACCGAATTAGTTCAGAAAATAACCATCACATTTTCAAACAACAGTTCTTTGGAACTATTGTCTGTTCTCTATGATGAAGAGAATAATTAGAGATTTAATTACTAGAGTTTTTCAAATAGCAGGTGACTGTTTTACTTAATCTGCCTGTTCTTCCCCTTCAGAGAACTT
Source organism: Hylia prasina (assembly GCA_013397195.1). Classification (NCBI taxonomy): domain Eukaryota; kingdom Metazoa; phylum Chordata; class Aves; order Passeriformes; family Sylviidae; genus Hylia; species Hylia prasina. The sequence continues at coordinate 378,387 of VYXD01007330.1, forward strand.
GCTCCTTTGTGTTATGTGACTCTGAGTTGCTGAGATCATTAACTCTCTTTGGCTGGACACAGCTACACCAGGTGCTCTGTCTGTGAGGTTGCTACAGGACATTTATAGAAACGCAGGAAAATGGAGAGCAGGAACCCTGGCAGGCTGCTCCTGCACATTGTGCTGGCTTGTAACATACTGCTTTTCATCCCCAAATTGCCGTGCCCTTTACAAAGGTATCCTTTTCATCCATTTGGAGACATGCAGTTTAAGAAAAGAAAGATTAAAGGACTTTCCATTTAAGAAAGAAAAAAGTGAATCACAAAGACAGGTATGTAGACCTAATCTTCATCACTGCTAAAGACTGCATCCATGGCACCCACTCCCTTCTAATAGAGGATAAATGTAGGTCATCACTTTTCTCTTTCTGAGGTTTTCCTCTGAGACTAGCTTTCTCTGCTGATTTTTACTCTTTCAAAGAACACTTCAAAGTTGGACGTATCTATTTAAAATAAAGCATTCTTCGAAAAGTGGTAAAAAGAAAAACTATTGGCATTTTTTTTTAAATTTCCTGTCTCACAAAACCAGATAGTATTTCAGCTCCAAATAAGGATGTTAAAGGGAGGCAGTTTTCCTGTAACTGATAGCTTTCACCTTCTTTGAAGGAAATAAAATGCAGCAGTAACAATTTCCCCCCTCTTTACTGATCATTTTTTACTCATTATAATATTTTATTTATGCCCTTAGTGATATGGTCACATTAAAGCCATTGCCATGACAGTAAAAGCTAAATTTTAGAGTCCTTTTCAGAAGTAGCCTTACATTCTCTGGTCATCGCTTACTTGCGTCATCTCTGTAGCAAATGTATTTTCCTCTAGACTGAAATTATTGAGGACTGGGAGTGCTGAACTAGGAGCTGAGAGAGGTGAGTTGCCTTTTCAACAGCAGAACCTGGGTAGTTCTTTTGCTCTTAACAAAAAAGGGGATAATGATGATTTTTGGCCCACAAGTGTGCCAATAAGACAGATAGACTCAGAGACTGAATGGCTCTATTATGATTTTCTAACATACTTGTATTTCCTCCGGACATACTAATCAGTGCTGACAAAATCAAAAAAGTTTTAAACCAAAGACTGATTATTATGCTTGACTTTGTACAACACACTTATAATCACAGCTCAAAGACTCAATTCCTGCATGTGATAATGCATCTGACAGTATTTAAGGACTTTGCACATTAATAGGGTGGAGAAGGTCTCTGAAGTTTTTCCTCACCAAGGAAAATCCCCTCAAGAGAATAAAGATTGAATTCAGAGAGTGTCATATTCCTATTAATAGCCAAATGGGAGATGAATGAATCTGATCAAATCCTGTAATTATTACCAGGAGATATTGATGAAATCTCAGCATAATTTTCTATTCCTAATTTCTTTTCCTATATATAACAGTCTGCAAAGTGCTTCAGGGTGCCTTTGAATGAAAGTAGCAGATATTAGTGTGAGATTTATCATCGTTTTGATTATGATCATCTACTTACTCTTCATAAGCATTCAGTGGTATGCGAAAAAGAAATGCATTATATATGTATCAGCAAATGACATATTCAAAGTAAGGATAAGATTCTGTATCATTATTAACTTGTTTACATAGTGATTTAATACAACCAGATTACTGCTACTGGAGTAATTTATTTTCTCCTATTTTGTTAGACATCACTTAATTATCAGCCCAGCCATACGAAGTAAAACAGATAAAGAATGTACTACAGGTAGGAATGGACTTGGTTTTAAAAGACTTGAGGAACTGAAGTGATTTTGATAACACAAATGAAACACCTATTGGACTGCAAATGTAGTGTTAAGCACATATAATTCAGTGATTAGCAGTGGTTTGAAGAATGCAAATTCCAAAGTAAGACAATTTCAAAGACATACAACATTCCACCTCTCACAAAATCCAGGTTTTTACTATGTGAGCACCCCTGTATAAATTCTTGCTTTCCCCTAATCTATCTGAGGGAGGTATAAAGCAGTTTAGCCCAGTTAGGATCTGCAAACCAATGCCTGTGAAAACATTGTGAAGGGCACAGGCATCCTAAATACTGGTATTTTCTCTCATCCAAAAATATCTGGCAAGAATTTTATTTATATTAAAACTACTAAGAAGAATAAATATTACAGACAATTTAATGAACAATGCAACTTTGGCAGCAAATGTAATAGTCTGGAAGTGAGTTACTTGGAAATAAGCAAGATCTAATTAACAGGATTAAAAACAGGACAAACAAAAACTAGGATTAAAGCAAAGCTAAATCTTGAAAGGTTTTGATAAAAATAGGTAACTTTTTAATAGACATACTCTGCAGCACAAAAGCCATGATTTTACATTCACCCTATACTCAAGACTCTGACCTTTGGAATTATAAACTGCAAACCATATACTCTAGCACAAAAATTTTTATTTCCACTGGATTTTGCTGTTCTCAGGGATTCTTATGGCTCTTTTGTCCCTTTCCCACGTGTCTTGTCACCTCAGATGCCCTTATATGTTAAGCTGGAGCTAATGACTCACCCTTGATTTGTCTGACATGGGGTATTACAGAAAATTTTTCATTACTGTAGAGGGTCATAAAAACTGACAGATGATCATAACTCAATTTAAGTTTTTTCAATACTCTGGAATTGAATGGGATAAGATCCTAGGAAATATGTGCTTCCCAAAAGCAAAAGAAGGAGGAACTCTTACAGTTAAGACTGATCTTAAGGTAATTAAACTTCTCTAGCATGCATAAAATATTTTTACTTTTGAGAACACTCACCTCCTGAAAGTCTAAACAATTTGATGAAAGATCATCTAATCCCAGCACCCAAATTACTAACATAAATCCAAATTTTGACTTCTATTAGTAAAGATAAATTATACCAAAGACATGAGGTTCATGGTGCAACATTCACAAATAATCCCTGTTTATAAATTATAAAAGATTGAATCGACTAGATTAAATTAATCTAAGGGGTGGTACACTGAGAAATTGGTCAGAAATATGTCTCATTTAAAAAATCTATCAGACTGAGAGAGATGTCACTGGTTCTACAGGTTCTCTTGCCTGAAAGGACTTCTTGACTTTCCTTTCAAATAAGAGTTTGTGAGAAATTGAATAACAAACAAAGGTGAATAATGGAGATAGCAAATGGGGCTCTGCTTTCTTTTGAACAATATGGAACCAGATTCCAGTGAAAATCTGCCTTTTGTTATTTTCTCATATTCTCCTTTCAAAAGACCAGTTGAGATAGAAAGTCTCTTCAAGCAGAGCAGATCCTCTAACAATCTTAATTTCTTTAGTGTAATTTTGAAGAAAGAAATGAAAATTTATGGATTCTCTTCTTTTGAGGTGCAGCAACTCATCTGAATTGACTTTTAATTTTTCCTATTTCTATACTGAGATATTTTAAGAACAAAATCTAGGACTTCTACTATGCTGTAACTGATCTTTGCATCTGTCAACAATTTAATCAATATTATGTCAGAGTTTCATGTCAGAATTTTTTTTAATAAGTCAGGGAACATATGTGACATTTCCTTTAGGAGAAATGCTAAATTGGGATGTCCCTTTCACCTTGGGTAATTACAGAGACAAGATTACTTGGGATTCAGCTGAAGCTAAGAAAAGAAACTTCTGAATGTAGAGATGAAAATGATGATATGGGAATTTTTAAAGGAAAAACTGACACTGGAAAATGGCAAGACCTTTCTCAAATAATTTTTTTCTCCTGGTTCAATTTCATTTGGCATTTTAAAATCAATATTATTATTTGATCTCAAAATATTTCAAAATTTTAAAAAATATTAAAAATACACCACAACTAACAATGCTCCAAAAGTTTTCTAGTCATCCTAAAGTTTTAAATGCTTTGTTTTATGACAGAAATGAGAAAAATTTCCTCTGAACAGGTGCAATCAATTGAAAGACAATAAAATAATGCCCCATTCAGCTACTCAACATGCCCCAGGAAGTTAAATATCTGTCTTTGTATATCACTTTGACAGTGAGAAACCTACATTTATTCTATGATCCCCTCACAGATGCTGAACTTTCCCTGGAACAGCAGGCTACTCTAGCTCTGATGGAAGAAAATCATGAAGAAATCTATTGAGTATTTCTACCTATTTTAAAAATTACCTAATTTAAAACACCAAGAATTTTAATTACACTTTCATGTATCTGAATGAATTACAGTGATGGTAATATTTTACTGTGTGGACACTAGGAGTAGTTATCTAATGAAAAGTACATTTTTAATATCTGCACTACTGAATGTAGTGTTGCAAGGTCTATGCAGATATATGATGAATTCTTTGCTGCATCTATTCTACTGACTAGCCACAAATCTTTGGATCACATCCTATCAAACTATCAGACCAAATCTACTTCTGGCAGGACTTTTAGGGCACAAGGATCTGTATTGGAAGAAATATTAAACATCTCAGAGCAGCAGCTCAGAGGCTTAATTTCTCAGAGTTCTTGACAACTCTGACAATTTTATTTTGTATGACTGAAAGAGCTAAATAAAAATAATTGACTATGGCATGACAAAATAACAGATGGCTATAGTTAATGCTGACTTCAGCCCCTATATGCCAGTTGAGTTCAATACAGTACTGAAGTGCATAACTTTGTGTTGAATTTGGTCCAGAAAAGTGAAAGAAGTATGGTACTCACTGCATCCAGAAAATGTCAGCAAACCCCAATTGTATAAGCATCTACCACTACTCCCACCCTTCCACTGGCACTTCCTGCAGTGTTCATCCTCACATGACTTCTATGCATATATCTCATACAAAACTGAAATCAGTCTATGGCAGGCACACTGGGAATATAAGGAGCCTGTGATTTAGCTCATGCCTTGAGTTGCTTGTACAGCTATTTGACTGATCACACCCTGCAACAAAGTGCTTGATTAGATAACCTCACAAAATCTCCATACATATGATAAGAGTGACCAAAAGAGGGTAGTGAAGCAGGTGAAGGGTCTGGAGCACAAGTCCAATGAGGAGCAGCTCAAGGAGATGGGGCTCTTTAGCCTGGAGAAAAGGAGGCTCAGGAGACTACAGCTGCCTGGGAGGAGGTCGTAGAAAACTGGAGGCTGGCATCTTCTCTCAAGTAACAAGGACAAGAGGAAATGGCCTCCAGTTACATTGAAAGAGCCTTAGATTGGAAAAACATCACAGGTTTGGATGACAGAAAATTTAAGTTACTTGCTAGACATCACACAGAAAAAAGTATATCAGCACCTCTCTACTAAATAACAATCTAAGTACCCAATAAAGAGACAAAATATAGAAGAAATAATGTCCTGTATTATTAAAATTCCATGTTACGATTTTATTATTTCCTTTTTGTAAAGGCCCCTACCACATCTGTACTAATGTTTAAGAAAACTTAGGTATTTGAGCCTATTTTTCAGTAAGCTCTCTCCATTCCACCTGACCTCAAAGTTTAGTTGTACCAACCACAACCTCTTATTTTCCATATCTATAATCAGTTCCCATTTTTTAAATACTGCATTTCAAGGGTGTTGTGCATAATGTGTGCGCACATAATGTGTGTGCACAACTCAGAAGACCTCAGTTTCAGTCCTTAGAGGCAACTATCACATTGTACTTTAATTTTGTCTCCAGTCTCAGCCCCAGAAGACTGCTTCCCATTTTACTTTCATGAGTGTGTGGAAGAAGGCAAATCCCCAGCAGTGATCCTTCTCTCAAAGTAGCACTTACCCCATCAGGACAGATGACCAGTTTTATATAGCCTTTCTTACATAGCACACAGCTTGTACAACTGTATCTCTTTTCTCCTCACAAGGACTTCTTAACCTACTGCTGTTCGAAGCTGGAATCAGTGATCCTACACATTATTATTTTTTCTTTCTGCTTATCTAATAAATAGAGAAGCTGTTTCTAGCTGGAAAATTATTAATAAAAGTAATCTAAAAATGAATTCTGCACCAGGACTGTGATTTTTTGACATTGTTGTAATCATTTGTTAGACATCTGAAAGTTAGACCCTTTAAATGATCCATCAACTGGTGAGTAGATGGGGAATAAATAGCTATTTAAAACATGCCAAAGTCAAATGGAAGAAGAAATTTGTGACAACTGTCAGTAAACAAACACCCTACCAAAATGAAACCTTAAAAGATTATCTACAAATTGTGCTATAAGCATAATGAATGATGTTTCTATGTCTACTGAGGAAGGAAAGTGGGGTCTATTATCATGAAAGCACTCTAGTTAGAAGAATTAAATATCCCAGTACAAAACATTTTAAATATACATCCATTCATCAGAAATAATTATCTGAAACTGAATGCTCCAAGATATTCAAGCACATTTAAAGCAATGGTGCAGCATAGAGGTAATTAACAGATGTCCTTATTCATTATGCAAACACTTTGCTATCAAACACAAGCAAAACTAGGATACTTTCCCTCTGCTAGTAAACACCCACATATATCTTTTAGAATTGATTTAATTTCAATTAGGTTCCTTTTTTAGTGCTTTTGCTAAAAAGATGGATGACCTCAGTTTGCAGTGATATGTAAATTTATCTGTAGGTTAATTTCTTCCTGACCTTTTTGTGTTTTTGTGATATCATTACCTCTTTTCTCTGTGTGTGTATATCTCCACACACAGTGGAGTCACTGGAGAAATGAGAAAGGATACTACACAAGGTACTTACTGAAGTTTAAAAAAGCCTGTAATTCCTGCAATGTTTACAATGTTGTTAGCTCCAGAGGCAGCTGGGTTCTGCAGGACTGTACACAGAGATTCTCTCATTGCATTTACTCAAAGCATTATGAGAAAACTGAGAGAGAGAGAGATTAGCAACTGAGCCACAGGGAAGGCATGGTATGCCACACTTTGTGCTAAATATTAGGCCAAATGCAGATGCCCTTGTTTAGAAAAATCTGTTTCCTGCACTGACTGTAGGATGTCAAGCATTTGTTTAGCGTTTTGTTGATCACACTTATACAGGATTAGTGACCTATTCACTGGCCAGATTGCTCCACTTTATTGCTCTGGTGGGTTTCCATTATAATTTCTGTTAGACTTTGAGCTCAACTTTCCTTACACTACCTATCACCACTTTTTTTCCTCAACAAAAGACTGGCACAAACTTAGCAGAACTCACCATTCATTTCCTAACACAAATTCCATCTGAGCTCAGCCTGTCTTTTCCTAGCACAATACTTGATAAACTCCCCCAGGATTTTTTCTGCCAAGTCTTCTGTGACAGCCCTAACTGCATGGATGGAAATGGTTCTGGGCTTCAGGTTTCTAAAAACGTGACAATACAGTCATGAACACAGGAGGCTGATGATGAACTGGGATCCCCCCTCCCTCTTATCACTAAGAATGGGGCTTTTCAGGACTCGAGGCAATTCTGGGTAGACTTTACAGGGAAGCTGATCCTGAAACAATCAGGTTATACTTCTCTGGTATTTCAGATGGGGACATTTTTTATCAGCATTAGGTGAAGACAGAAATTAAACCCCAATATTACATAGGTTGAAAAGCCTTGGGCTCACAGTATTCACAGAGGATGCACTGAGAGTCTTGCCAACGTTGAGCTGCATTTCAATGGCTAGCTATGTTAATTTGCCAAATGTTGATGCATCTTTTCTTTTCTGGCAGCTTAAAGGTAGTTTACTGCAGATGCTTCTGGACTTAAAACAAGCTTATGAGATAAAGGTTGTAGGGATACCAAGAAGTCTATCACTTCTACTGATAGCAAAGACTATGTTTGCAGTGCAAGAATGTTTGCAGTCACTGATGACAGGTCTCTGCTACTGCAGGCAGCCACATCACCTAATCTCCTGCAGCATCTGAACTTGTCTGTACTAGTTTAATCCAAGAGGCACCTAATTGTCTTTACAGTAGCTCCTGTGGTGTTATGTTTCGGATTTGTGACCAAACCAGTACAACATAGGGATGGTTTTGTTATTGATCAGCAGTGCTTACAGGGTCAAGGCCTTGCCTGCTTCTCAAGTCATCATGTGGAGGAACAAGGTGAGATATTTGGAGTGATGGCATTTGTCTCCCCAAGCAGTCTTTACACATGATGGATCCCTGCTTATCTGGGGAGAACTGAAGACCTGCTTGCCCATGGAAAGTTGTGAATGAATTCCTTACTTTGCTTTGCTCAAGCATGCAGCTTTTGCTTTATCTGATAAACTGTCTCTATCTCAATCCAAAAGATTTTGGACCTTTCCAAATCTGTCCTTCATCCCAGTGACGGGCTGTGAGAAAACTGTTGTGTGGACCTTAACAGCCTGTTTAGGAAGAATTTGTCTGTTCTTCCCCAGTACTCTTACCTAAAAGCTATTCCAGAACGACATTCTTCACTGAAAATGTTACAGGGTGAACAGCACCTGCAGCATTTATAGGTCTGTTTTCCATGACTCTGTTAAATCTTTTCTTGAATCTGTGTCTGCTTGCACAGCCTCCTTTGGCAGCCTGTTCTAGAAATTCATTAGTGTGAAGTAGTAGATTTTCCCTATCTGTTTAAATCAGGTCTCATCCCAGACAGCAGGTTGGTACCAGCTTTTGCTGTCTTTGTACTCTGCCCATGTGCATGTGTAACAGTGTCCTACTGCATGTGAACTTCCCTTCATTTCTTTTCCTTTGACAAAAGATAAGATATGGTTCCATGAGTAGGTAACAATACATCTGTTCCTTCTGAGCAAGGTATTCCACTGCTCCTAAGCACACAAACCAGAAATGAGGTCTGCAAGGAAATTATGTTCACATTATCTAACAAATCTTTAAATCACGGAATGGTTGGGATGGGAAGGGGCTTCCAGAAATCCTCTAGTCCAACCCTCTTTGTAGCCTTCCAGAAAGGTGTGAGTCAATAGTTTTAAAATACCTTTTTCCTTAAAAAGCCCCCACATTTAAAAACAATAATAATCTGCTTTAAAATTATAGAGGAGTCACTGACAACAAAGCAACAAAACCAGGAGGTTTGCTGGTACATTCTGCAGTTGTATCAGTATAATTTATACTGAATTTACATGGTTTTTTACAAGATCGTAATTAATTTGCAAGCATTAATATATCAGAAGTGGAAACTAAAATTAGTTAATAATCAGGAGGAAGTATGTGCTATAAATTTTCAAAGTAAATCACTAGAAGGTTCTTAATAAATTTGAATAAGTTACAAAAGTTAAAGGCAGGTTGAGTTGGTAGGCTAAAAAACCAAGCACACAATTTTCTTCATTGTACAACTAAATGAAAGACATAACTAGAGATATAACCATCAGTATGTCCATTTCCCCCTACAAACCTGAACTATTTCAGTCACACGCTGTGATTGCCACATATAAATAAGTGCTCCATATAAAAAAATCTCTCAGAAGACAGAATCAGCATAAATACTGTATGTAGTAAAAGACAAGATTAGCACATACATTCACAAAACACACAACTTATTTACCATCTGAAGCTGAACTACTGCTATGATAATGAAAGCAAAAAGAAAATCATGTTTTGCCTACATACTGGTTCCTTATATATTTCATCATGTTTTGCAGACAGGAAGAGCAAAACTAACATTGAGTCAGAGAAAAAACAGATCCTGAATTTTACAAAGAACTGCAGCTTGTTCAGATTGGCAACCTGTGGAAAGTGAATCCACTCATAATCCACCAAAAAAGTGTTGAATTTGTCTAGGAAACAAAACCAGCTGCCAGAAAGAGAAGAAACTGTTGCCGGATGTTATTATTTTTCCTGTTTAGT